>CM056491.1:26680360-26849506 GCA_029783415.1 Anisodus acutangulus
ACAATGACTGTTTTGATTAGTGCAGCCTACCAAACGACTAAAACGGAAGAGGAGCGTGACCACGGTGTTAAAATCACAACTTAACCTCCGTTTATGATCCAATTTTAAGCCTTTAAATCAAAATCGGAGCGTCAATTCGAGCCGTTTAATATCCAACGGCCACGATAGAGCGGACAATCCAACGTTTTTATTTCCCCTATCCCCAACGGTCAAAAACTTGAAAATACAAAAAGGCTCAAACCAATTCCCCTAATTCACAACCAAACTTTCTCATCTCTCTCTCTCAAGAACTCTTCAAGATTCATATTTTTACGACTTCTTTTGAGAAAACTCTTGACACCCATTTGAGAAATATGAGTGTATTACAATACCCAGATGGTATTAATCCAACAGATGTTCAGATATGGAATAATGCTGCCTTTGATAATGGTGACTCTGAAGATTTGTCTTCATTGAAACTTTCTTGGTTGAGGCCATCTGATTCCTTTGAATCTGATATGTCAAGTAAGGAGAATCAAACTCCTTTATATAAGAATGTTTCTGTTAATATCTCATCTCCAATGCCCATTAAGCCACTTCAACCTAATGGGGCTATGGAAAATTCAAGAATCAAGTCAAACAAGCCCATTTTGACTAGAAAGAATGGAAAGGATAATGATTTGCGTGATGTAAAGAAGATTGATGAGGAAATTGAAGAAATTGAAATGGAGATTAGTAGATTGAATTCGAAACTAGAGGCATTGAGAATTGAGAAGGCTGAAAAAAGTGTTGTTAGGACTGTTGAAAAAAGAGGAAGAGTTGTTGCAGCAAAGTTTATGGAGCCAAAAATGAGTGCAAAAACAAATGTGCAAAGAAGGGGTGTTAGTTTAGGACCATCTGAGATTTTTGGTGCAACGCGTCGAGGGTTAAGTATGGGGCCATCAGAGATTCTTGCAGGAACAAAGGCAGAGAAATTGGGTAAGCAAGAAATGATTACTCCTGTCCAGCCAATTACAAATAGGCGAAAATCTTGTTTTTGGAAGCTTCAAGAGATTGAAGAAGAGAGTTTGAGTAGTAAAGAAAGGGGGAAAAGTTCAGTTATAGCAAGAACTATGGTGGCTCCAAGGCAGGCAGTTACTACAATTGCATCAAAGAAGAATGTTAAAAAGGATGATGGGTTTTTAAGTTCAGTTCAACCAAAGAAGTTATTCAAAGATGGCGAAAAGTCTAATAAGAAGCCTCAGAGGCCAGGTAGGGTTGTGGCTAGTCGGTATAATCAGAGTACAAATCAGTCATCAGTAGTGAGAAAGAGGTCTTTACCTGAGAGTGATAAAGATGTTGAGATTAAGAGAAATGAAAAGAAACGATCTTTATCTGTTGGGAAAACGCGTGTATCTCAAACGGATAACAACAATTTGGGTACAGAAAGTAGTAGTAGGGTGAAAAAGAGATGGGAAATTCCTAGTGAGATAGTAGTTCATGCTAGCACAGAGAGTGAAAAATCTCCACTGAGTATTACTGTGAAGCCTGATTTGCTACCGCGAATTAGGATTGCTCGGTGCAACGTTAATGAGACTCCAAGGGATTCTGGACCTGCTAAAAGAGTGGTAGAGTTGATAGGGAAGAAATCGTTTTTCAGCAATGATGAAGATAAGGAGCCATCATCAGTCTGTCAAGTTCTCAGTTTTGCAGAGGAAGATGCTGAAGAGGAATAATAATGTGAAATAAGGGGAGCTCACCCTTTTCATGATCTTTCAATTTTCAATCCTGCCTTTTAATTTTTGTTCATTCTTATCTGAGGCATTGAGAGGAAGCATTCTTTGGCTTCCTCAGATTAGTATTCTAGTTTCTGAATTACATGTTTGGTACAATATGAATAAGGTTCTATATTGCAGTATGTGGCCAAGTTATTTTTTTACTACAATAAAATGCTGGATATTACTATTGATTCATGTTATATATACATATTAGGTTGTGTCAGCTGTGCATTGCATTACTGAGAGTTTATAATGGAAGAAGCTTTCTTCGTTGCTTCATAAATCTCTTTTGATGGTAATATGAGATGTCATGGTTGAGGACTGTGGATTAATGAAATTAGAGATTTCTATTACTTTTGTATCAGGTTTCTAAGTTCATAGAATACGCCTTATTTTCAGAATTAGAATTTGACCTGGCTTTCCCTTTTTGTGTGATATATTAAGAGTGTGTACTGAGGCTTCTAAATCACTAGGTATCCATACAGTCTATCAATTCACCAAGGTTTTCTGATACCAGCTTCTTCTCCAAGTTGAGGACATTCATTCGCTATGATGCTAATTACACAATCGAACATAGCAAACAGGTCATGGGAAGACACTGCACTCCTCTTGTTGGAGATTAAAGTTATCAAGTTATCAACAACCATTATGTCTAAATTCTCACATGATATATCTAAAGTTATCAACTTATCGACAAAAAAAATAACTCCAAAAGGATGAACCTTTTTGTCCTAGTATGGGCATCTTAGTGACTTAATTGTCCCTTGAATACGTTCTTTTCTTAGTGACTTAATCTTCCCTTGAGGTTCTACCTTCTTTTCTAGTCAGCTCCTAGATCCTTGTAACTAATGCCACCTTTACACTTTGTTCCAGCTTCTTAACTTGTTGGGGACTGAAGCATTTTGGCCATTGAAGTTAATATATTTCTGGTATCAGTGTTCTTTACCAATCCTAGATTTGTCTATCCCTCCCCTTACATTATTGGTGGTGGTTTCATTCATAAAGATTTTTCCTGTTATGTGTATTGGTATGTTATATAAACTTTTGACATACCATGCTTATCGTGAAAGCTGACTGAGCAGTTTCAGAATATCTTACAGCCTAGCCGTTGGTCTTATAATTGATTTTAGCTTTGCCTACTTTTTCTCTTTTGTTTTGTTTCTCGAGTTTGGATTTAATTTTCCGCAACAGGTCTAATCTCTCCCTAGCATGTTATGTTTTCCGCTCTGCATACACATCTTGACTAATCTCCACATTTCTGTTATGAACTGTAACTAGGCACATGTGATTTACATTCCCTTGAAGTAGAATGTAGAATGCTTACCATGTCTTTGCAATACATAAGAGATAATCATTAAATTTCCATCAGCAAAAACTTGCTTCGACCTGGAAATTAGAGCAGGATGTTTGTTCACATAATGTGGTTCTCTTGCAAGGGACAAACCTCCACAGCTGTCTAACTTAAGGATGACAGTCATAATAATTCAATTTATTTCACTTCTTACCTGTCTAATTTCTGCCTTTTCATTTACACTTGAAACTACTAAAACTCAGGGTTGCATCAAATGGACAGAATGCACTTCATGGACCTTCTTATGATCAACCAAGCACTGGCTTTCTCATCTTTCATCATTTTGAATTCTTTAATTTAGGACGAGTCATTGTCAGTTTGGCTTTGATATCATCTGTCTGCACACCTTAAGATGCTTCTCTCCTTGTCAAAATTGTATTAATTTTATTGTAAACATCTATAGTCTTCACTCTTTACTAAGCGTGTAACATTCACTACTGGATCCATTTTGAGTCTAATAGTGAGTTAACTCTTTCATGCCTCAATGACTATTACACCTTGGTTTCTCTTTTTTACTCCCCATCAATGAGGCAATGATATGTTTGGAAGTTCTTTTTTTTTTTAACTCGTTTAACTATAGGAGTTCGATATGCTATAGGCAAATGAGACATCTGCAGAAACTGTGGATCACCCAAAGAATTGGTCATTTGCTATGATCCATGATAGCAAGAGCTTTTGACCCTATATTCTGTACATTGTGAAGCAATAAATCTTTGAAGATATGTCTTTCTGGAGACTCATGAAGTGTAGGAACTAGATCTCACAAAGAACAAGTCATTTGAAATGATCCATGACCAAGCAAGCCTTTGATCCTATATTTTGTCCATGAAATATCTAGTTGAAGATATGTAACTCAACACCCCTCCTATACATGCAATCTAACCGCTTGAGACATTATATAACTCAACAAACTCATACAACGTGACAATAACTACGTCCCAGTCTCAAATAAGTAGGGGAACTCGACAAAGTCATACATCAACAATAACAACTATGTTTCAGTCTAAAACAAGGAGAGGGAACTTGACAAACTCCTATACATTTTTTTTTTTTGAGATTTACACATCTTGAAGTTGAATCCAGACTTATGAGAGTTAGAAAGCACATGTAACCAATTTTTTTGTGGTCCAGGCATCTTGAATGAATAGAAACTTATGATAGTGAGAACAAACTTATCAATTGTTGATTCTGATCATACCATATGAAATAATTTGAGCATCCAACTCAAAACAAAATAATACTCCCTCCATCCCAATAATTTGAGCATCCAACTCAAAACAAAATAATACTCCCTCCGTCCCAATTTAAGTGTCTTACTTTTTTTTTATCTGTCCTAAAAAGAGCGTCTCTTTCTATATTAAGTAGGCTGACAATTCAAACATCCTACGTGTCAAGTTTATAACCACAAGAATCAAATGACATTTTAATACAATATACACATTTTAATTTAGTAACACAAAATATAAAAATCTCTTTATTTATTAAACTTTGTGCCTAGTAAAATATTGGTTTTAAACTTCAATTAAATAATGTCCAACGCCCACCACACATAAAACCATAATTTTCATTTATTTATTTTTTGTAACCATCAGATAGTAGGCAATACACGTCCCTCCACAGCCGAAAATGCGAGAAGGGGTTTTTTAGGCATTCCATTCTCTCTTGTGCACAATTTGTTACCCCTTAAATCTGTGAAGAAAAGATGGTAGCAGGTGGTTTGAATGGCAGAGCGAAGCTGAGCACTTTAACTTTGTTATTATGCCGTTCTTGTTTTAACTACACTCTTTCTGTTGGGTTACACTCTTCTTCTAAAGGATTTCAGGCATTCAACACATTGCATCGCTGTCCAAATTTCTTTCTTGACGTGAGTCTCTTATTACTCTTTTGGACCTGTAAATGCTTATTTTGATTAATTGTTGGGGGAATAACCAAGAAAATGGAACATACATAATATGTAGAGGTCTTTACCCTTTATTATTTTGGAGTGGTTGATTAGGCTATTGTTTATTTTTCATGGAATGAGTGTTTTTTGTTTCTTATGCATTTATAGAGAGCTGTTAGATAAGAGTTTCTTTATTTGTCAAAGTGTGCTAAGAGTTACTGTCATTATTAGTAACCAGTCAAAAGAAATGAACTTTGATTCAAGCTGGTCCTGGTCCAAGTTTTTTTTTTACCTTTAGTAAGAGAATGATGTATGAAAATGTCATTTGGTAAAGATTGCAGTCTCTGCTGCTTTTCTCTTTTCCTTGCTTTTATATGGGGGGTGGTGGGGGTGGGGGGTTTTGTGGGAATTGGGAGTGGGTTAAAGTGATGGAATTATGAGGCTTCAACAATGAAGTTTCTCATTTTGATCTTGTTCGCGGAAATAACTTTCGAAATATTTAATGCTAAGTTTGAACTAGGCTATGTATGAACTGTAATTTTGTACTATGAAGGTCTGCTTTATTTTATGGGTTGGTTGTTAAGTCTCCTTTCACAATTAACACAGAGAACGCAATATTGAGATCAGAAACTCTCATTGAAACACTAAATCTTGAGATTATAATTTTTTACTCTAGTCCTGTTAATAAACTTAGCATTGAATGGATAGGATGTTCTGAGCCCAATATTTTTTGCAAGTCCATTTATGAAAGAGCTGTTAGATTAGGATTGTTCTATTTGTTCAAGTTTGTGCTAAGAGTTACTGTCATAACCAGTCAAAAGAAATGAACTTCGATTCAAACAATGAAGTTTCTCTATATGATCTAGTTCGGGGAAGTAGGTTTCAAAATATCTCGTGCAAAGTTTCTAGGATAACTATGAACTGTAACTTATACTATGGTCTGCTTGAGTTTATGGGTTGGTTGTTAAGGCTCCTTTCACAATTAACACAGAACGCAATATTGAGATTGGGAAACTCCTTTTGTAACACTAAATTATGAGATCATTTTTTTTTACTCTAGTCCTGTTAACAAGCATGCATTGAATGGAAAAGATATTCTAAACCTGGCTTCATTTCCCTCTTCATCCCTCTATCTTGAGGCACTTGCTTTAGCTATTTCAATTAGGGAAGCACATTTGTTTCTTTTGTCGTTTAATGTTGTGATTTACTGCTAATTTCTAATACAGAATTGTATTAAATCCATCCCAGTTGGAATCCTCTTCAATTGGCCAACGTTTGCTCCTAGTATTTTTGGTTGCTACCAGTCATTCTCAACCCAGGCATTCCCCGCTGAAATTGTGGATGAAGTGTTGGCGGAAGTCCTCTCAGTTATGGCCAATTCTCAAAGTTCAGGAGAGGAACTCTGTGCTGCTTATATTGATAAGTTTTGCAATGACAGAAATCTATCAGGAGCCATTAGGCTAGTGCGGACTTTGCATGATAAAAATATCACCCTCTGTCCCAATACATACAATCGCCTTCTAAAAGCTGCAGGCGAGGAAAACGATATTGGCCTTCTATGTCAGAGTTTCAAGGATCTAATAGTATCTTGCAAATCTCTTAATTCATCTACATATCTTATCTTTGCTCAGGCATTTATCAAGGAAAATGATGTTAATTGCTTACTAAGATTTGTCCGGGAGATTTCAAAGTTAATTTTTCCAAGTAATACTACAGTTATGAATAGGATCATCTTTGCCTTTGCTGAATGTGGACAGGTTGATAAGGCTTTGCTGATTTTTTATCAGATGAAGAGTTTGAAACCCAAACCTGATGTGATCACATATAACACCATTTTGGGAATCTTAGGCAAGCGTGGTAGAATAGATGAAATGCTTAAAGAGTTTATGGCCATGAAAGAGGATGGTCTAATTCCTGATATTGTTTCTTATAATACCTTAATTACTGGATTGCGAAAGATTGGCAGGCTTGAATCGTGCTTAATATTTTACAGGGAGATGTGTGAGAGAGGAATCGAACCAGATTTGCGGACGTATAATGCTTTGATTGAAAGTTTTGGAAAATATGGTGATATTGAGGAATCACTGAGACTTTTTAATGAGATGAAGCACAGGGGGATCTGCCCATCGATTCATGTTTACAAATCACTGATCAGTAATTTAAAGAAGATGGGGAAGTTGGAGTTGGCTATTGCTTTTTCAAATGAGATGAAGGAATCAATCTCAAATCATCGTAGACCAGACTATATTCAACGGAAAAACAGATAATTTAGTATGTTGAAATTGATAGTGGACACCGGTTGAGTAATGTTTACAAAGAGCATCAGTTTGCTCCATGCTGTTGCTGCTGCTATCTTCAACAAGAATGGATCTGTTGTGGTATGTATTTTCATAGAATATATGATCTCTTAGACTTAAAATGAATGTGCAGACTGGTGTATGTTATATTAAAGGCGCAACTTCTTTTTTTGAATTCTTGATGTACATGTTGAAGTTTAAAAAGATATTCTTTTGGTTACAGGCCAGTGAAGTTGAAGAAGCATAACCAGTGGTTACAAGGCAGTAAAGTTGAAGAACCATAACCAGCCATCTGGTCCAATCATAGGCTGACTTCCCCATGTTTGGTGGTTGGATCTCTGAAATGACTACACACCTGAATTTTTGGAAGTGTTTTTCCTTGTTTGGTTCTTAATATGCTCTTATCCTGTATAAGAAGGGAGAAGAATCAAGAGATGCATCTAGTTGATGTTTAATGGTGTAAATATCAAATTATTTTGTGGATGTTGTAACCTCAATTATAGTTTGGTGCATCATGTAAGTGTAAAAGGGCGTCTCCGCTGACTGATGTTGTTTTCTTTTGCACAATAAACCGAGAGATATTACAATTGTATGATGTAGTTCATCCACCTTAATGTGAAAAAAGTTTTCCCTTGTTCCGTATCTCATTGTGTACCATATATTTTCATAGTTGATTGAAGGGTACAAATGATGGAATTTATTTTAGAGGGAAGTTTTTATAGTGCTTAATGATCAACTGATTGTAGAATATTTGCAAGTAGTGCTGGAGCCATGTTGGCCCCCAAGGATTGTAAATTGATCCCTTCATCACACAGTGCACAGGTAAAATTCTTTTTATATTGTGTTGTTTGTTGAATCCCGTTAACTAAAGCTTGCAATGCAGTGAGAAAGGGGTTTAAAATATCAGGAGTCCGACTCCCAATTGTGGCATTTTAACTTTTTTGGTCTTCAGTCCTGCTTTTGGCCCCTGCTTGCAAGCAGTGAAATGCAAACAAGTCGAATAATCTAATGTATGCCTTTTGTGGGTGCCAGAAAGACGCATACCCAATATAGTCCCACAAGTGTGTCCGGGGAGGGAGGGGTGTAAGCAAACTTCACTTCTACCTTTGTGGGATAGAGATGTTGTTTCCGATAGAATTCTAAGGAATAATGATGAAATATTACTTGGAACCAGGAAGTTGGTTAAGGAAATACAATCCGAACAAATTTCTCAACTATACTTACTAGTAAGAAGAGCTCAATTACAGTATGTAAAAAGCAAATAAATCCAGAGTTTGTGTTTAGTTGACAAGTCTGATGCTGTTTCAGATTCTGCTAGAGTCCCTCCCAAATGTGAAACGCCTTACCCAATCAGATACCACCAACACCCTTGTACGCCAGCTGACTAGCTTGCTGAAATATGAAAACAAACACATTAATACGATGAAGATGGAAACTCAACATAACTTGGAAAGAATTCAAACCAATGTGTCAGCTGAAAAAGTTACTCGCACTCAATGTTCACACCAACCCAATTAACGGTAGAACGTGTCATACATAGAAATTTTACCGATTAACCATGGTTGCATGTTCTCACTTTAATTTGTAGCTTTTAAATGAAGTATTTTTTGTAATGTGACAGATTTATTACCTTGCATATACTGAATACCAGAGCCACTGGGTACTATGACCTATTGAAACCCAGTCTCCAGGAAGTTGAGCAGCAGTCTGTTCCCCACCCAATGGTGCAAACTGCCCCAAATGCCTATACCTATAAGAGAGGAGAAAGAAGGGAGGTAAAACACCAACAAATATTGAAGCATAAGATCATAAAAGGTCAGAATTAACACTTAGTGTCAACTCTAAGCAAGTAAATTGACATCATATTTGAATAGAAATCATATGAACTCCTATTACCTAAAAGGATGGAAGCGATGGCGCCCCGTTCCTCGGAATCTCATTGGACCTTCTGGATTTGCTTCACATATTTTCATGCGATTGAAACAGTCAGCAAGGTAGCTACCTTGTTGAGCAGCAACCTAGAGAACAATAGGCAGAAGCATAAGATGAGGAATTAAAGCATATAACAAGAGAAAATAGTAATCTATATATTCACCTGTGCTGTAGCAGGAAGATTTTTCATCTGTGAGTCTACTTGAGCAAGTAGTGTCTTGAACTTTTCGATGTTAATTTCAGCATCTTCTTCTGAATTCTTTAGTAAAGCATTAAAGTTTTTCAGCTGCTTTTTCTTCAGATACAGATCAACTTGAGGGTACCTCTCACATATGTCATTGATCACTTCTTTAAAATCATCCACTCTTAGAGTACCTGAATTGTTCTTGTCTGCCTTGCTAAATATGATTGCAATATCCTCCTGAAATGTATATTTGAATTCTAGATATTTAAAACAACTTAGGAAGGTAAAGGAAATTTCATTCAATTGTGTCAGCAAGCTTTTTAGAAACCATAAATTAGAAACGAAAAAGTATACATACAACATTTGAAACGAATCAAAATACCAGAAGTGTGAACATGATATTGCAATTCCTGATCTTGATTTTGACTCATACCCAATATGAGGGATACAATTGGTAAATTTGAATTGTTGAAATTCTTTAGTTATTCAATCAGGATTTGATGAAAAGATCACTATACAAGCGGAAACTTCTTCAGGTTCCAAGAAATACTGCTACATTGTTCAAATTCAGTATACAACAACAACATACCCAGTGAAATCCCACAATGTGGCGTCTGGGAAGGGTAGAGTGTACGCAGACCTTACCTCTACCTTGGTAAGTAGAGAGGTTGTTTACAAAAGACCCTTGGCTCAAGAAAAAGCATAAGCACAAGCAAAAGCAAGAGCAAGAGAAACGATCAGATCCGGACAAGAAATTTAAAGCAGTATGAAAATGAGAGTAATAAAAGCGAATAAGTCATGATAAATCATTCTGAAAAAAGAAGCAGTAACTAACACAGGTAAATAAGATAAACAAAGTACACGAAAGAACACACAACAGCAGAAATCAAAGGACATGGAAGTATAAAACAATACTGCGTCTACTAGTATGATAGGCTAAGCAGGGCTACAATAATAATAATACAACTACCAGTATGTAAGCGTAAGTAGTACTACGCTCAACTACCTACTACCCTTCTACCTTAATTTGTGTCCTCCACAACTCTCTATCTAAGGTCATGTCCTCAGTAAGTTGCACCTGCGCCATATCTCGTCTAATCACCTCTCCCCAATACTTCTTCGGCCTACCTCTACCCCTCCAACCCGTCCATAGCCAACCTCTCACACCTCCGCACTGGGGCATTTTTGCCTCTCCTCTGCACATGCCCGAACCATCTCAACCTCGCTTCCCGCATCTTATCCTCCACCGAGGTCACTCCCACTCTGTCCCGGATATCATCATTTCTAATCCTATCCCTCCTTGTATGCTCACACATCCATCTCAGCATCCTCATCTCCGCAACTTTCAAATTCAGTATAAGAAATTAAAATCTTAAGATTGAGTGACTTTACCATGACACTGCGTTGGTTTATTGTGGCGCAATCACCTAGAGCATAAATCTCATTGCACCCTTCAACTCGGAGCCATTCATCCGTTGCTAAGACTCTCCTGTTTGTCTGCAAAACCATCAACAAACAGAGGTTCATCTTTGAACTAAGGAAAACAGATTGGCACAAATCATATCAAATGACACAAGAAGTTGCTGAAACAACTAAATAATAACTAAACTGAACATACCTGGCCAATTTGCTTCATAAAATCCATAACGACAGGGCGAGATCCAATTCCAGTGGCCCAGACACACATTCCATATGGTATTATAACAGTTTGGCCAGTGCTTCTCTCTTTGGTCGATATGTCACGATCAGTTACTTTCACCACCATCGACCCGGTTTTCAGTTGAATACCATCTCTTGCAAATTTTTCCTCAGCAAAAGCCGTAATTCTTTTGTCAAACCTGAAAAGTGAAAGTTTGAAGTGACTGCAACCAACAACTTACAGCTAGGACACTTCAATCTCGCCACATTTATGTTACTTACATGTTCAGTATATTATCCCCAGCCTCAAGGAGTGTTATCTTGACATACTGTTTTAGGGCAGGATACAACTTGGCCAGATCCTCTTTCACAAAATCGTGAAGTTCTGCAGCAAACTCCACGCCTGCTGGACCACCTCCAACAACCACAAAGTGAAGAATTCTCTTCCTCTCCTCTTCACTTATGCTCGGAAGGCTTGCCCTCTCGAAACAATCTATCACAGTCCTACGAATTCTCTGAGCATCTTCTACTTCCTGCAAAGAAATATCATTGACTCAAATGGGACTTATAGCCTGTTTGGCCAAACTTCTGGGAAGCCAAAAGTGCTTATTTTAAAAAGTTGAGGTGTTACGGCAGAAGTTGTTTTTCAGAAGCTACAAAAAGTAGTTTTTTTCCATAAACACTTTTGAAACATTCGTCAAGCCCAATGTATTTCTCTAATATTGGCAAAAGTGTTTCAAATTAATTAGCCTAACACAAGCTGCTACTCTCAAAAAGTACTTTTTTAGAAAGCATTTATAACAAAAAACACCTTTCAAAGCAAGCAGATTTTGAAAGATTGGCAAAATAGGCTATAAACTATACTTCAATTCATTGACTTGTTATTTAGTAAGAACCAGTTGCTTAGTAAAACCACCTTAAGAAAGTGTGCATTCTCCACAACACCAGGGGTGTTGAAAGTGTTTGCTCGAGCTCCCATAGCAATCACAAGATAGTCATAATCTACAGTGAACTCTTCTATGCCACCACCCAAATGACTTGGTTGTGTTGTTTTACAGTGAACTTTCTTGTTTACTGTGTCAATCTTGTAACACTCAGCTTCCTTGAAATCAGCATCGAAATTTTTCTGTTACACAGAAAGTACATTATCAAAAATACTTCGGTTGGTACACATAAGAAATAGGCTAATTCAGCAGCCTTTTGTCGTGGAGTCAAATTTTCATTAGTATGAGTCAAGGGAATGGAACCTTGGCCTCAGATGTTCATATAAAGAACAGGATGATATATGCTTGACACCAAAATCTCAAATATGCAACAAGGACATCACCAAGGGTGAAGATTAAGCTTGATTTTAAGAGAAAAACAACAAACTTGAGATCGATGATATGTATACCTTTTTGACAATATTACGAATTGGTTCAACAATACTCCTTGCTTCGACTGTGCCACAGGTGACACTAGGTAACAGAGGAGTGAAGGAAAAATAGTTGCGAGGAGACACGACCTGGACAGAATAACAGGGATCTTTCAAACCCTTAAGAAAACTTGTTCCTGCCCAGCCTGTTCCAAGCACAACCACTTTCTTCTTCTTAATATCATCTTGACCTGCATCAGCAAATGCAGTGTGACATACTGCTGCTAGTCCTCCACCACTGCAAGTCCAAACCAAATCAATCAACCCTATATAAAACACGAATCGTCTATATATTTCACTCTTTTCGTGTCTTCATTAGCGAAAATTCCAGGCAAATTTATATAATTATCTAGCTGGCTCAAGAAAAGACCAGAAAAGAAATGGTTATAATACCTTCAAATAACTTGTTTGAAATTGCTAAAATCTGACAATTGTGTTAGGAATTGCGCATAGGTATAAATTAACGTTGTTTGGGTCCATTATCAATGTAAGTTTATTAGTAATAGAATAACATAATTGTGATTTAGAAGTTTGTTGCACGTCCCAAATGTAATCTGTGTTACGCGTCCAGATTAAATTTAAATGCTAAAAACGGAACAACGCTTCTCACTTTTAGAGTCATCCCGGGATCTTTGGCTTATGCCATGTGCTGGCACTACACATTGGTGACGAGTAGAAAGGTGCATGTTCAATTTCAAGCCATCTTGACAAATGCTCCTACTGGTTTTTCTCTAGTTTTAGTCTTGAAATTATAAACAGTCAGGCTAAAATAACCATATACATTGTAGTATCAGCTCAAGTTCTATAGTTTTTCCTCTATAAGGATAAATATATATATGCTTTCTGACTAGCAAAAACTTTAACAGCGACCGTAACAAATCTGGAAAATTCTGTATCCATTGGCATTAGTCCAGAACAATTCCTACTTCCAGTCCAAAGGTTTACCGACGATACTAAACCGGGGATTGCGGGTAAGTTATGGATTATCTGAACCCAATAGCTCTGACTCAAGAATCCACCATATTAGCGAATATTATCATATATTCACCATATATTTTGTAATTAATAGTAGTGTATAATCATGGTAAATATAAGATCTTTATTCAATTAGGATTCAACATTGTGCACACTACATATATTTGTATTAATGAGAAAGACTCCGTAGGGGAGATTAATACAATCTTATATGGTATCAAGAGTCAAACCCTAAAACACCTAAAAACTCTACTCTTCAAATAATTGCCCCCCCCCCCTACAATTCGGTCGGCGGCTACCCTCCTCTAAACCCTAAATTTTTCTTTCTCTTCCTAACCAAAATTCAGCCCCTCTAATGGCTTCCATGGCTACTCCCACAGCTTCATCTTCCTCCCCAATCGTCACCCACACTCCACCCACTCCTTCGTTCCATCCGGCATTTGCCGTCACCAACATCAAGAACTTTATTCCTTTAGTTCTTAATCAAGAAGATGGTCAGTATTCTTCATGGGTTGCACTCTTTCAAATTCATGCATGTGCCTATAACGTGCTTGATCTTATTGATGACTCCTTCCCTCGCCCTACCGAGGTTGATGAAATGGCATGGCGTCGTCTTGACGCCATCGTCAAACAGTGGATTTATGGCACCATCTCTAAGGACTTGCTCCATACGATCATGAAAATCAGAGCCTCGACTCGTGAGTTATGGATACGGTTGGAGGAGATTTTTCAGGACAACAAGCACACATGTGTCGTGTACTTAGAGGAGCAATTCAATAATACACGTCTTGGAAATTTCGCTAACATGTCCGAGTATTGTAAACAATTGAGACAAGTTGCGGACCAACTATCCAATGTAGGGACACCAATTTTCGAAACGAAAATGGTTCTCCAACTCGTTGTTGGCTTACCGAAGGGTGAATACGATACTCTAGCAACTATGATACAACAAGTCGATCCACTACCCAGCTTCAACAAGTCGATCCACTACCAGCTTCAACAAGACACATTCACAATTATTATTGGAAGAAACCCGACGTGTCAAACAGGACGAACACACTCAAAAAACGTTAGCGGTTGAAAATAAGGCGGCAAACGCCGCTCCCACTGCCCAACTACCACTGCCGGACAACCAACAACACGGGGCAGCCGCGGGGGTGGCAGAGACCGCGACAACGGAAAGGGTGGCAGAGGCCGCGGACGTAGAGGTTGTGCAGCCCAACATCAGCAGCCCAACAATTATTCAACTTGGGGCGACCCAAGGCAGTGACCCAACCCAGGTACCTGGGCCCCAACTCCCTTCTCACTTCAACAAGCAACGGCCCAGTACCCAAACTCCTGGCAGCCTTGGATCTTGGGCCATTCCCCAAGCACTAACTTCGGCCAAGCAGGCACATATGGCCACATCACCAAGAATAAAGCCTTCCCACACCTGGCCCCCATTAATTTGGGCCAGGCCTTCAGCACATTAAATCTCCAATGGCCAGACGAAAATTGGTACATGGATACGGGAGCCACTTCACATCTCACCCGCTCCTCAAGTAATCTCTCCAAACTGTTTCGTTTAAAGTATCCTTAATTTATTACGGTTGGTAATGGTCATCGCATTCCAATTCAATGTTATGGTACCACCTAAACTCAACCACCTCACCCACTTTTCTCCCTTAGTAACGTCATTTATGCTCCCACCATCATTAAAAACTTAATATCTATTAGGAAATTTACTCGCAACAATTCTGTTTCTATTGAGTTTGACCCCTTTGGTTTTTCTGTGAAAGATCTACTTACGGGGACACCTCTTACGAGATAAAATAGTATGGGGGACCTCTATCCTTTCTCATCCACTTCCGCTGCCAGATCCCGCTAACATACCTCTCTAGTTGTTATCTCTCCGTCAACTTGGCACAATAGACTTGGACACCCAGGCGCTCATGTTTTTTAATTTTCTTAGAAGTAATAATTTTATTCGATGTAATAATGAAAAACTTGTCCAACATTGTTTTTCTTGCCCTTTAGGCAAACATGTTCGCCTTCCTTTTTAGTCATATTTAAGTGTTACGTTTTCTCCCTTTGACTTTGTTCATGTAAACTTATGGACATCTCTGATTATTAGCTCCCTGGGACATAAATATTATCTCGTTTTATTAGATGATTTTTCTCACTTTATTTGGGTCTACCCACTTAAATTCAAGTCTGAAATTTTTGCCAAGTTTTTTGAATTTCGTATTTATATCAAAACTCAATTTGAAAAAGCCATCAAATCATTTCAATGTGATAATGATCGTGAGTTTAATAATTCAACATTTCATAAATTTTGCCCAAATAATAGCATGGTTTTTTTCTTTTCGTGTCCCCATACCTCCCCCAAAATGGTAAAGCCGAACGAATCATCCGCACTATCAATAACATGGTTCGTACAATCTTTTGCATGCCTCTCTCCCCCCTCTTTTTGGGTCTATGCAGTCAAAATGGTAGAATATATTCTTAATATCTTACCTACCAGTATTCTTCCTAATAAGACCCCCACCGAAATTCTATACCGACGGATCCCTCCTATGATCACCTTTGGATTTTCAGTTGCCTTTGCTACACAAATCTTATCTACACGACTCCTCATAAATTAGCACCTCGCACCACTCCATGTGTCTTCTTAGATTTTCCGTCTAATCATAGGGGCTATTTGTGCTTTGACTTATCTACACTTAAAATCCTGGTCTCTCATCATGTCACGTTTGACGAAACAATCTTTCCATTTGTGAACATTCAAAAATTCTGAAACATGGATTACACCTTTCTAGATGAGTCCGACACATCCCCTATTTTCCACCACGCCCTCCGTCATACCGCCATTATTCCAGTGATTACTGACACCGCCACTTACACCTCTGCCATGTCACCACCCGGCCCTGCCACTACCGATACTATCCCGTCGAGGCTCCCCCATCGTCATCATTTCAATCGGTCAACGTTCCCCTCACCCAACAGTCCCCGAAATGGAATCGTCTCCGTCAGCCAATAATCTATCATTCACCATCACCATTTACCCACCCCGCCGCCGAACACCTAAGCCCACTGTCAACCCGTCACACAATCGCACAAACCAACCCGACATAACCTACCCACCGACATCGGTAATCGGAACCAAACCCAACTTCTCTAAATCCCGTTGATTCGTCCAGCCCATCACCTATCGGTCAGACTGCCCCGTCATCTACTGTCACGCCATCGACCACCGCCCAACCAGCCCCTATCCCCACGCACAAAAATGGAAACCCATGTTCAGCACAAGATTTTCAAACCCAAAGTGCACTTTAACCTATCCACCCAAACCATATCCCCAATTTCCAAAAACCCATCATTAGCCAAACTTGACCCGAATTGGAATGCGGCCATACGTGAGGAATTTAATGTTTTAACAAAACAACACACTTGGGATTTTGGTTCCGAGGCTGAATGGGGCTAATATGATTAGATGTATATGGCTATTTCGTCACAAATTTAGAGACAGTGGTGATCTTGACTGCCATAAGGCGAGACTTGTGGCTAATGGTACCGGTCAGTAGAAGGGTATTGATTGTGGTGAGACATTTAGTCTGTTGGTTAAACCATTCACCATTCGCACGGTTCTGAGCATCGCTATGGGTAAGCACTGACTGATTCACCAGCTTGATGTAAATAATGTGCTCTTACATGGGGATTTGAAAGAAATTGTTTACATGCACCAGCCGCCAGGTTTTGTCCATCCAGAGGCTCCTCATTATGTCTGTCATCTTTGTAAGTCACTGTATGATTTGAAATAGGCTCCCAGGGCATGGTATAAGCGCTTTGCTACTTACATTATGCAAATTGGGTTTGTATGCAGCAAATGTGATCATTCTCTATTTATCTTTCATCGAGGTCGTAACATTGCATACTTGTTATTATATGTGGATGATATTGTTCTAACTGCCTCTTCTGATGTGTTGAAGAATGAGATCATCGCTCTGCTCAAATCTGAATTTGGTATGACAGACTTGGGGAAGTTGAGTTACTTCTTGGGGATTTCTATGACTAGATCTACAGATATGTTCTTGTGTCAGCGTAAGTATGCGGAAGAGATTGTGTACAGGGCTAAAATGACGAACTGCAAGATCATGCCTACTCCGGTCGACTTAAAGTCGAAACTCAGTGTTGTTGATGGTGATCCAGTGTCTGATCTCACCCTTTATAGGAGCCTCGCATGTGCGCTTTAGTATCTTACATTCACAAGACCTGATATTGCTTATGTTGTTCAGCAAGTGTGTCTATTTATGCATGCCCCCAGGGAGCCTCACTTTACCACTCTTAAACGTATCATTCGATACATTAAGGGCACTCTTGATTATGGATTGAATCTCTACCCCTTTGCACCGACCAGGTTGATATCATATACGCACGCCGATCGGGCAAGTTGTCCGGACACGCGGCGTTCCACCTCCGGCTACTGTGTGTTCTTAGGAGATAATCTCATTTCGTGGTCTGCCAAGAGGCAAGCCACCCTATATTAAATATCGAACTCAATAAATTAACTAGGTTGCGGTACAATCACGATCTCAAACCCAGTGGCGGAGAGATTCAATTAGTTATGTTGAAAAATTATAGTATGCATATATGCCGAAAACTTATTTGTTTAATTTTATATTAAGTTCTTGAATTCCCTTGATATTATAAGAAAAAGGTCTAGCGAAGTGTCAAATGGGTTGCTTTAGATTCACGTTTCGAATCCCATATACTGTAATGGAGTATTATATTTTGTTTTTGAATCCCCTTATATAAATTCCTTGCTTCGTTAATGGACAAACAAGTCAAATAATAATGATAAACAAGCAAATGCTAAAATGAGAAACAAATAATAGATGGTCACACTAAAACAAAGCTCACAATATTGGTGCACATGTTAATGAACAGAATTTAGCATAGAGTAACATCACCCAAGTTCCAAAATAATACTAAAGAATAGCAAAACAATAGTGTAAAAAAAGAGAAAATGTGAAGATTGGTGAATGCAAAAGTTGGCTGACCTGACAGTGAAAAGAACAAGAACTTTAGGGAGATGAGGGTAGTCATTGAAAGCCCTGGAGGCTCTCTGAAAGAAACTATACCCACGCATTATGTTGCAGCAATACAAACCCTAATAAATTCACTCTTTTTCTCTTCTCTCACTTTATATAAAGATGGGGAATTTGTCAAAAAAGGCCAATCTTTCCATAAATGAACGTAGTTACAGCTCAGCCACTTTTATTGTTTGTTTGTTTTGTTTTTTTAAGGGCCTTGTGGAGCACGTAATAGGCAATTTTAGCGCATGTTGACTTGTCAAAACCTAAAAGTTAGGGAACGTGTCATTATGGGGCAGACCTATCTCGATCTCCATGTTATTAGGACTTACACCAGATTTTGGTTTTTGGTCAATCAGCGCGCTTACCTATCAAGATAGATGTAAGGTCTGTGTACACTCTATCCTCCTCAAATTTCACATTGTGAGATTTTATTAGGTATGTCATTGTGAGATTTCACTGAATATGTTATTGTTGTTGTACATCGTTCCATTCGGATCCAAAGAGTTACAAGTCGCTGACAGCTGACTAGGCAAGTAGAATCGTACTTGGCAATAGACTTTACCTTTGTTGACGATAATAAGACGACCAAAAGAATTTTAGTATTAAATGGCCACATTTTGACGAAAAAATACGTCCTTATAAAAGAATTGAAAGACCATGTCTACAATTGGTACTGCGAATAGTGATTGACTAGTGCTACAAAAGTGATCGATATCGTTACATTCGTGGATTGTATTTCCTTTACCAACATGAGGCTTATTATAGTAGTACTAGCTAGTTTCAATTCCTAGTCCTTTGTGTTTGCACAAGTTTGGCATTGTTAAATGTTTCACACAGTCGCATTAATTCAGCTGAGTGACTATATACTACCCAGTATTTTAAAAGGTGTGAGCGTAAAGTGGAGCATTTTATATATGTTTCAGTAAGGCATAAGCTCTGAGGCACGAATATGCCTCATGAGTATTCAATTTTAGTATTTTATAAAGTAATAAAATTAATATATAAATAAAAACACATTAAAATTATTTAAAAAATAATAAAATTCGTGGGAAAGTGTATATATATATATATATATTAACATGCTAACATGTGCAAGAACCATTAAAAACTTTAAAAAGTGAATGACATAAAGGTGCATTACACCAATAACATAATTAAAGTTATGATGAAACATAATTAAAGTTGTAAAAATAATATTTCATCCTAGTAATTCAAAGATAAAAATGACAATAATATAAAGCTATTATTTTAAAACCTAAAACTAGATAACACATTAATACTCATTATAATATAAATAGTCAAAATAAAATCTTCAAAACATTATCAAAACTATAGCGATACCAAAAAAAATTCTAAAACTAAAAACTATCTTATAAAAGATAAAGTGAAGAACGCTAAAAAACTCTTGAAGAAAATAAAGCATAAAGAAGGAAAATGCAAGAATGGAAGCATAGTAAGAATTAGAGGACAAAACTTTTTACTTTGTAGTTTGCACTTTACATACAATGATCTAAAGTGTATCTGTTACTCCGTAAACAACAAAGAGAAAAGATTATGAAATTAGGATAAATAATTAGATTTCTTTTTAACTTTTTGAGAATTTACTATGAGTTAACTTTTGGATATTTAACTTGTAAAAAAAGATTTATTAAGAAATTTTGGCTAAATTTGGAAAAGTTCTCGGGGCTTACCAAATGAACGCCAAGAATGTTGAGGCTTACGCCTAGGCGAACGACCACAAGGTTGAGGCTTACGCCCGATGATACTTACGCCTGCTTTTGCTCCGGGGCTCGTTCCGAAAACGCATTTTAAAACATTGCTACAACCATGCACTTTTTCCACTTTTTTCCTCTTCCTTTTTATTAGAATGTATTCATTATAGTAATAAACAAGAGGAGAAGAATTACTCTTTGGACCGTTCCTACTGCTTTGAATTTCTGGGTGTGTTCGGTATGAACAAATTTTTTCATGTTTCGTTGGGTCAAAAAAAAATTAAAATATTTTTTAGGGAAAACAAGTCCACAAGTGGCATTCCATATCTATTGACTCCTCCTAATCCTCGAACTCAACCCCACCTCTCATTGTTTAACCCCACTCAACCACCCCGGCCTCCCAACTACCTCACCCAACCATCACTCTCGAACACACCTCATATTCACCCCTACCCCCAACACCCACACCACACCACCCACCTCTCACCATCACATGACCCCCCTCCCCCACCACTTCCCATCACCCACCCCGCCCTCCCAAATTCTATTTCATATTATTTTGTTTTACTTGCTTAAAAAATGAGAAATCTTTTCTTATCCCCTACCCCAACCTATCCCCATCCAACAACTCCGTCCCCCAACCTCCATCCGAATTTTTCTATTTTTATATATTTTATTTTAAGTCTATAAAAAATAAAAAACTTCTTACCCCCCCATCCCGCCTTGATAGAGGGTGGGGTGGGGGATTTGGGGGTTGGGTTAGGGTAGGTGGAGGCATGAGTGGGTGGTGGGGTGTTGTCGGAGAGTGGAATTTTTAAAAATTATTTTTCACTAATTAACCGAACATGAAAAAATAAATAATAAACTCACTTATTTTCAAGAACACAATTTTAAGGAAAATATTTTCCTCTATACCGAACCCACCCTCTATTTCTGCTCAAGTATCTCAAAGCAAAATGACAAGTGGTCAAATATAGCCATCATGCATCAAGATCTTAACAAGGTACCAACTAGCAAGTTATTTTAATCTTTGAGTGAGGTGATCCAAAATTTAGCTTTTTTAATTTGGATGTACATTCAAATCTCTCTCATATTACATTCATTATAACATCATTTCACTATAACGACATGATTTTTTTTCGTAACCGATTTTCATGTTATATTTTACTTCTCTATAACAGCATTCTACCTATAACAATAGTGTCATTCATTATAGCGGTACACTATTTGTAAAATTACCTCTCTATAGCAACCATACTTAAATATTATATAATAATATTTTATAAGAAATATATTATATATATAAATAAAATATTAAAATATTTATGATAGTCATCATTAATGTCATGCATTTACAGCCTAAATCTCATCTCATAACACCAATCAAGCAATGGATGCTATGAAACTGGAACTCAAGCGTTATATTATCACTAAAATGCTGGAATTTACGAAACAACCTACAATTGTAGAATTCTTAAGTCAAACTTGAAATATTTAAATTGTCAATTAGTTTTAAATGCATATGTTCCTTAGATTTTAATTCTTTGCCGGTATGATATAACTAGTTATGAATTTATTAGTAATTTACTAGTCTTTTCAATTTTTAATTAATGAGATATGAAAATCAATTGAAATTTTAAAGTTAACACTTATATTATTTCGTTTATAACATAAAACACTACTAGAAAATCACTATTTTCCCACTGAAAAATGTTTAGTGACTATTTCCACTGAATGTCAGTGGGAAAAACTTAAATAGTAGTGTGAACACACGAAAAAATTAGAAAGTTTTCCAGTGTTTCAATGGGAACTTGTTTCCCACCTTGCGCTTTCCTAGTGATTTCTCAGTGAGCTAGTTCGATTGGAATGAGGTGGGAAAATCATGTTTTATAGCACAAATTTTCCACTGAATATCAGTGGGAAAACCCTTTAATTCTAGTAATGATTTGCTTACTTTTGTTTATAATATCAAAATGAAATATAAATATCAAATGTCAGTATAATATATAACAACACCTCACTATAACAGCCATGTAATATTCAAACAAATGATGTCATTATTGAGAGGTTTGACCGTAGTATGAGCCAATTATATAGTCTAAATTTTAACTTATGATTTCAGTCCAAAGTACTCAATGTGATTGCCCCCGCATGCCCTTCACATATATTCTAGATTTACTTATGGTCAAAGCACATCATTCCCCGGAAAGACGAGAAACCATAAGACAATTTATGTTTTTATCCTTCCCAATTTAATTTGCTTGCCAATATATAGTCCATACTAGTTCTCCCTTGCTTCTTGCTAGTGTGATAATTCAATTCTTGCAAGCAACGAACAGATGAGGTGAGAAATTCGAGATTCAACTACGCAAATTTTAGTTTATTATTTTGAACAGTTTTGGGATTTCTATCATCTTTTGCCATAACATTGAATAACAACACACAACAAATCAGCCAAAAATGTACTATTAAACAATGGAGTATAAATGATGAAATCTTTTTTGGCAGGGTAAAACAAAACCAATAGGCCGACTATTTCTCTTCTAATTTAAGTACACTCGCTATATAAGTCAAACGAGAAAATATATTCTTATGTAATATATGTGAGTATGAACAAATTATTGATTACAATTCGATGTACAGTAAAAGTTTATACAAATAGAAACTTATTGCATCATATTAATGTGCTAACCAAAAAAGTTGCAAAGACAGTTTAAAATGGGGTCTCAAAACCATCATATTCGACTTGAATCTCTTCCGAAAATGCATCTTCTTGTCCAGTCCCATACCACTAGAATCCTTGTACGCCAGCTAACTTGCTTGCTGAAATGCAAATATTATATAATTAGTCTCTTGTAAAAAAACATAATTATTTACGTGAACCAAAGTGACTAGATGTGAAATACAATCACCTTGCATACATAGAATATAACTCTTGTGAATAACACAATTAATTACGTGAACCAAAGTGACTAGATGTGAAATACAATCACCTTGCATACACAGAATATAACTCTTGTGAATAACACAATTAATTACGTGAACCAAAGTGGCTAGATGTGAAATACACTAATCACCTTGCATACACAGAATACCAGAGCCACTGTGTGCTACGACCCATTGAAACCCAGTCTCCAGGAAGTTCTGCTGCTGCTTTGCTCCCACCTAAAGGTGCAAATTGCCCTAAATGCCGATACCTGAAATACATTATATCCACACGTTAAGAACATTCGAGAGAGAGAGGAAATTAGGACCTTCGTGAGACCAATTAAGCAAGACAGATCTAAGATTTTAAGCAAGTGCAGAGAACAATTGTAGGCGCAATATCATTGTGATAATGTGTGAACTTAGTACTCGCGGTTTCAAATTTATGTGACACGGTTTGATTAGATCCACCCTACAATTAAGGTGAATCATGCTAAGGTGAGGAAGTTAATCAAACTAGCTAAGAGAAACTCTAATCCAACTTGTGCCTATCCATGCTATTATATACAACTTCAACGCCACATAATGAGGTTTTTCAGAACATTTGAAAAAGGATTAAAAGAAACTAGCTAAGGGAAGAACCAGCATTACATGTCGAGTGGAGATGAATAAGGTGAGACCTGGTGGCAGAGTCAGGATGTTTACTAAAGAAATAAATACACGAAAAAGTCGAAGGAATTCAATATCTACTACATATAATTAAAAAATGATAGTCTATATATAGTGTAATTTCCAGCGAAGAGGATTCAAGTGAACCCCCTAGCGCGCCCTAGCTCCATCCATACATTTAGCATCTCCTGGGAGCTTAAATTCAACAAACATTTTTGTGACATGTGAGACTAAATGCAAGTGAATGAAAAGTCTGATCATACATACATCACATTCATGTGTGACAGAGGAAATGTAGAAATAAATAACAGAATCAAATTGATCAATAAAGAAAATTCTCATACATGCAACAGTATAAGAAAATAATTTACTCAAGAAGAGGAAGTCATACGTGAAGGGTCGAAATGCATGACGTCCGTCACATCCAAAGACGCGAGGGCCTTCAGGGTTAGTGTTGCATTTTTCCCAACGGTTAAAACAACCAGCAAGATATGAACCTTGTTGAGCAGCAACCTACCATCCAAAATTTTCTTTTAAAAATAAGAAAATGAAACTGATAGCAAAAATGAAGTAAAAGTAAGAAGGAATAGTCCTCGACTCCTCGTGTGTGTTCCCTTTGACTATGGAACATATACCTGAGCAGTAGCAGGTAGACTCTTCATTTGTGAATCTACATGAGAAAGGGCTAACTTAAATCCTTCAATATCTACTTCCTCTCTTTCATTTCCTTCTGAATCCTTGAATAACTCTGTTACTTCAAACAAATGGTTGCTCTTCAGATACAACTCTACTTGAGGATATCGGATGATTATGTCTTCCACAACATCTTGGAATTCTTCAATAGTTAAGGTTCCGGAATGATCCGTATCCGCAGCTTCAAAAATAGTTGAAATATCTTCCTGAACCACATAGTGACGCACAAAAAATGCATATTGAAGGTGAAAAATATTAAGGCATGTCAGTATTAAGAATCTAGCAAACATTAACTGTTGCGCTAGCAGAAGAAAGTAAAGGATACAATTATTCCTCATAAACTATACTTATGTTTTAACCTCTGGTTTTTTGTTCTTTATTTCCCATCTATATATGTTGCTAATGTAGGTAAGATATCAAATATTCTAACCTGAGAAGAAATAAACTAGGCCTGCAGGCAACTTCTAGTATTGCAAAATCAATTTCATTGAGTATTGGGTTTATCTGATTTATACAAGGCATAACCATCGGTAGCTAAGGAACAATTCTTTGTGATGGTGCATGATGGAGTTGTACTTTACTAGTAATTAAGACTTGTTGGGACTAAACTATATTGGAATTTGGGACTGTGTTTTACTTATTCATGAAAGTCGAAGAAAGAAGAAAAAGAAGAGTTGGGGAATAGATATCATGTAGATTAAGAATCCCGAAAATATTTTAGTCATAGCTACTTGGTTTAGGCTTGCATACCATAATTTTACGTTGATCGACAGTGGTACAATCACCAATAGCATATACATCAGGACAACCCTTTACTCGCAACCATTCATCAGTTGCTAGAACCCATCTCTTTCCCTGCCAGAGAAAAGGGTAAAAATCACATGGTCACGATTAACTGAACTTGCACTTTTGCCAGTCAGAAAATCTCAGAGCACAAAGGAAAGGACTACCTCCATAGGCGAATCCAAGATTAAAAATAAGTGATTCAAAACGAGTGTTAACATTTTAATTTGTTGTGCATGTGTATATATAGTTCAAGTCGAAAGCAATGAGTTCAGTTGAACACACATAACCAACCTGAGGCTACCACACAACTCAGCACAGGTTTTATTTGTGCTTTACAACGCAGTAGATAAACAAGGGGGATCATGGTGCAAACATACCTGGCCGATTTCTTCCATGAAATCCCTCACAAATGGACGAGTACCAACTCCAGTTGACCATACAACCATCCCATGAGGGACGACGACATATTCTCCTGTAGATTTTACTTTCATGTTAACTGAATGTTCAGAAACACTAACAACACGACAACCTGTCAAAACCTCAATTCCATCTCTTTGAAACTTCTGCTCTGCAAAACAACTAATTCTCTCATCGAACCTGCATGCAGTCAAGACATTATGATCTCTAATAAGTTGTTCACTATTGGAATCTCATTCTTTTTTTCTCTCTTTTAATTGACTCTTAAGTTTGTGAAATCTTACGTGTTCAGTATATGATCTCCAGACTGGATGACAGTTATCTTCACTAAATCCTTAACTGAAGGGTATAATTTTACCAAATCTTCATGAACAAAGTCATGTAGCTCCGCTGCAAATTCCACTCCGGTTGGACCCCCTCCAACTATAACAAAATGGAGATTGGTCCTTTGCTCTTCTTCACTTAAGCCCGGGAGGACAGCTTTTTCAAAACAATCTATTACAGTTCTCCGGATCTTCTGAGCATCTTCAACTTCCTGTATGACAAATGATTCACTCTTTTGAGAAATCAAAAATTTAGTAGAGTTGATTACTCAGAAGCTCACTCAACTAATAAAAATTGTGCAAAAGGTCATTCTGTTTTTGTCATTTCACACACAGTCACTCACTACACTCGGTAATATTTCCGGCCACTTAGCTGACGTGGCAACATTTTACCATTGCCAAAATCACCCATCTCACTTTAATAAATAAGAAAACCATCCATATGACTAATGAATCCAAAACAATCTAATTAATGAGGTTTCAAAATACATGTAGTTGCATATTGTGTATAGAAAATGTGTTTATGAATCCGCCATCTGAATTAATTAGGAAAGGGTATAAAGGCAGAGAAGTCTACCTTTAGAAAGTGACAATGTTCCACGACACCTGGAGTGTTAAAAGTATTCACTTGAGCTCCTACTGCTAAAACCAAATAGTCATATTCTAGCGAAAAATCATTCTCTCCAACCAAATTTTCCACAAGAGAACGACAAATGACTTTATGGTTTTCAGGATCAATCTTGAGACATTCTGCTTCCCAAAATTGAATTTCTCCATTTCTCTGTAAGATTAAACAAGAACTCACAAAAATACATAGGTATCAATCAACTGTCCAGTTATATACTCATATTTACACCAAACTACATTGATTTACCATAACTAAGTGATAAATTGATACCGAAGGAAATCAATTCCATGATTTATTTTATCCCAAGTATACAAATATATACAATTCTACCTAATCAATTTAGGCTATCTCTAAGGATATGCTAATCAATACAATTGATCTACTCATCCTCATTATATGATTCTAATTACAACTTAATTGATATGATGGGATATGATGGAGATAATTAGGGATTATGTCCCTAATTATCCTAACAGTCCCCCGCAGTCTTAGCAGGAGTTTCTCGTATGCTGAGATTGTCCCTGAAATCATCAAACAGTACGCGCGGAAGACCTTTGGTGAAGATGTCGGCAATATGATAACGGGACGGTACATGGAGAACACGAACTTGTCCACGTGCAACCTTTTCCCGGATAAATAAGATACCAATTTCAATATGTTTGGTGCGTTGATGCTGGACAAGGTTACCTGATAAGTAAATCGCACTCACATTATCACAATAAACCACGGTTGCTTTTGCAATCGGAAAATAGAGTTCTAATAGTAGATTATGGAGCCAACATGATTCAACGACCACATTAACTACCCCTCGGTATTCTGCTTTAGCACTTGACCGAGACATCGTCATTGAACGACGTATGTCTGGGAAGCCACCCCAATTAACATCGGTATAAGATGAGAGACTCAAAATGGAGGACTTATACATATGCAATCCAAAATGAAGAGTACCCTTAACATACTGCAGAATCCGTTTGAGAGCCCCCATATGTTCTTCTTTCGGATCATGCATATGTAAACACACTTGCTGAACTGCATAGGAGATATCAAGTCTCGTGAAAGTAAGATACTGCAAGGTCCCTGCTACGCTGCGGTAATGTGTTGGGTCACTGTATGGAGTACCTGCAGAGTTATTCAATTTGGCCTTAGTATCAACCGATGTGTGTGATGGTTTGCATGAGAACATACTGACTTTGTCGATGATCTCCTCGGCGTATTTCTTTTGACTGAGAAATAGACCACCTGCATATTGGGTTACAGCAATACCCAAAAAATAATTTAGAGGACCTAAATCCTTCATTGCAAATTCTGCTGCAAAGAGGGACATAATAGACCGGCGAAGTGATGTAGATGAGGTCGTGATAATGATGTCATCTACATATAGGAGGATATATGTCATATCGTTTTTCTTCTTATAAATGAACAAGGACTGATCGGACTTGTTGTGTAAGAAATCCAATGTGGATACAAACCCTGCAAACCTGTTATACCATGTCCGGGGAGCCTGTTTCAAACCATGTAAATATTTTTTCAATAGGCAAACATATTCCGGATGTGTAGAGTCTCAGAAACCCAAAGGTTGGTGCATGTAAATTGTCTCCTGTAAATGGCCATGTAAGAATGCATTTTTGACATCCAACTGATAAATGGACCAGGACTTTGACAGTGCATGGCTAAGAACAGTCTTGATAGTTGCTGGCTTAACCACCGGACTGAATGTTTCACCACAATTCATGCCAACCTGCTGAGACCTGCCATCACCAACAAGACAAGTTTTGTATCTCGCAAAGGAGAAATCAGAATTCTTTTTATGACAGAAAACCCACATAGACCTGATGATGTTCACATTAGATGGACGGAGCACTAACTCCCACATCTTATTTTTAATAAGAGCATCAATTTCGTCTAACATGGTAGCTTTCCAATTAGGGTCTGATAGGGGTTCTTTGGGATTTTTTGGAAGAGGTGATGGTTGGACTGAGGACGTTAGGTTAAAATGACGTTTGGGCTGAAAAATCTCGTGTATGGAACGAGTTTCAATAGTCCGTGGTGGGGGAGTTGGGCTGTCAGGTAGGTTATTAGGCCGATGTGAGGTTCGATGTTGAGCAAAAAATGACGGTCCAATTAATGCTTGGTGATTGGGCCGACTCGGGTCAAGGTTTTGGGCCTGAAGTGAATGGCCTGGGTGCCAGTTTGTGGACACGGGTGAGAGAGCAGTGGGCTTCCTCATTTGGGCCTGCCAGCCACGATATGTGGACTGGGCCGAGACCGATAGTAAAGAGGCAGTGACCTCCTCACCGCGGACTGGCCCAGTCCCATTTTATGGTTGGGCGGGTACGGTGTGGAGAGTATTTTGGGCTGGTCCCATATGATTTTAGGTATTGAGATGGTATTGTAAAATTTGATGTATTCCGTCGTCCAGAAATCAAATGAAGGTGGGGATGCCACATGAGAATTAGCAAACGGGAAAATAGATTCATCAAAAACTACGTGACTTGAGATAATGATTTTTCCGTTCGTCATATCATAACATTTATATCCCCTATAATTTTATGGGTATCCCAAAAACACACAAGGGGTGGAACGAGCCTGAAGTTTGTTAATGGTTGTGGACGAAAATAAGGGACAATACAAACATCCAAAAAACCCTTAAATGTGTAAAAGATGGGAGACGATAGTACAACCTTTGTGTAGGTGACACGTTGGAAAGTAGTTTGCTAGGAAGAATATTTAAAAGTTATGTGGCCATTTGAGGTGCATGATGCCAAAATATTGGTGGTGTGGATGAATGCACAAGAAGTGTGCGAATCATATTGTTAATCGTTCAAATTTTTCTTTCGGCTTTCCCATTTTGAGGAGATGTATGTGGACATGAAAGACGCAAAGACATCCCATTTTGGTGACAAAAATCATCAAATTGAGCATTTAGGAATTCCCTCACATTGTCACGTTGAAAACATTTAATGGATTTATCAAATTGGGTTTTGGTAAAAACACTAAATTATTTAAAAGCAGTTAAGGCTTGTGATTTCTGCCCTAAGGGAAATGTCCACAGAAAATTCGAATAATCATCTAAAATAAGCATATAATATTTATGACATGCAGAACTCAAAACTGGTGATGTCCACAAATCAAAATGCATAAGATCAAATAGCATAAGCGTATGTGAAGTAGATGATGAAAAAGAAAGTTTAACATGCTTCCCAAACACACGAGTTTAGCAAACAGAAGAGTCCAAAAGCTTGTTACAAGCAACAAAATTATTCTTCCTAAGAGTATTGAACACCGGTGCTCCCGGGTGTCCCAACCGATTGTGTCATACGATAGGGGAAAGAGCTGCAAATGTTGATGGTTGTATCACGTGGTTGTTGGAAATGATAGTGATGGGATACAAGTCCCCCATGCTATTACATTTGATTAGTGACATCCCCGTCTGAAAATCCTTCACAGAAAACCCAAACGGATCAAAATTCACAGAAACATTGTTGTCAGTTGTAAAACGTCGTACAGATACCAAGTTTTTAATCAGTTTTGGTGCATGTAAGACATTTTTTAAGTATAACGGTGGGTGAAGAGGGGGAAGTTTTACCTGACCAATACCACGAATTGGAATTTCCTGTCCACTGCCGACATTAATATTTTTATTACTGCTCATATTAAAATAAGATGAGAGATTACCTTGAGATGCTATCATGTGTGACGAAGCCCCTGTGTCCATGTACCACGAATCATCTGGAACATTCAGATTCATGTTGTTCATGGCATGTTCGATATCGGTTGGAGCATAACTTGCGGAAGATGGTGCATGGGCTGCAAATGCTTGTTGTGGATGAGATCCTAGAAGTTTGGGTTGTCGGTTCGAAGATGATGGCCTGGCCCACGATGAGTGGGGTAGGGCCAGCCCATTGTAGTGCCCAAGACCACGACGGGTACTGGCCCTCGCTAGACTGGGATTATGACTGCCACTGCCCCTGCTGGTGGTGATTGCTGATGCCGCCGGCGGGCTGGCCTCCACCCCTTCCACATCCCTTTCCGCCATTATTTTTTCCTTTGTTATTGTTGCGATTTGACCCCCGCTTTTTACTATTATTGTTGCGATTTCCGGTTCCTCCTGAACTGGAATTTGGTGTCGCAAAATCCGCAGAGGTGGAGACGAAGGATGTTCCGACGGTGACTGCCCAGGAGGCTATCTGCTTTGCCTTGCGTGTGTCTTCGAGAATCAATCTCGAACGAGCCTCATAAAATGGAGGCAATGGATTACTTTGTTGAATGAATGTAGCAACTCCAGCATAATTTTCATCCAACCCAGCAATCAATTGAAGAACAAACCTTTGATTTGTCACCGGTGCACCAACGTTGGATAGTTGGTCGGCAAGAATCTTTAATTCTTGACAATAAGTGAAAATGTTTGAGAAGTCATCCAATTTAACATTGGTGAATTGGTTTTCAAGATATACCACCCTAGAAAGTTTATTATCTTGAAAAATATTTTGCAAACGTTTCCACGCTTGTTGAGTTGTAGAGTCCGGTTCCAATATGGTATGCAAAAGGTCGTTAGAGATAGTACCATAAATCCATTGAAGGACAATAACATCTAAACAGACCATAACTTTTGGTCAACTCCATTGGTATCCGATGAAGACTCGGAAGGGATGATATGGTCTATTACTTCATAGACGCGGCAATGGATTTTGAATAACTCCACCCAAGAAGAGTATTGCCCTTTTTCCATCTCAAGGGTGATTGAAATAAAGTTCTTGACGTTGTTCGCGGCAAGAACAGGATGAAATTTTTGTTTATCGGCCATAGTTTCCCACGAAAAACAAAACAAGAAGAAGAGAAAGAGAAAAAATATATTGTATGATTGGTGTATTAACCCTAATGGCGTTGGCTACCCTAAGACATTCCCTCTTTTAGGTTTTGTTGAGGATTGTTCAAGTCCATATAATGAGTCTATGTTTTCATTCCATATCTGATGTGGGACTCTTAACACTCCCCGCACGCCCAGACCTTGCTAACTGGAGCGTGGATAATATAATTTGGGGGCCCAATATCGGTGAATAAAGAATTGAAATGGGTCTGACTCTGATACCATCATCCAAAGTATACAAATATATACAATTTTACCTAATAAATTTAGGTTATCTCTAAGGATATGCTAATTAATACAATTGATCTAATCATCCTAATTATATGATTTTAATTACAACTTAATTGATATGATGGGATATGATGGAGATAATTAGGGATTATATCCTAACAGATAAGAGAATACATATTATTAACCATGATTAACTGATAAAACTATATGTTAAAGATACATGTCATGTATTTATTTGTTTTAGCACAAACATGGTATGTGAGTAAGTTTTTTCATCCAGTTACCTCTGTATACTTTTATGAACACTCGAAACAAGTTGTTACGGGAACTCATCGTACCTTCTTTATGATGTTCCTGACTGGTTCTACAACGCTTCGTGCCTCGACTGTTCCACAAGTGACACTAGGTAACAGTGGAGTAAATGCAAAGTAATTTCGCGGAGAAACCACTTCAACATCATAGGAAGAAATATCCATATCCTTTAGGAAGCTAGTACCAGCCCATCCTGTTCCAAGTACCACTATTTTCTTCTTTTTTGAATCTGATCGATACCTTTCAACAATTTTTTCATTATTGTCTACATTTTCTGCATATACCATGAGACCCCCGCTACTGTAACAACCAGCAAGAAAAAATATAAATAAGCAAAATCCACCGTACGATCATATAGAGAATATTAAAGCTCAATCTCTAAAAATATTACATGCATACTACATCTCATAAAGATACAATTTTAGTGAATTGACATTGAATGATCTCATATTTTACGGAATTGATCATCTTTGTTTGTACAAAAATATGGAACCCAACATGTCGGGAAGCAAGAGAGAACTTCGTTTGATGATATTATTAGTATTCGTATTCAATATTGGGTCATTCATAGCATTACTATATCCTCTCTACTCATCACGAGTTGGTAAGTTTGGAAGCCCATAGTCAAACTAGTATTTTACAGAGAGCCAAAAAGGAATTCTAGTTATTGACTGAATAATTCTAACAAAAGGGCCCAATCATTAGCCCAAAGGTGACATTTTCATAACAAATGAAGAAGAGGGTAAAAGAGAATTGATATAATTCGGGCTCGTATATGAGGGGACGTGTTGAAAACATAATAACTGAATAAAATAGTTGATCTTTTTAATAATTTAAGATTTTAGATGAGATGATCAAACATTCAACAGAACTACAAGAGAAAAATGAGAAATTGTAAGAATCATACACATCAACTGATCCAACACTACAGAACAAACCTGATGCAAGAGACAACCAAAATCCTGGAACAAGAAGAGGGGATATGAAAAGCTCTTTTCAAATATGAGAAACCCCTCATTTTCTTTAATTTTCCTACTTCTTTTTCTCAAATTGTTCAAAAATTGACACACTTATTAGTTTTGTATTTCTGTTACATGATCTGCTTAATTAGTTTTGTATTTCAGTTACATGCATGATCTGCTTAATGGCTATGGAAGAAGTGAGAATTGAACATAGAGAGAGTGTAAAGTGTTAAACGTGGCAGCTTCTAACCCGAGTCTACACCGGACTAACAGATCTTAATAGCGTTAATTAAGTTTAAATGTCACTTGTAACTTACTCTTTCCAAACTCCATATTATCAAAAAAAAAAATCATCAATTAAATAAAAAAAAATCAAGAAAAGAGTATTTTTGGAGGACAAAAATAGAAAAACAGGAAAGGGGAATAATGAGAATGGACACACTTATTATGTGAAAGACTACCTTCTATATGATTAAAATATAGGTGTAAACTTTGGTAATGGCGGAATATTTTTATTCACTATCGCTAACGGAGGGTAAAGTTACCTAATGAAAGAAAGTAGAGGGGTATATTTGACATTTTCCCCTAGTTTCTAGGTATTTGAGTTTTAGATTGTTACTCAATATTTATCACCTTTTTATCCGGACTTTTAAAATTTGCTTATTTTGAAAAGTGTTTTTCCTTTTAGATGTGTAAACATACTTTTGTGAAAATTTTGGTACAACTCATGTTTCAATTTATGTGAAGGTGTTCGGAATACGAGAGTCAAATACTTAATTTTGATCATTTTTAAAAATTTAATTTTTCAAATTTTCAAAATAAAATTACTTATTTGAAAACTACATAAAAGTATTACAAGTCTAGATAGCTAATGGAAAAACAATTTTTAGAAGTTTGAGAAAATTATAATTAAAAGGAAAAAATTATTTGACTCTTCAAATAGTAATACCTTTCCATAAATTGATATGGAGGGAGTATTTTGGAGCGAAATATGTAACTTTTTATTAAGTTTATATTTTAGTTAATTAATTTTTAGTTAGGTGACTTTTATATGGCAAAAAGAAAAAAGGAATCTTTATGTCATAAAGACCATGAGTTGAATTTTCCCTAAAGCGTTATATCAAACAAAAAGCTTTTTATTATTGCGACAATTGATGAGGAAACTGTGTATTAATCTTACACTCGTTAAGACAAATATTACACTATTGTTTGCCCAATCACCGGTGTTCGGTGTTAAGTTCTTCTCTTCATTGTAATATTGTGACCCCTAGTATGTTACATTTGTAGGGTTTGATTGGGTTCAAAACACATTGGTAAAGCACAATGAAAGTTTAAATTTTTTATTTTTTATTTACCTCAACAAGTTTTCTGACATAGTTATACAACAATCAAACCTGTAACATAAAATATAAACTTACATGTTAGAATATCTGGAGTCTTTATCTACTATAAGGTGGACACGCGGTTGTCCTTCCGATTGCAAGCTCCAAGCTTCAATGTATTTCTCTTTCGGAAAGCTAGGAAATCTGCCAGAGGTTCGAGAGAGTTTTAATTCTAAGTCTCTAAGGCTTAGAATGATAATCTGAAAATCAGTGTAAATGAATAATGAAAAGAATGCCTCTATTTATAGTTGAAAAATAGGTCAAAATAGGGTTAGGGTTTGACCTTGGGCCTGGCCCAAAATTTGAGGCAGAGGCGCTGCGGCCCTAGGGTATGGGCGCCGCAACGCTCGACGTGCTCCTGCACTGTCTCGATTTATTTTTACGCATTCTTAATTAAATTCAAAAACCAATTTTGACTTAATTAAAATAATCATTATTCATTTAAATATCTTGATTCTAAATCGAACATTTAATTCCTCTCTCAATACATCCTTAGATCGAACGGACAATCGACATAGTGTGACCATACAGGCCTTCTCATATCGACATTAATCAAATTAAGGTCTACGCGGAACTCCTAGACGGCGCCGCAAGACGAACTCAATATGTGAAGTATGCGTTACGAATCGATAAACTTAACATTTATGTGGTAAGATAAAATCTTTTCATCCACGACACACCCGATCAAGCTTAGGATTTGTCAAGTGTCTATCCAAATGACTTAATCATTGTATCTCATCTATATTATTTGACAACTAGACCATATTCTAAATATGTCTATTGCGTTGGCCAACAACTTAGTCAACCTAATATTATTGAGAATCCGAGTGTTCTATCGAATATACATTCGAGGAATGAATCCTAATCTTGGCTCAACTACAACCTTTAATTCACATCGTAATGTACCCAATACAGGTCGTATCTCAACCTATAAGGAATTTGAGCTTAAGACGGGATCAAAGTACATTACTTTGTAGACAAGGCGCGTATTGACCTCAAGTCTAAGGACTTCTATCTCCCACATGCTGATCATACTTTAGACAAGTATAACAAACAGTATATCAGCAGGGTATACCAATACTTCCAAAGTATCCATGTGTCCATCACGAGTAGCCATTACTCGTAGCAGGTGAGACATACTACATCCTCTAAGGATGTGATGCAGACCACATGTCGACTTATCACATTTCATCGATATCCTATTCTCGATGATCATTAGTTGAGGCTATTTTAAGAGTTACGTTATAATATTAATATCTCACACTATTAATAACAGCGTAACCTCCAGGGATGCATATTATAGAATATTACAAACAATCAATTAATAATTCAATAATTTGCAAATGCCAAAATATTAATCTTCATTAATAATAATACGAATGTGTATAATGTACATTTGTCCTAATACATATTGTATATATGACATAAATATACTTTCAACATTTATATATGATTTTAAACTCAATAATTATTGTGCATAACACTACACACATGAAGAAGTTTGTATGTCGAAAAATGGATAATTAGGGTAAGGACATATTAAGGGTACCAATGATATGATGGTTCTAATGGGAAGAACACCCAAATTTTAGTGTTCTTTCTCTAGATTTTGTTGAAGATTAGATGATAGTATATTATTCATCACAATTAGAGATCAAACTTTGCCAACTCTTTTGATGTTCGGCCAAAAATACATATATTTGTAATATTGTCTCACATTTTAGTATTTTTAATCGTCTTTTGAGTATTAATTATAGTGATTTGTGTTGGAAATTTGCGTTTGGTGGGGAGGTGCGTCCACCCATATTTAATGAATTAAACACTAGGGTTTCGCATGTTGAAGTCTTTGTCTCTTCTCACGTGCATAATCTACTAAGTGAGTAGATGACCGTAGGGCCAAGAATCGTCAAATTTCGTTGAGAAATGAAAGAGATATTAGTCAACGAAGTAAGGTGTTTGAGGCATGGAAATATGGTGTGGGACAAATCTACCACATCGGTGGGAAAAGGAAGAATTGCTCTCTTTATAAGTCTCTAAATTGGCCAAGGGCTTGGGACCCCAAGGGGTATCCCATGTGTTTAAAGGAGGGAGGACCTAGAAGTGCTTGTGTTCAAGGCTAAGCCCACACGCGCGTCGCCGCCACCCACCTGTCCGATCACGGGTCGTGGGTTGTGGGATGTGGGATGTGGTCTTCTTCTGATATTATCTCTTTGGACCCTAAATTGTTTAATATTTACAGTTTGATCCCTGGAGTTTCTGGAAAGATGAATTTGGCAACAACGGAAGGCAGAAAGTTTCTGCCTACCATTTAGGCTGATTTTTGGAGCATTAACCAGCCATTACTTGGCTGTTAACTCCTCCATAAACAACCCTCCTTCAATGGTCATAAACAACCTCACTAATGCACATAAACCTGCCATTAACAGCCATGTTTTGGCAGTTGAGGAGTCCCTCCCTCATGCTAAATATTGATGCATTTTGGCTCAATTGTAACACAGAAAGTATACAGAAATATAGACAAAAAACAGAAAAACGAGACACACTATATACATAGAGACAAAAACATAAGAGAAATAACACAGATTCTGTCCGCATAAACAGTGTCAAAACAGAAACTCTTCCTTCCTTTTCTATTTCTTCAGCAAGTCGTTTCGTATTTGTTTTCTTCGTTAGACTCAACCTATTTGCTTTGTAGTGTTGATTAAAGTGTTGTTTTATCTTGGGAGACTATTGCCCGTTAACTTAAAAGCATATATAGGGGGAAATCTTATCTTAAAGACAAAGTGATATCACTCGACTCAGCACACAGTTGTAACCATCCAGATTTAGTGTTTCTTGATTTCAGGTTATTAAAATTCAAGACTCAACAAGTTTGCGGCAGTTCTGAACATTGGCCTATTTGTTTATCCTTTCGAACACTTTTAATATTTATTTACTTTCCGTACTGCTTTACAATATTTGACAATTTGTGCTAATATTAAATTTTTACTAGGTAAGAATAAAGCAATGTGAAATTGAAGTGATTTGAAGAAAAATTAAATAAAATGCGGAAGAGAAAAGAAAGGAAAAAGAAGAGAAGATGAAGTGGAATGATGGCAGGATAGTATGATGATGAGCCAATGATTAGAATAATGATGAGCCAATGATTTGTTGAATTGCAAATGGAAAGCATAATAATCACTACGTGACAGCAATTAAAGATGGAAAAATTAGAATTGACAAAAGCAAAGTTGCAGCAGCTGTCACATTTCCTCGCTGGGCGAAGCCCATAGCGAGGCACTGCCTGGCTGTGTTTCTCGCTCAGCGATGCTATGGTACCCGGAATTAAAAATTCTCCCGATTTATTTTTTATTATTTCGCTTGGATTTTTTCCTACACTTACAAATATTTCATAACACAGGATTTTTAGAGAACTTTGGACGACATGAGACCCTGAGTTCAGAACCGTTGAACTAGAGAGAGGCTAAAGTTGTCGTTGAGGCCGGAGTTATTGGATTCTACCTTTTCTTCTCCTTACTACTAGTTTTTATGATTCTTTGTATGGATTGTTGTTTTTCCTTCATGTCTACGTGGAGCTAAATTTCGCGTTCTAGAGTTGTGGTAAATCATGAATATAGATGTGCGATAATTATTTTTTATCTTAATACGAGTTATTGATTTTGATTGTTTTTTTAATTCTGTGCATAATTGCTTGATTTTTTGGCCAACCGTTAGGTTCTATCCACTATTTAATATCGTACTTTTTAAAGAGAGAGACCTGATTATCCCTAAAGTAAGGCTAAGATTTGTGGCTAGAATAAGAATATATCTAGACGCCACGTTCAATTAAATATCGTGGACGAATTGCACTTAACAGGTCAATTCCATAGGAATATAGGCGGCGAACTATTCCGAATCGGCGGATAGTAGTTCGGGAGAATACTACGCGATTAATAATTAGCAATCGTCGATAATTCGGATTAAGGAAAAGTAGTTTGATAGCTCAATAGGATTGGTGAACCAACCGCAACCTTGGAACATTCATATCATTGATAATATAAAAATCCGTTCTTTCTTAGTTGGAGTTCATTACTTATTTTTATTTTTAGATAGTTTATAATTAAACCCCCAGATTTTTATCTCTTGTTTAGATAATTAGAATTAGTTTGGTTTAGTTGAAGGTTAATCACAAGTTCATGCGGGTTCGACATCCGATTTTTAAAATCACTATATTACTTGTACGGCCGCATATACTTGCGTGTGTGTTTGGGAGCAGCACTCTTTATATTCAATTGAGCTTCTAAATTTTACATTCATAACTTTTTTACCTCATATTGTAGGGTGGATCTCGAAAGATATGAAAGATCTCCCTCCAAGTCGTACATACGACTTTCATCGAATACTTCTTTCCGCAGAATTCTATATGTATCTATGTGATCGAGTATGGAATTCTGTTTACTCACTTTAAATTGAGTATATGTTTCCCTCCATTTCCTGCTAGGATTGAAAATCCTGTATTTTACATATCCATACAATTGAGTCATTCGAAATAGTGTAAAAAGAAGTGATTCGAATCATTGCTATTTGACTCGGACCTATTGTAGTTTTGCTTTCCACTTATTCTTTATTTATTCTCCCATGTATACTTTTTTGTATCTATTTTATTTGGGTCAATGCGAGAAAGAGAGAAGTGATGTAAACACAAGAATGGAAGATTTGTTTGTCAGCTGTCGGGCCAATGATGCTCTTCTAGCTTTACCTACACGGTAAGGGAAAGATCAAAGGCGAGGTGGGAATGAGAGTCGCTCTGCGAGACGTCTAGTAGTCTCTGACTTGGTCTTCGAATTGTAAGTCTCAGCCCCTTCCCGGCTTGCCTCGCTCTCAGGTTGGCCTTTCTACTTGGCTAAGTAGTATTCCACTCGTGGGAATGGGCTAGGGTTATGAACTTATAATTTGATTATTGAGTCGATTCCATGATTATAAGTTCATTCCATACCGTACCAGGCCGGAATAGGGTTATTTACACTCTCATTATGAGAAGGGGTCATTCGGGCCTACATTGCTTGCTTTCCTCTTCTTCCTTTGGGTTGGCACCTTCCGAAAGAGCGGGATTTCAGGATAGAATTGACATCTCGATTACATATGCTATTTCGAAGTCACAGAGTCCGCGCCAATTCAGTTGTCCAAAGCGTGTCAAATGGCTTGTCCACTTCTCACGTAGGAAACTCTTCTTTTGTGTATGATTGGGCCCTGCAGTGGTAGAACCTGGTGAACCGAGCATACTACTTTCCAACCTTCTCTTCACTTTTCTTCTCTTAATCAATTTCGAGAGTAGACGATACTAAATCAATAAGGTATTGATTAGATCTAGAAATGAATCAACAGAATCTTCTTAGGATTTGAGGTTTAAATTATTCGCTTTTGTGAATGAAAAAAATGTACCTACCATCTTTTAGGAAAGCATAAAATATAGGAAAGCCCCCAGTTTAAATAAAAAAAATATCTTTAAAAAAGAGATTTTTTATTAATTGTTTATTCATAATTAGTATATATATATATATATATATATATATATATATATATATATATATTTGATACGATCCACATCAATCATACAATATGCATATTGCTTGCCATTATTTTGCTATATTTTTCTTAGCGAACTATCAAACATTCACAATGGCTCTTATTAACTCCAGCAGCATCACATTTGCAACTATGAGGCATCTTACTTGCTGGCCATTGGAATAAAGCTAGATTGCCATAATTAATTTTATTACATATCCCATCAACCTTGAAATATCCTGGACAAAACTGAATGTCACCTGACATTAAAACAGGAGAAGTATATGAGATGGTAATATTCTGGTGCAAAGCTGAATAAAAATAAGAACCATAAATAACTTAATTCGTACCCTCTTTGTCCACGCCTCCATCCCCCCTCTTTTTGGAATCACGCTCTATCAATGGAAACATATCTCTTGAACATTCTCTCAAACAAGTATCTCAAACACAAGCCTCCGACTCAAGTTCTCTATCTTTGAGATCCTTCCTATAAGCACTTACGAACTTTTGGGTATGCTACCCCCTTTATCTATCCACCAAAATTAATAAACTTCAACCTCATTCCAATCCGTGTGTATTCCTTGATTACCCGTCTAATCATCGAAGTTATAACTGTTACGATTTGTCAAGCCGAAAAATCATCGTTTTTAGGCATGTCATATTTACTGAGTCCCAATTCCCTTTTCCAAGTTGCATTCTCCGCCTCTGAATTCCTATGACTTCTTAAATGATTGCCTCAATCCCCTTTTAATTTATCAATTGCAAAATCAGTCTCCACCGTTACCGGAGCCTGACCCAATTCCCATCATCCCGTGTTGGGTGGGCCACCAAACCAAGCCACGGGAACCACAACATTGCCCATCTGTCACTGTCCCAGATCCCGCTCGAGCTACGAACTTTCCCGGCCCTGCCCTTGCCTCTTCTCGGCCTACGACACCGCCCCACCTTCCCGATCCCGACTCGCCTGGCTTATCTCAAAGCCCATAGCCAGTCCATCCACCCACGGCACCTCTACGGACCATTGAAACTCGTGCTATGTACGTCATTTCCAAACTTAAACGACAATTCAATTTGTCGATTGCGGTTGCCCCTTCACCTCGTCCTCGCAACTCAAAAAATGTCTTGTCAGATCCAAATTGGAAAGCATCCATGATAGACAAATATAATACTCTTATTAAAAATAAGATGTGGGATCTAGTGCCACATCCTCCTGATGCTAATATTATTCGTTCTATGTGGATTTTTTGACATAAAAAGAAATCTGATGGTTCTTTTGCGACTCATAAGGCCCATCTTGTAGGTGATGGCAGGTCTCAACAGATTGGTGTGGATTGTGATGAAACTTTCAGGCCGGTGGTGAAACTGGCAACTATTCGGATTGTTCAGCTTGATGTCAAAAATGTCTTCTTGCGTGGGGACCTTCATGAAAGCATTTATATGCATCAGCCTATGTGATTTATGAATCCGGTTCATCGAGATAATGTGTGTCATTTGAAAAATCACTCTATGGACTGAAATAGACTCATCGTGCATGGCATCAACGGTTTGCTGAGTTTGTATCCTCTGTTGGTTTTTCACATAGCAAATCTGATCATTCACTTTTCATCTATAGCAAGAGTAATGACATGGCATATATTCTGTTATATGTTGATGATATCATACTAACTACCTCTTCTGATGTACTTCGCCTATCTATTATGGCAGTCCTTGCTTCTGAATGTGCTATGAAGGATTTGGGCCCCCTAAGCTATTTTTTGGGCATTGCTGTTACGAGACATGCAAGTGGCTTATTTCTTTGTCAAAGAAAGTACGCCGAAGAGATTCTTGAACGTGCAGACATAATTTCTTGTAAACCTGCCCCCACACCGGTGGACACTAATTCCAGACTTAGTGCCTCTTCGGGTTCTCCATATGAAGACCCCACTCACGATTGCAGTTTAGCAGGAGCATTACAATAGCTAACTTTCACAAGACCAGATATATTATATGCAGTGCAAAAAATATGCTTACATATGCACAGCCCGAAGGATGAACATATGAATGCTCTCAAACGAATTTTGCAATATGTTCAAGGTACTCTCCACTTAGCTTTCACTTGTACAAGTCCTCAGTCTCTAGTCTCACCTCCTACACTGATGTTGACTGGGGTGGATGTCCCGACACTAGACAATCAACTTCGGGTTACTGTGTTTTCCTCGGAGATAACTTGCTTTCTTCGTCTTCTAAACGACAACCTAGTTTGTCTCGGTCCAGTGCCGAAGCCGAATACAGAGGAGTAGCGAATGTTGTTTCTGAGTCTTGTTGGATACACAACCTTCTGTTGGAACTTCACTGCCCAATCCGCAAGGCTACATTGGTTTACTGTGACAATGTAAGTGTGATATATCTTTTTGGAAATCCCGTTCAACATTAGCGCACTAAACACATTGAAATGGACATTCATTTTGTACGTGAGGAAGTTGCACGTGGACAAGTTCGTGTCCTTCATGTCCCTTCTCGGTATCAAATTGCTGACATATTTACTAAAGGACTTCCGTGTATACTCTTTGATGATTTCCAAGTCAGTCTTAGCGTACGAGAACCTCCCGCTTCAACTTCGGGGGTGTGATAGAATATTACCATATAATTGTATGGTTAGTTAATATTCTCATTATAATTAGTCATATTAGTTACCTAGTTTGTAGCCTAACTTGTAGATTTGTCAATAACCATAATCTACTATATATTGTACACAATAATGAATGAAAAGACAGGGAACATATTCCTTTAGTATACACGTTAAATAGGACGGAAAAAATTAAAAACAACAAATGGAAAAAAAGGTCATTAGAGATAAATTTGAAGAAATAAAATATTCACGTATGCATTAGGGGAAAAAAAAACAGAAACACTCATACCTAGCCAAGGGTTGAACAAGGTGAGAAATATTGCCAAGGAGAGGAAAGAAAACACAATGTAACTCTTCATCTTTTTTTAACTCTTCACTTTTTGTATAATTTAAAACTATTAATTGTTTATGCTACACATATAGAACTCTTATATAGGGCTCGAAGGAATGTTTCTTAATGCATTAGTTCACATGCATAAGGCAGGTAATATGGGAAGATATTACATGAGATTTTTACCCTATATATCAATTATTAAGACACTTTTGAAGAAGTTTTCGCATGAAAGAGTACTTTATATTTATTCCAAAATAAAAGATTTCTTTTTACCATTTTAGCATATATTTGAAAGATTATGTTGTTGTTTAAAATGTAAACCGACTCACAAATAAATTAGACTAGGAAGATTGCTTATGACATCAATCAGCTAGGTCCGTCTTATGTCGAATAGTTTGTCAATGCATGCTTCCCTTTTATATGCTAAAGTTAGTCTTTACAAAGTTTTTGAGCCTGCGTAGTATTAGGTAGTTGGTCAGGTAAAGGTTGACCAAGTCAATGATGCTTAGCTGATTGGTAGACCTCATACAATAAATGTGCTAGCTCTACCATATCTTTTGTTTCATTTCTTTTGGAACAATCACAAACACTTTTTGGTATGGCTATCGAAATCGTGAGCCTCAGCATGTAGGTTCCAAATCCAAGTGGTTTGTTCCAACCCTCAACCTTACTTTCTAGATTCATGGATATTAAATCAATCGAACGCACTTTTAACTTTCTTGGTCACGACCAGCTAAGGCTCAAGTTCAATTAAAGAGCGTTTTAACGTGGTAGAACCTCCTCGTGGAATAGCCGGTCTAATTTTTGTCATTTTTTTATATATGCGATGATAGAGAACTCATCCTATTCTTTTCTTCGCTACATATTGTAGTAAATCTCTCTGATATTCTTCTCATTGAAAGTACCTCCTCTTATTGACCAGGTAAACTTCATACGAAAAGCTTTTGAAAGCTCTTAAAAATGTCTTGTAGTAGGAGGAGGCTCACGCAGCACAACCGACGAGCAGAGCCAAGCACAACCATTTATTCTATTTTTAGATGATTGATAATGTTCCTTTGAAATCAAAAAATATTAAAATAGCCCCTTCCTCTTATTATAGGAACTTCCAAAAGACTGCGCCGTTATTTATTATTAAACAAATGATAGAATTTATTTGTATGGTTAATCACTAGTGGCACAACCTACGGGCTAAGTAGCGCCTCAATGGGAGTCTATACGCCTGATTGGATTCCATCCTCAATTCTCTACCCGATCTCTATGAGAGCTTTGAAGTCGGGGTAAATCTTTAATGAACTTCCATCAGTACTTCAGATTGATCTTGAGGAAGAACGTCTCGGCCTCTTTCATAGGAATTCCCCCCATCAGATCAGGGGGTTCCTATAGGGGTCAGGTACACTCTACTTGAAAATGAGACAGAAATGAATACAAGACTTTGAAAGCTTCCTTAGAGTAAAGCAAGTGGCTTTCCACTCCTCTTTTTCCTTATAGTCAAGAGAGTTGTGCGGTCATAGGGGAGTTCAGAAAGGATCTGATCGTAGATAGAGACTTCAACCTGTGCGGGGGTAGGGGCTTAAGCAAGCAATCCGTTATATGGGCGCCAACTCCAAGTTCCTTCTCAACTACTTCAAAAAAATGGACTATTATGTCTATGTAAGCGGACCGGCTTCCCTTTTTTTAATCACCTCCTACCTTAAGGTAGGCCACTGCTGAATACCCTCAATCGAAAGGTCAAGAAGATTATATAACCCCATAGTATGAAGAGATGCTCAGGGGATCGCACCCATTGGCCTAGGGTATACATTCAGATCTGGAGGCATACCTAATTAACGATAAGAGCAGAGATCTCCTCTCTCCTTCGGACCCTCTACCTCTACTTCCCTTCCGCTCATAAATAGCCTTAGTGTAGTCTCGGTCCATAGTTTAAGACTCCGTTCCTTATAGCCTAGTCTAAATGACTGGGAAAGCTTGAATGGATGGCTTCCAAGGCCAGGGCTTGATCCTGCACATTAAAGAATTACGGATTCCGGGAAAGCGATTCTACTCTAATTGCATTCATCAGTTGGATGAGAGTGAGAATAGAAAGGAAACCGGGAGGAAAGGGGGAATCCGTCCGAGGAGGGGCTCGCGTCTGATTAGCTAGTTGGTGAGGCAGACGGGTTGCTTCCTCTATCGTCGTCGGGGAGCTCTTGGCGAGGAGACCTTAGGATAAGTTGCTAAAAAAAGGGGATGATAAAGGATTGAGTTTTCCTATTCTCTTTGACCATTTTTGAATCGACACAATCTTTTCAAATTTTACTTTTCAGAATACTTTACCCCATTTACAAAAGAATTTTTCTTTTCAATTCTTTTGGTTTTAAATTTTTCTTAATTGTTTGGACGTTTAGATCTGTAAGCATACTATATGCATTAAATGTAACTTAATTTTATTCAGTGAATATTGTCCAATATATGATGTATAACCACATGTTTTCTATTTAAACAGTTTGCATTCTGTTACATTTGAATATAACTCTTGCAAATTCATGATATATTTCTAGAATAAATTAAAGATTCATGTTATATTTTTTAATATAAATTTGTCATAATTCTAATGTATATGTTATATAGAATTATTTTATATCTGTAGTATATGTTCTGTATAAGTGTTATTTCCCTTGTATTTTAATTCTTACACATATATATTCATGGTATATTTACGTTATTAAACTTATTATGAATGGTATAAATTTTATATATATTCAACCCCAATATAAATTATTACTACATTCTTCTGTTTCCGGTTTGTTGAGTTCTTTTCAAATGACCTGCCTTTGTGGGGTATGTAAATTATACATTTCAATTCAGTTATCCCTTTGAAGATAATGTTTTTGAGCTAAAAATGAGAATTTTTTTAATTTTTATAAAATAATAAAACTAGGATAAGAATATTGTGGAGAAAGAGAGAATGATTCTTTATTTCTCTGGAGTGATGTAAATACAATGAAGGGAACATGTCTATTTATAATAGAAAAATGACTTTGTCCCAAAGTTATTAACCCTAACTTTCCTTATAGACATAGACATTCACAATAATAAATAATATTTATAACACTCCCCCTTGAATGTCTATTTAATAGATAATGTGTCTCATTAAATCTTACTAGAAAAAACTCAATGGAAAAATTCTAGTCAAGGAAAAAGAGTACACACATTTCTAATAATACGCATTTGGCTGCCTCATTAAAAACATTGCAAGGAAAACACTGTGGGACAAAACCTTATAAGGAAAACGAAGTACAACGCGTATTAACTCCCGCTGATGTGAACTTCAATTCAAATACTTGAGTCTTCGCATCTCAATCTTGGGCACCATTTTCTCAAACGTTGAAATTGGTAGAGACATTGATGAACAAATCAGTCATATTATCACTCGAACGAATTTGTTGCACGTTGATAGCACCATTCTTGTGGGGCTCGTGTTTGAAGAATAACTTTGGTGAAATATGTTATGTTCTATCCCCTTTTATGAATCCTCCTTTTGACTATCATGTAGAACAACATCATATGATTGTAATTCCTCATAGGCATAGAAAAATATATAAATGCATCAATTGCATAAATAGATGGCACTTCATGACCAAAGAATTCTACAAGTTTCTCTTTTCAACTTCTTTCACCATAATCTATTGTCTTTGAAAACTCTTCAAGAGTTCGAATAATATTCAAGCAATCAATTTACACTCACAAAGATGTAAAGATAATAGAGTTATGTGTACACTTAGTCAAATGAATGTTCATTATGATAAAATTGCATTCACTTTGCTTGATTTAATCCATATAAGAATTATGAGCATATTTTTTAGAACATGTATATACTCCAAGCATTTATAATTCTTCAAGAATTTTCATATAAATTTTGTCAAGTGACAATATCCATTAATATTTAAATGTGTGGCATTTTCTGTTGTCTGAACTGCATATCCATTAAGCTTGAAGTTTACCAAATGCGTCATTTCACTTGGTAATAATATCTACGTCAGCAAGCTTTAGAAACGTAGAATTCAGATCCTCACTATCTTTTACAATATTGCGCTATATTGTACCAAAGATATCGACGACAATATATCATATGTATCGGTTGACAATGCAACATAACTTATTGAGATCTCATCACTTTCATTGTTTTAGGTACCTAAACCTCTCATGAATTTTCATGAAGTGTTATGTCGTAGGCTCTTCAAGAGCACATTGCCTCCATTTTGACCATTTGCTCCTTTTCCTTTTCAAAGATTATTGTCTTTGAAATTGATTGGTTTACCATGCTTCATGCATGTCGTAGACTTTGTCCTTCAGGGATATTAATATTAATAGGAGCATTTTGCAGCTGAAATATGATATTAGTTTTGGGTCAGTAAATGCTTCTAGCATTTAAATTGAATTTCAGCAAGCACTTCTAGCATTTAACTTGAATTACCTTTTAAATAAGGATCATACTAGTGATAATTCACAACATATTTTCTAGTTGCTTATTTTATCCCCCTAATGTTAGAAAAAAATACATATCCCATCTTCTTTGAGGGAATTCATTTTTGTACATCATGGTAAATTAATTAATCATATACCACACCTAAAAACTGTTAGATGAAAATATCTGGTTCCTGACCCTGAACCAGTTGTAATGTGGAATTCATCATAATTTATTGGTCTGAAGCATACAAGTGTTGTTCTATGTAATATATCATATTTCAAATCAACACATGAAGTTTTGTTTTCATTAGCAATGATTTAGCTATTTATTGGAGGCAATGCTAAATCAGCTTGGATATTAATCAGTATTAACAAGATGAATTATCTTGATTACATAATCTGAAAATTATGCTCTCAGCTCAATTATTTTGTGCAAGTACCTTTGCATATGTCAAACTGCAGGTTGACAATAATAAACGCATATTACCGTCTTATCGATGCATCTATTTAAGACATTACATAACAGGTGAATGAGCCCATATTCACCTTTTATATTTTCCAGAATTAAGGGAATTACCCAACATTAGCAAGTATAATCAACTTATCATGAAAACAAGCAACAAAAATAAATTCTTGAAGAATCTTCTAGTTCTTCAATATATGTCAAATACTCTGCACATAATATTTGAATTGGGATGGCCAAACCGCTCATGTCGACTAATAAAATTATATTTACTGGTAAACTTCAAGTTTACCATGCCATGTGCTATTTATTTTAGTAAACTTTTGATTTACTATTACATGAATTCTTTTTATACCAATAAACTTCTGATTTATCGTGACAAGTGATTTCATCATGTTTAGATTTGTGTAGTACAATTAGGAGAATAAAGAGGGTAACCTTTACATATTTCATATCCATTATGATTTGAAGTGAGTGGCTTTTCGCTCATTTCCTTGCAGTCAAGATATTTAATACTCCTATCATTTATATCTTCACTATGATTAGACATGTCCACCGGGTCGGGGACCTACCCGGCCCGACCCGACCCGGCCCGAAAAAACCAGGGTCAGGGTCAGTTTTTAGATGACCCGCGAGCCACTCGACCCGAAAAAGCGTGGACCCGATCAGGGTCAGGGTCGGGCCAGGGTCAGAAAATTTTACCCGTCTGACCCAGTCCGACCCCGACCCGCATACTTTTTAAATATAATTTATATTATTTTTCCTTCATTAATATTTATTTTGTACTTATATATATTTTTGTCATTAATAAGTGATATAATGCATGTTTTTATATATATATGTATTGCTCTAATCTACATTGAGCTCGACATAAAATACGATAAAAACGGTAGCTGATTATTAATTATATATTTATATTATTAGTCGCTTTGTTAATATCACGGAAGCATAATGTAGGGAGAGAAAGTTGTTGTAAATTGGTGATACTTTAAATGGTCATAACTCTGCGCTCGGATGTCCGTTTTACCCGATTTTTTTTTTATTTTGCCTATTTTTTCGAGACAGGGCCGGTCAAGGCGCAGCCAATTTTTAGAAAAACGTCTGTTTTCCCAATTAATTTGTGTTTATCCCCAAATCAATTTCTAATTTTCTTTTTCTTTAGTCAAGATCTCACGATATACAATACATTTCAACGTCGAAATTTTGTGGTAATGTAGGGGTGAATGTCAATTTCAGTTTTGGAAATTCAATTTTTTTTAAAAAATAAAAAAATCCTCGACCCGACCCGACCCTAGCCCGCCAAAAAAATTCGACTGGTCAGGGCCAGGGTCGGAATTTTTTAAAATATATAGGGTCAGGGTCAGGCAAGTAGGAAAAAAAGGCACCCGACCCGACCTTTGAATAGGTCTAACTATGATAGTCATTAACTTTAGTAAACTTCTGGTGTATTACAACTTATTTTTCGATCATAACAACATCCTATATTACAATATAGAACGAATGACATAATAGTAAATAAACTATTTTGGAGCTTTCAATTTATTTTTTATAATCAGATATTGTTTGGACATTACTGGTGTCATGATTCTTGTAGACAAGTAATTAGGCCTTTCTAGACCTTGATCATTAATTTTATACTGCTAAATATTGCTTAGACACTGCTAGTGTCATGAAAAAAAAATTACTACTTCGAGAGTAACGTTCCAAGTTCTACTACTTTGGGAGTAGAGTTCAAAATTTGCTACTTCTGGAGCAGATTTATGAGTTTACTACTTCGGGAGTAAGCATATAATATTCAAAATATTTCTCTAAATTATTCTACCTCTTCTGGAGATCAGAAGTGATATCTTCACAACCAAGTACATGTTCGTATTTATAGGCTTTACAATATTATCACATTCACTTCAGGGAATGAATTTGTATTTGTAACATTTATAAAAAAAAAATCATTCTTCAGGAATGAAACATAGTTATGAAAATATTACCATTAATCTGTAACGTGTCTTAAGCATATCAAATTGTGATAGGTCATAACATCTTTTAAGGTATTGCTATTTCAGGAGCAAATCGAGGCATACATATAATTTAGAGAATCTTCCTCTAGCATATCTTCAGTCCACTAATAAAAATATTATCATTACTGGTGATTATAGATATAAATAAATTTAATCATAACGAGATTTAAGAAATATTATTACTTCTAGTGATTATATATTTCTTGCAAACAAACTCTCATTTTTAGCCTTTAAAGGATATAAAATTAATCTCATAATCCCTCTTAACAATATTATTCTGCGGGAACAAATTTGAGGATTAAATAATCCAGAACTAATTTTCTCATGGACTCAATGAACTCAATAAAGTGGATCTCATTAATATAAGATTAAAATACCTGGTGTAATAATTTACTCACCTGACTTTCTCTTCAGGAGTAGTATAGATGCTTACGTAGATCTTGCTTTGCTAAAATAGAACAGTGACGCAGGAGGAATACAATCCTTCAACCCACTGCATTAAAGGTTAATGTTAACTACTTATCTTGATTGGTTGATGCATGGAACGAGGCTTACTGATATTTGAAGCTCACTACTTTGGCATTAAGTAGTCAATAAAAGGTAAAAATGACACATGCTAAGCCTCTGATTAACTCCAACACATGAAAGCTTGCTTTCTTCCTGGCGTTATACACGTTGGCATCATCTAAGAATCTGCAGTACTATGGTTCCAAGGAATCCATGAATAAAATATTAACTCAGATAGTTAGAATCTGTTAAATATGGCAATATACACACAATATACAAGTGTATATTGCCTAATAAGTGTCACGATTTATGGCCATTAGTGGGCTCGGTTTTGTGGCTGATTTGGTAGTTAAGAATATTGTATATTTGGAAAATATATGTGTAATATATTGTAATGTATTTTGTTACCATAATTAGAAATATACACTACCATAATTGTAGAGTTAGAATTATGGTAGAATAAGGTTTTAGAAATAGAATAGGAATAGGATTTTCCTATTTTATATCTTGTATATATACTTATTTAATTAATAAAAATAATCAAGGGAATTATTTCTTTCAGAATCTGATGATGATAACGTTTATAAAAGAATATTGCGGAGAGAAAAAGAGAAGTCTTTTGAGCTATTCAAGAACTGTGGTTAAAGGTTCCACATCCTTATCCGATCAATGCTCATATTTTCTCTCTCTTTACAAATCTTCGTATTCACAATTTAGCTTTTCACAACTGTTGTTGAAAATCCCAACCTTAGAAAAACGTTTCATTTAATGCATATGATACTTCTGTAATCTGTAATAGATGAGATAAAAAGGCAGTTGAAAAATTAATGTTGTAGCATTTAAAAGTTCCATTGGTATTCTTTAAATATTGTAGGCGGGAAATGTCATAGTTCAAATTTAAATTTTCTTGGTTTGTCCAAATCACTTTTTTACAAGTAAAGAAATCATTAATTTTTCTAGCAACTATAAGGAAGAATAACACACATATATTCTCATTATTCAGCACTGATTTATGTCTTAAATATTTCTTCAGGAGAAATCAGTTCTTTCAATCCGCATAAAGTAAATTTAAAATCTAAACCAAATTTATTAGTCATTAAATAACATTTCACAATATTCCAATATTCTTGAATCTCTTTATTCTTTATTTAAGCAGAGTACATAAAAATATGGGTAAAATAATCTTCTTTTTCGTCTTTCATTTTTCTATCTAAATTATATTTAGCTATAAGAATATTGGAAGAGTTCCATGAAAAGTTTAATGTTGTAACATACAGTATTTTGATGTTTTCTACTATGCATTTGTCGGAAAAGAAAAGAAATGAAAAATTTAAGTAAGACAAGAATAATAACGTTCTTCAACTTGTTGGAAATTTGTCTTTGGTGGGGAGGTGCGTCCACCCATATTTAATGAATTAAACACTAGGGTTCCGCATGTTGGAGGCTTTGTCTCTTCACACTTGCATAATCTACTAAGTGAGTAGATGATTGTAGGGCCAAGAATCGTCAAATTTCGTTGAGAAATGAAAGAGATATTAGTCCACGAAGTAAAGTGTTTGAGGCATGAAAATATGGTGTGGGACAAATCTACCACATCGGTGGGAAAATGAAGAATTGCTCTCTTTATAAGTCTCAAAATTGGCTAAGGGTTTGGGACCCCAAGGGGTAACCCATGTGTTTAAAGAAGGGAGGACCTAAATGTGTTTGGGTTCAAGGCTAAGCCCACACGCGCGCCGCCGCCCGCCCGTCCGGGCTCGGGTCTTGGGTCTTGGTCTTCTTCTGGTATTATCTCTTTGGACCCCAAATTGTTTAATATTTACAGTTTGGTTCCTGGAATGTTGAATTTGGGAACAACGGAAGGTTGATTTTGGGGGGCGTTATTGTGTATTAACCAGCCATTACTTGGCTGATTAACTCCCTCCATTACTTGGCTAAATTACTCACTCCTTCAATGGTCATAAACAACCATTACTTGGCAGTTGAGAAGTCCCTCCCCTTATGCTATATATTGGAGCCTTTTGGCTCATTTGTGGGTGACAGAAAATGAGACAACAATATACAACACAGAAACAGAAGAAGAGAACAACTGAAATTCTGTCCACAAACAGTGAACAGAAAACTCAAAACTCTTCCTTCCTTTTCCGTTCTTCAGTAAGTCGTTTCGTGTTTTATTTTCTTCGTCAGAATCAACCTATTTGCTTTGTAGTGTTGATTAGTTGTTGTTTTATCTTGGGAGACTATTGCCCGTTAACGTAAAAACATATATACGGGGCAATCTTGTCTTAAAGACGGAGAGTCATCTCTCGACTCAAATTTCACAGCTTGTAAATAATCCGATTTAGTGTTTCTTGATTTGGGTTATCAAGATTCAAGACTCAACAAGCTTGCGGTAGTTACGAACATTGGCTTGTTTGTTTATCCTTTCGAACACTTGTAATATTTATTTACTTCACGTATTGCTTTAAATATCCAACACAACTTTCCTATATATTGTATGAATTTAATTTGGGAAACGTCTAAAGAGATTATTTTATATATCATAATTTAATTCATGCTTGAGCACTATGTCTTTAAATACCATGAAATGTAACATATAATATTTGTTTTCACTAATGATTCTATCATTTAAAAAGTAGTGGTATTAATCACACATATGACAAAAGTTAAATTATGTTTTCCATACCTAACAAAATAATGCAAAATAATAGAGTATGAATGACACCATTTTAAATTTTGACCTCATTAAGAAAATCTTTGCAAATATAAGTTCGCGGCCAGTAGTAGAGAGAAATCCTGATAAATTCCCAGATTTTAAGTTGGTGAATAAATTTATTGTCACAAAATTGCCAAATTTATAAACAAATCCTGACGGATTATTAGAATTTTTGCAATAAATTCTGATGATTTTCAAATTAATAGGCGAAACTATTAGCTAATATTCTCAGAATATTCGTCGTATATTTTGTAATTATGATAAATGTATATTTAAGGTAACTTAGGATTCTAATTGTATTAGGAATCAACTTTTGTAAGGTAAGTTAGGATTCGTACCATATTAGGAATCAACCTTGTACAACTATATATATTGTGAATAATTAAAGAAATTCCCAAGGGAAATTATTCTATATTTCATGGTATCAAGAGCCTAAAACCTAAATCCTCATTCCCGGCCGAAATTCGATTTTTTTCTGCTTTCACAAAAAAAAAAAAAATTTCTGGTTTCTTCCTCCATATTTCGGCCAAACCAGAAAATTCCCTTCCCTCGACAGGCGGCAACCATGTCTTCCCCCACAAATTCCGTTTCAACCACTGGCACACTTGAAAACCCTCTCAACGCTCAAGAACTTCTTTTCATCCCAAGATTTGCCGTTAACAACATCAAGAATTTTATCCCTATAATTCTTGACCAAGAAGACTGTCAATATTCCATGTGGATGGAACTATTCTACATTCATGCATGTGCATACAACGTGCTCGATCACATTGACGAATCTGTTCCTCGTCCCACCGATGTTACAGACTCAATATGGCGTCGTCTTGACGCCATCGTGAAACAATGGATCTACGGCACCATCTCCAAAGATCTGTTATGCACTATCATGAAAACAGGTGCTACGGCACGTGAACTTTGGGTCCGACTAGAAGAAATCTTTCAGGACAATAAAAATACTCGGGCTGTGTATTTGGAAGAACAATTCAACAATACCCGCCTCGAGAATTTTAACAACATGTCCGAATATTGTAAGCAACTGAAACTCATAACCGATCAACTATCCAACGTCGGGACTTCGCTTCGTAAACCAAGATGGTGCTTCAACTTGTTGCGGGTTTACCGAAAGGTGAATATGACACACTCGCAACAATGATTCAACAAGCCGACCATCTCCCAAGTTTCAACAAGGCACGTTCACAACTATTGTTGGAAGAAACTAGACGTGCTAAACAAGAGGAACATAATCAAAAGGCGTTAGCGGATTGGCGAGATGGCGACACCTGCGCCAACAAAGAACCAGCTCCAACAGCGGCAGAAGAAGAACAACAAAGCGGCGGAGGTCGTGGCGGCAGAGGTCGCAACAATAAAGGCAAGGGCCGCGGAAAGGGTTAACGCAACTACTGGATCGACAACAACCCATCGGACAAAGAAGCAGCGGTGGTCTAACCAAAGCGGAAGAATGGCCCAACCAGCGAATCGGGCCTCGTCGCATGCCCGCATTCGACCGCAGGGCCCGCCTCAGCGGCCTTGGTCGATCGCCTTTGTTGGGCCTCGCCAGCCACCAGCGAGCCCACCAGCGGCAGAAGCGAGCCCACTGACATACCAAAGAAGAAGAAGAATCGCAGAGCCCATTGCGCAGCCCAAAGAAGAAGACTGCAGCGGCTTTCACCGCCCGGACTGATTTGGGCCAGGCATACACCACCGTGAACCTTCAACAGCCCGACGACAATTGGTACATGGACACCGGAGCCACATCTCACCTCACCCGGGCGTCAGGTAACCTATCTCAACTACGTCGGCTAAAGTGTCCTCAATTTATTACTGTCGGCAATGGTAATCGCATTCCAATTGAAGGTTACGGTAATACACACACCAAACATCCACATCCACCTTTCTCCCTAAACCACGTCCTATACACACCTAACATCATTAAAAACTTAATTTCTGTTAGAAAATTCACTAGCAATAATTCTGTGTCTGTCGAATTTGACCCTTTTGGTTTTTCTGTGAAGGAACTCAATACGGGGAAAATTCTTACACGTTGCAATAGTGTGGGAGACCTCTACCCATTCACTCAATCTTCCGCTGTCAGACCGCAAGCACCTCTATCCCTTGCGTCGATCTCTCCCTCAACTTGGCACAACCGACTCTGACACCCCGGAGACCCAGTTTTTATTTTTCTTAGGACTTCTAAGCGTATTCAATGTAGTAATGGGAAAATTGCCCAACACTGTTTCTCTTGTCCACTAGGCAAACATACTCGTCTTCCCTTTATGTCATCAAACATTGTTACTTTTTCTCCTTTTGATATTGTTCATGCTGATTTATGGACATCTCCGATTGCTAGCTCTTTGGGTCATAAATTCTATCTAGTATTCTTGGATGATTTTTCACATTTTGTCTGGATTTACCTAATCAAATTCAAATCAAGTTTTTTGCGAAATTCCTCGAGTTTCAAAAATTCATTAAGACACAATTTGAAAAACCTATTAAATCATTCCAATGTGATAATGGACGTGAATTTAATAACTCGGCATTTCACAATTTCTGTTCTAAACAAGGCATGGTTTTCCATTTTTCTTGTCCCTATACTTCTTCCCAAAACGGAAAGGCTGAAAGAATTATATATACCATCAATAACATGGTCCGCACACTTCTGTTTCATGCCTGCATACCACCGCCTTTTTGGGTCTATGCTGTCAAAATGGTAGAATCCCTTCTAAATATTTTACCAACTAGCACACTCCAAAACAAAACCCCTACAGAAATCTTATACCGTAGGCAGCTATCATATGATCACCTACGTATTTTTGGATGCTTATGCTACCCCAACATAGCCTCCACTGCACCCCACAAACTTGCCCCTCGCACTCTTCCATGTGTCTTCCTTGGTCTATCTCATAATCATCGGGGCTACTTGTGCTATGACATTGCTACTCGCAAAATCATCGTCTCCCGTCATGTTACCTTTAACGAGACAACCTTTCCTTTTTCAAATCTCCGGAAATTTCAGACCACCGATTACATCTTTCTCGATGAACCGAGTTTGTCTCCGGTCATCCAAAATCTGTACCAGAAGAATCACTGTTCCGACGCCATCGCCGCTTCCAAAGAAGGTCATCCGACCCTCCCAAAGAATGCTACCACCCACCCGGCTCCCACACCACCCATGTGCACCCTATTGAGTCTAATGCACCACTACACCGCCTCCACCCGGCAAATCCAAAGAACTTGCCGAGTCTCTCGCTTCGCGGAACACTGCGCCAACCGGCCCCAGCAGCCGGCTACCGGCCCAAAGAACTGGCCCCGACCTCCCACTGCAGCCCCCTCACCGCATGGAGACTCGTGCATAACACGGGATCTTCAAACCCAAGGTTCACTTCAATCTCTCCACACAAACCTTATCACCCATTCCAAAGAATCCAAAACTAGCTAAACTGGACCCCAATTGAAATGCGGCCATGTGCGAAGAGTTTAACGCTTTAACCAAGCAGAACACTTGGGATTTGGTACCTAGACTAGCTGATGTGAATGTTATCCGGTGTATGTGGCTATTTCGTCACAAGTTCAGAGACAGTGGTGACTTAGAGAGGTATAAGGAAAGACTAGTTGCAAATGACACTAATCAGCAGGAGGGTATTGATTGTGGTGAGACATTCAGTCCGGTTGTTAAACCGGCCACTATTCGGACTGTTCTCAGTATTGCTATGGGCTTGCATTGGCCGATTCATCAGCTTGATGTCAAGAATGCCTTTCTTCATGGGGATTTGAAAGAGACTGTGTACATGCATCAGCCTCCTGGTTTTGTTCATCCGGCAGCTCCACAGTTTGTGTGTCGTCTCAGGAAGTCATTGTATGGATTGAAACAGGCCCCCCGCGCTTGGTATGATCGGTTCGCCAGGTATCTTATGCAAATTGGTTTTGTATGTAGCAGGTGTGATACATCTCTCTTCACTTTTCACCGAGGTAGCAACACTGCATATTTGCTATTATATGTCGACGATATTGTTCTTACTGCCTCATCTGACGGGTTGAAGAATGAAATCATTGCTCTACTCAAAACTGAATTTGCTATGACTGACTTGGGGAAGCTAAGTTATTTTTTGGGTATATCGGTGACTAGATCTACTGCCAATATGTTCCTGTGTCAGCGAAAGTATGCAGAAGAGATAGTGTACAGGGCCAAGATGGCAAATTGTAAAATTATGCCAACTCCTGGGGACTCAAAATCCAAGCTTAGTGCCAATGACGGTGCGCCGATTCGATCCCACTCTATATCTGAGTCTAGCGGTGCTCTTCAAGATCTTACATTCACTAGGCACGATATTGCATATGCCGCTCAAAGCGGTGTGTCTGTTCATGCACGACCCCCGAGAGTCCCATTTTGCCGCCCTCAAACGTATTATCAGATATATTAAGGGCACACTTGACTTTGGATTACATCTATTCCCCTCTGCCCCAACCAAATTGCTAGCCTACACGGATGCAGATTGGGCAGGATGCCCCGACACACGCCGCTCCACCTCTGAGTGTGTGTATTTCTTGGGGATAATCTTATCTCATGGTCCGCCAAGCGGCAGCCACGCCGTCTCCGCTCGAAAGTCTTTGAAGCGAATATCGCGGAGTTGCTAATGTCGTCGCTGAGATCTGTTGGCTCTGAAATCTTCTTTTGGAGCTCCAGTGTCCATTACGCAAGGCGTCTATAGTTTATTGTGACAACATATCGCTATCTATATGTCTCATAATCCAGTCCAACATCGTGAACTAAGCATATTGAGATGGATATCCACTTTGTGCGAGAGAAGGTTGCTCGTGGTCAGGTCAAAATTTTACATGTGCCTTCCTCGTATCAGTATGCAGATATTTTCACAAAGGGACTACCGCGACAGCTCTTCACCGACTTCCGATCCAGCCTTAGCATTCGGCCTCCTCCCGCTCCGTCTGAGGGGGAGTATTAGCGAATATTCTCAGAATATTCGTCGTATATTTTGTAATTATGATAAATGTATATTTAAGGTAACTTAGGATTCTAATTGTATTAGAAATCAACCTTTGTAAGGTAAGTTAGGATTCATACCATATTAGGAATCAACCTTGTACAGCTATATATATTATGAATAATTAAAGAAATTCCCAAGAAAAATTATTCTATCTTTCAGAAACTTATTTTATCACAAATCCTAAGGGATCACCAGATATGGCTAACTTCTAATGAATCGCTAGAGATTGATAAATAAGTAACGAGTCTTTAATTTTCTAAACCGCATTGAAGGTAAAGAAGAAAAATGGAGAAGGGAGATGAATGAAGACAAATTCTGGAATGTTATTTCTGCACAAACTCTCCTAATAGGATAAATAAATATATTCCGATCTTTAAGAAAGTTATCCCATACAACTACACTCAACCCTTTCTATAATAGCTTCGTATGACTGAATATTTTTTTGATTATTATAACAAAATATCATTATATAGAATATATAATATAACATAACATGAAAAATTGATTTCAATTTTTTTTATGAAATGTTATTATAAAGAATAACTATTATAGAAAAATTTGACTTTATTTATTTATTATATGAACATTGGGCCCGTGCTCAGCACAGGCATAGCACCACTAGTATTAAATATAAAAGAATACCTAATTGACTAGTATCTATGAGTATGGAACAAAGAAATATATTGATATTTGATTGACCTATGTCTTACAATATATGCAACAAGAATTCTAATAAAATTGAACGAAATGAATGTGATAAACATATTAAAATTTAATTTGAACTTCATTGATTTTTTTCTTATTGACGAGCTATAGGAATTACAAGTACTCTAGTATGGGCTACACCATTGGACTTAGGTTATGTAGGAAAAAGAAAGCTAATGGAAGAAATAATTGAAGCTATAAGGAAAATAGAGAAATCTAATATAAGTATGTGTATATTTTTGTTGGTTTGGTCCGATTTCTTTTTGTTCAATCTCAAATCAAACTAAATATCGTTGGATTTTAAAATTTTATCACCAAATCTAACTAAATCAATCTTAAGTCTGTTTTCTTTTTGCAGTTTAATTTAATTTATGAATTTAGTTCAATTTTACGATTTGGTTTTAATACCTAAAGTGGCCTTCGCCGTTTTACCAAATGATCTGTCATTTTAAAGCTCGAGAACTGGTTATAAAGTCTTTTTTTTTCGCTCCATAAAATATGAAACTGAATGACAGCTGATTGGACGACACCGCCGTTAATACTAAAAAGTCTTAGGACCCGTTTAGTCATAGATATTTTTTACTTTTTTCTTTTTTCATCTTTTAAAAATTAATATTTGACCATGAAAGTTGTATTTGGAATATGAAAAACTTTCCAAATCTTGTTTTTACAATTTTCACTTATTATTTTAGTCATTATTTTTATCTTTCACTTTTCGAATTTATCCTACACTTTTTATTTTTATAAATTTGACCCCATAGTAGATTCGACATATGAGTTTCGTGAACTTGATTATATCATCATATTAAAAAAAGTCTATATAAATCATGTTTAATGTAATAGAAAATGATTGATAGGCAGTGTTATGCACTCGTTATGTTTATTAATTGGTTTGAATGATTTTGCTAGTTTTTAAAATTGTGGGGGTGGGGGGGAGGTATAAATCATATTTCATATTTGTTAGAAAAAGTATTCCAACAACCAAATATATTTTGCAAAAACTATGACCAAACACAACTCCAACTCCAACTCCAAAAATCCCAAAAAAGTGAAATTATTTTTTATTTCTATGGCCAAACGCCTACTTAAAGTATTCATGTTTTGCATATATTAATATTTCTATCATGAAGTGATATTACGCATTAGAGAAAATAATTCATGCATTAGCTTTGTGTGTTATTAATATCTTGTTTGATATACTTTTTCAATCTATGTATAATTAATGTCATATTTGGTATTATCTTATGCATAACTAATGCATAGCAAATCATGATATTAGTAAGAGAAAATACATCATTACCCTCACAATTACCTCATTTTCGTCCAATCCCAATTTCTGAAAAATAGGTGTTAACCACACACCTATCCTCACTTGACACGTGTTAATTCAATTAAAATTATATTTTATTTTTATTTTTCATTTTTGTTTATATTTTTTCTTTTTCTCTTTCTAACTTTCCACACACACCCCACCAATGCCCCAAACCCAACCCACTGTTCTTCTTCTTCTTCAGCAACCTTTCTTCTTATTCGTTATTCTAACCTCCACCAATATTGACACTAAGATGCACGAAATGTTTCAAATTCATATAGTTTTCTACAATTTGTTGAGTTGTTGATATTAAAAATTAATACATTCTTTCGTTTCTTCAAGTAAATCAAAATTTTGGTAATATCATCAAGTAATTTATCGCTTTTCATATAACTTAACACAATTAAAAATTAAGATTTAAAAAGAATCAATGAGTTTCCTAAAATTTATAAGGGGTTGGGTTGAAACTCGGACAAAAAAGCTAGATTTTGCCTCCATTCATTTTAAAATTTAATGGGTTTTGAGAATTACTCAGAATGTAACTAAAAATAAAATTAATAAGATTTTGGAGTTGAAAAATATTACACCCGGTATGTTCGCACTCGTATGCGTCGTAAGTAAAGTAACATAAATCTCGGTGAGTCTAAGATCTCATATTTGAAAGAAAATAAGTTTAAATATATGCTACGAAAGTTCCCTAAGAATTCGAGGTCAAACGAGTCAAAGAAAGTTAAATTCGTCGAAACTCAGGGAAGGGCAGGCCGAATTTCGAACAGGATTTTTGGCTCAACTTGGCAGAGATATATCTGACGATATATGAGTGGTTATGGGATAAATAACCTATCTAAGTTCAAGTTCAGGGAGTCTTCTTTCCAACGCAATAAACCTTTCATCGATACAATATCGAAATTGAAAGATATTCACATTTTCGTCGGACTATGCAACTGTCGGCAAACTGGCCGAGGGAGCTCGCCCGGCGAGCTCCATAGTGATATTTTGCTTGCCCTGGGCTTTGCCCAGCGAGCTAGGGTGACAAAATTGAGGCGGTGGCAAGTAAGCCCCCAAAGGCTTGTTATGAGTTTCATGTCAACTTCTGTACCCTTATCTCGTATGTTGTACCTTCTGTCTATATTGGTTATCTGCCTTACATATTCAGTACATCTTTCATACTGATGTCCTTTTCCGGGGGCAATGCGTTTCATGCCCGCAAGTACATATAGAGATGTAAATGATTTCCTCACAGTAGGACTTGACTCAGCTGGAGGTTGTCACACTCCATTCTTCTAGAGTTGTATAGTAATTTGATAGGTATGATGGATATGCATATGTATATAGTTGGGTATGGTGGGGCACTGTCCCAACCAGTTATTGTCAGTATACTTTTTAGAGGCTTGTAGACAGTTGTGTATGTGTGACAGTCGTGTGTGGCCTCATCGGCCTCTTCAGTAGATTTATTATGCTTATATCGACCTTGTTATATATATGTATGGTTTAGGCATTTTCTGAGTGCATGTGTCTATGTCCTTATTTAGTTAAGTATATGTCGGAGGCCTCGTCGACCCCTGAGTTAGTGTGCATGTCACAGGTATCAGGATCGATACACTCGGGCCTTAGAGTGCAGGGTGCCGGCCACACCCCAAGGTTGGGGTGTGACAAAGAAAGAGTTGAAGCGCTAGTTGTAAAGGAAGATGAGCGAAGTTGTGGCGGATTTGATGCCATTAAAAGTGGCGGGTGTTCCGACGGAGATGGTTTATGAAGAAGAAAGAAGAAAGAAAAATTAAAATAACCATAAAATAGAAAAATACATTTTATATAAAAATAAAACTTGTAAAAATAAATTATAGTAGTTTTTCGGGTTTGCCACTCTGTTTAAGAGAGTGTATGCACTCTCTATGCCATGTGACACTAAAAAGGGATAATTATATCGGTTCAAAGTTGTTTAGAAGGGTAATAGGACCCCAGTAATGTTCAAGTGTCTTTTTTAAAAAAAGATTCTAGTTCAGGGGTAATGATTATTTACTCGTATTAGTAATGTAAGGGTCTTTAATACATGCATAAACATGACTAAAGACACAATTGTCCCTCAACTTTATTTTTTATTATATTTCACTTTGATCTTTATTTTTTATTGGTAATTTTTTCATAATTTGATAAGTTATTTATGATAGAAGGAGCGATGAATTTCTCTTCTATTTGATAAGCTCCAAATATAAAATACTAATATCTTACTAATAATATATTATTATTATGGTTTAATCTCAATTTAGTTGCATAACATCTTATTCGCCTGTAATCTAAAACATTGTAATTTTAGACAAAAAGTTCCCAGTGCTTATGTTTTTGTATATCCATAAGTGTTGCTTTCTTTTTCCACACGAGGGTTTATAATTCGTGCAATATGTAATATATAGTTTAATTCAAGAGATATTGCCTTATCATTAAAAAACAATAAAGGCAAAAGAAAAAACAATTGAAGAGCCATTACACTTTTGTAACAGTGAATATACATAATTACCCCCTTCAATTATAACATTTTAAAAAAAAAACACTCAAACTTTATGAATCCCTTCAACAATTAAGAAATGGTATAAATACCCCCTTTATCAGCCAATCCCAGTTATACAAAAAGATATGCAAATTACTCACCAATCATAACATGCCACGTGTTAAGTTTACTTTAATCTTTTTTTTATCTCTCTTCCCTTCTTCTTCAATCTTCACATATGCCCTTTAACCCTTTTGCGCATAGCTATCAGCCATCCTCCGACATAGCCACCACCATCGCGGCCATGGCTATATTACCATCGCCACCGTATCCACCACTAAACTACTGTCAGACTAAAAATGAAAAATTACCTCCAAATCACTGTTAGTACTACTACATCTATGTTTGGGTAGTCAGTTCATTGTTTTTAAGGAAGAAGTAAAAAGAAATCTCTTCTTTCAGTTAAGGAGTCTATCACTCTAAAATCCTCAGTAATTCCTTTCTGACGCCTTATCTCATTATAAAATGATGGATCGAAACTCCATTAATGGAGCTTTGTAGTACTCTTGAACTGAAAAATGATGAAACGAGATTCTTAACAAAAATAAAAAAATACATAAATAGAGAATGATGAATCCGGAGAGGTTTACGGAAGAAAGTAAGGGGGGAAATGAGGCATTAATATTGGGTTTTGGTTGAAGAAGATAAGTAAAAAGAAAAAAAATGAAAAAGTAAACTAAAATAAGTAAAGTAAAGAAAAAGTATTTCTAGTGAAACAAATAAAAAGATTAATTTTGTTTCTTATAACACACGCTTTTGGAAGGTGAAATACACTCCACTGAGCTCACGAGGGGATAATAAATACACTGAATAAGAATAAGGGGGTATTAGAACCATTGCAAAGTTAAAGTATTTTTTTTTAAAAAAAAAAGTATTATGGTTGAAGGGAGTAATTATGTATTTTCTCTTTGTAATATATTTTTCAAGTTTTGTGCACTCCTCTTTCAAATGAATAAATTAACGAACTTAAAGAGAAAAGTATAGAACACTGTAATTAAATACAAAAATATAAAAAATGTTAAATAAATATTCAAAGGTGCATAAAGAGATTAAAATTATAAAAAATACAATACCTGAATTATCTTGTAAAATCTATATTTGTAATTGTATAAATACATTGCAGTAATAACAAATTAAAGAATGTGAAGGATATTTTTATAAACAAACAATGTTTTAAAAAATTATGTAATTCTTTAATGCACAAAATTAAATAATGAATAAAAAATAAATTCAACATAACTAATGTCAATATTATTAACATGCACTATTGTTATAAGCCCCAACAAACCACCCCTAACAATTCTTATATGAAAAGTGACTTCCCTAATATTTTCTCTATAAGTACGGACTCCACGAAATGGGACAAAAATCTTATTATGAAACCGACTCCCCTAATATTTTCTCTACAACCATATACTCACAGCTAAATGGGACAAATATTTTTCTCTTTACCTCTTCTTATTCTTCTTTTAACTTTTAATTTTTTTTACGATTAACTTTTGTTTTCTTTAATTTAACTTATTTAGTTAGAATTTATATTATAATTAAAATTATTAATAATCTACATATAGTTTAAAAATAAATTAAATAACATGAATAACGTCACGTAACATTTCTTAAAGTTTTCTGAGAGGATGAACATTTACATAACATATAATTAGCAGTGACATTTATCACCTGAAAGTTATAGCACGTAAACTAAATATATTTAAAGCACTAATAAAAACATGATAGATTATGGGAGTTTAACACTTGAAAATTATAGTTCAAGGATAACTTAAACTAGACATATATAGTTTAAATATAAAATTAATAAAAATGTGATAGTTTAGGAAAAAAATTTAATTCATTATTAGTAGGCATTTGACCATAAAAACTAAATATTTTTCAATCTATTTGGATTGTGAAGTTAGAGTTGGAGATGGAGTAGTGTTTGGTTATAATTTTTGTAAAATAATATTTTGTTGTTTCAATATATTGAAAGTGGAAAAAAGTGAAGAATATAGTGATAGATTATGGGGTTTAACACTTAAAAGTTATAGTCAACGTAAACTAAACATAATTTAAATATAAAATTAATAAAAACGTGATACTTTAGAAAAATCTTGATCCATTATCTTTATAAATAGACATAAATTACGTATATGCAATTGAAACAAAAGTTTTATGTCCAAAAGGAAGCTAATTTGTTAATCACGTGTGTCTCAAAAAGATTGTCTTAATTTCTTTATTGTTTGTCTCCAAAAAGATTGACACATTTTTTATATTTAGAAATAATTTAACTTTATGAAATAATTTATAATCACACAAATATTTAAGAATTGTTTTATATCACACATTTTAATTTTTTTTTTAAAAAAATCAGTATCAAGTAAAACTAGGTCAATTTTTTTGAATATTGAAAGTACAACTACTATAACACCCGCCATTTATTATATGTCCTGCAACAAAGTTGAAGTAAGTAGTCTCTCTACAGAGTGAAGCTACTGTTTTCACCTCTTCCAAAAATGGCAAGAAGAAGAATAAGGGTGCCAAAGAAAGAGGAGAACTCCAAAAGAGCCTAAAATCCATCAAGTTGGAGGAAGACAAGATACTGATAATTGTGTGGATAGGTTTTCCAATTTTCCTATCCACATTATCCGTCAGATTCACTGCTGCCTTCCATGTAGAGATGCAGCCAGAACCAGTGTTTTATCCCACTTATGGCGTAACATTTGAGTTTGTCGCCCTAAAATTTATTTGTCCGAGTCGGCTTTCTGGGACGGCTTTTCCAAATACAGTGATACAGACAAAGAAAAAAGAGATGCCTTCTTAACTTGCAAAAATCCTTGGACAGTTGTGAGGACTGTGAACACAGTTGTGCAATTGACAAGCTCGTTCTCCGAATGACAGTTGAGAACACGTTTTCTGAACTTCTGGTCGAAAAATGGATAGATTTTGCCTTAAGAAATATAGCTAAAGTGTTAAATCTTAGTTTAGAAACGACTTATGGTAAGTGTTTTGACTTGCCTAATGTTACATTTACAGCTGCTACATGGTTGAGCTAAAGATCTAGTACTGTGAGATTTCAAACTGTTCTTTCATGCTACCTTCTCTAAGGTCTCTCTTTTTAGATGAAGACTGCATTAAGGATGATGATTTCAAGGATCTCCGTGCGGGGTGCCCTCAAATCGAAGACTTACACATTTTTATGTTTGTTAACAAGTTGGGAACTATGGTAGTTTCAAATCCTACCCTAAAACTTTTTGCACTGAATTCTCCACGTATGGACTGTGAAGTACTAATAGAGTCCAAAAATCTTGAATCTCTTGAATTTAGTTTCGTCAGCGGGGTCATGTGTGAATTAGAGATAACTCCCTGGACAACAGTCAGGAATTTGACATTGTATGCTGTTAATGATGAACATATGACATTGATGCATTTTATAAATGAATTCCCTCTACTTGAGAAACTCGTGATATTTAATTGCATCAATTTGCCGAACCTTTCTGTTTCTCATCGGAATCTCGCTAGCTTTGATCTGCGTCTTAGTCAGGAAGTAGAGGTAAAACTAGATGCTCCTAAGTTAAAATCCTTGAAGTACGAGGGTGGCTTCACGTCCTTTCCTGGAATTGAGGCTTCTCAGGAGTTGGAATGTGTTCAATTTGATTTAAACCCGGGAAGGCTCAATGATCGCTGGTACATTTGGTTAAGAAATATTTTGGAATCTGTTGCTCATTCAAAGCACTTGAGTTTGATTTGCCCGTCTGAACAGGTAAACTATCTCTAAAGCTCATCGACATTGTCAAATTCTCAATTTGTTTATGATGTTCCTTTACTGCTTGACATACTACTTTTTCTTCTTGCTTATCCCTGACTCCGGAATCCTTGTTAGATGTTATATTGAGAAATACACTAAGAAAGTGCTGGCAAATATAATTAATGGTCACCCATCAAGAATAGGTTTATTGGCTTGAGAAGGATAATAGGAATATAGGGTTGAACATTCGCTTACCGTTCATGTTCAAACTTTTATTTGTTTAAACTATTTTGGTCTTTGTAAGACATATAAGCTGCTCTTTCTTGGCTGTTATATATATATATATATATATATGACTTGGTTTCTATGTTGGCTTTTATTTGTATCTATGACTTGGTTTCTATGTTGGTTTTTGGACTTACATTATTTGCAAATTAATAGTATTGATTCTCAATTTTGTACATTATGATTTACAATTTTCTCTATTATTTCAACTTCAACTTAATCTAGAGAATTTGTGTGGTTATTAATCGTTCGGAGCCTACTTATTGATGGTCGTTAGGCTATCATCTTTCCTGATGAACTAACTGGGATGTTACTTCAAGCTCGTTCTATCACTTGTGTATTTTTGGGTTATCCGTATAATCATCGTGGTTACAAATGTTTTGATTTATTCGCTAATAAAATCATAATTAGTCGCCATGTAATTTTTGATGAAACCCAATTTTCGTTTGCTAAACTATATAATTCCTTGTCTAATTCTTATAATTTTTTGGATGATGGGCTCTCACTATATGTGATCCACCATTTGGCTCGATCCACACACCATCCTCCGGTCCAGCTGACATCGGCAGTCCCACTGCCTGTCGGCCAGACCACTACTCTTCCACAATTCCGCCAACAGGCCCACTGCTTGCTGGCCCAATTTCGTCTCCTAAAGTATCTTGTCCAGCAGGTCCACTACTTGCTGGCCCAGTTTCTACATCGCCTTTCTCTCGGCCAGTAGGCCCACTGCCCGCTGCCTCGGTCCACCTCTGTCAGTCCAGTCCAATCCCATGAAGTCCTCACACCTTCCATTCCGAGTGAAGGGCCCATTACTCATAGCACACAAGGTATCTTTAAATCGAAACAACATTTTAATATAAGTTCTACTGTAACTAAATCACCCCTTCCACGTAACCCCGTGTCTGCCCTTCATGACCCGAATTGGAAAATGATCATGGACGATGAATATAATGCTCTTATTGAAAATAAGACGTAGGAGTTGGTGCCCCGTCTGCCTGGTGTTAATGTGATTCGTTCTATGTGGATTTTTACTGATAAGGAAAAATCTGATGGTTGTTTTGAGAGGCATAAGACCCGTCTTGTAGGTGAAGGGAAAACTCAACAGGTTGGCATGGATTGTGGAGAGACATTTAGTTCGGTGGTCAAATCAGCTACCATTCGCATTGTTCTCAGTCTGGCTCTCTTGAAAGCATGACCCATTCATCAGCTGGATGTGAAAAATATTTTCTTACACGGTGATCTCAAGGAAACAATATACATACATCAGCCCTTGGGTTTCAGAGACCCCGATCATCCTAATCATGTCTGTTTGCTAAAGAAGTCCTTATATGGGCTAAAATAGGCCCTTCGGGCCTGGTACAAAAGGTTTGCAGATTATGTGTCTACTATTGAGTTTTCTCACACCAGGTCTTGATCATTCTCTGTTCATATATCGTCGTGGTACTTCTATGGAACACATTATGTTATACGTGAATGATATTATATTGGCTGCCTCATCTGATAAAATGTGTCAGTCTATCATGTCTCATCTCAGCTCCGAATTTGCTATGATAGATATGAGGCCTTTGAGTAATTTTTTTGGTATAGCTGTAACTCGTCATGCAGGTGGTCTATTTCTATCCCAGAGGAAGTATGCAGTTGAGATTATTGACCGGGCTGGCATGTCATCCTGTAAGTCATCTCCTACTCTGATTGACACTAAACTGAAGCTGAGTGCTATTTCTAGCACACCTGGCGAGGATCCCTCCCACTATCGTAGTCTTGGAGGGGCTCTTCAATATCTTACATTCACGAGGCTCGATATTACTTATGCAATGCAGCATGTGTGTTTATTTATGCATGATCCGAGGGACGAACACATGCACGCTCTCAAACGCATTGTGCGTTACATTCAGGACACTCTTGATTATGGTTTGCACTTATATCCATCCTCCGTATCTACTCTCATGTCTTATACAGATGCTGATTAGGGTGGATGTCCAGAAACCAGACGTTCGACGTCTGGTTATTGTATGATTCTTAGTTATAATTTGGTCTCTTGGTCGGCTAAACACTAGGCTACTTTATCGCGATCCAATGCGGAGGCCGAGTATCGAGGGGTAGCCAATGTGGTGTTTGAGTCCTGTTGGCTGCGTAATCTCCTATTAGAGTTTCACTTTCCTATTCAGAAAGCTACCTTGGTCTACTGTGATAATGTTAGTACGGTCTATCTCTCTGGGAATCCGGTCCAACATCACTAAACATATCGAGATGGATATTCACTCTGTTCGCAAAAAGGTAGCTCGTGGACAAGTGCATGTCTTGCATGTCCCTTCACGGTACCAAATTGCTGACATCTTTACTAAGTGTCTTTCCTTTGTTTTGTTTGAAGATTTTAGGAACAGTCTCAGCATACGACAATCGTCCGCTATGACTGCGGGGGTGTGAATGACCGTGTATATTATATGGCCTATATTTACTTACCATATTATTAGAATTCTTGTACAATGTATAATTATGGTAGTGGTCTTGTATTAGGAAAAAGTAGTAGTCTTGTATTAGGAAAATGTTGGTTTAATTTCCATAATTACATATTGTATATCATGTATATAAACCCTTTCATTAATGAAAATAATCAAGGGATTATTCTCTTTCATGGTATTAGCAATCAAGGACAAATTTTCCTTCTCCAAAACCCTTTGCTTCCTCCGTCCTACTTCTTGGTCGTCGGCCGTACCTACACCTCCCCTCCCTTCAGTTCTTTTTTTTGAATCCCCAATTATCCTCTTGTTCTTTCATTACGTCTACCACAAAGAACACCTTTCATCCTGCCCTTTCAGTCTCCAATATCAAGAACAACATTCTTATTGTTCTTGAGATGGAAAACGTCCAATACGCGACGTGGGCAGAACTGTTTAAAATTAACGCATGATCTAATAGAGTCCTTCATCACATCATCCCACTGGCAAAAGGCAAGGAGAAGGTGCCTTACACAGATGATGAAACTGAGACGTGGGCAACTCTTGATGCTACGGTCCTTCAATGATCTATTCCACCATCTCTACGGACCTCTTACAGACAATATTCGAACCTGACGCAACGACAATGAAAGCTTGGAATAGGCTGCGTGATATATTCCAAGACAACAAAAATTCCTGTTTCGTGACCCTTGAGCAAGAATTCTCCGATATAAATATGGAGGATTTTTCGAATGCCTCTGCCTATTGTCAAAGGCTCAAGGAGTTGTCAGATCAACTCAAAAACGTTGATACGCCTGCCACTAATGATTGTCTTGTTCTTCAAATGGTTGCAGGCCTCTCCGAGACGTATAATGGCGTTGGGACTCTCCTTCGTAAAAGCAATTATCTCCCGACGTTCTACTAAGCACTTTTCATGCTCACCTTAGAAGAAGCAGGATTGGCTAAAAAGACGGCTACCGGAGACAATTCCGCCATGATGGTGGCCAAATCCCGCGAAATTGATGATTCTCAATCATTCTCCAAAAATTATAGTGGGCATGGCGGTGGCAAGGGTGGTGGCCGCGACGACAGTGGCGGATGGTCAACCGGCTGCAGTGGCGGTCAACAGGGGATTGGGCCACTGAACCCTTGGCAGGCTTGGGCTGCTAGGTAGTGGTCCTAGGCCATGCCTTGGGCCAACCGGAAGTGGCCCATATCGACCCTCTGCCCATTTCCTTCAAATTGGGTTCTTTGGACGTAACAGGCCCATCGCCAAAAGCAGCGGCGGTGGCCTACTTAGGCCTCGGCCTCAGCCGCCGCAGCCCGATGAGCAGCCCCAACCCACACGGATATCGAGGCAGTGATGCATACACTTGGATTAAATCCCCCGAATGCAAATTGGTACATGGACACCGGTTCTACTTCTCACGTGACGTCCGCACCAGGTAATCTCTTGTCTTATTTTAATTTGAAAAAACATTGTGGCATAATTGTTGTTAATGGTAATTCAATTCCAATTCGTGGTTATGGTCACACAAATTTTCTCCCCCGAACTCACCTTTAGAGTTGAAAAATGTCCTTCATGCTCCTCACTTAATTAAAAATTTGGTGTCTGTTCAAAAATTTATAACTGATAATTGGGTTTCTGTTGACTCTAACCCTTTTGGATTTTCTGTGAAGGATTTCATGACAGGTATACCTCTAATGAGATGTAATAGTCGGGGTGAACTCTATACAATCACCTCCACCACCACCACCACCACTACCACTAATCACGCCACACCGTTAACGTTTGCCGCTTTAGCACCTTTCCTGTGGCATGCGCGATTAGGTCATCCGGGAGCGTTTGTCATTTCCTCTCTTAAAAATAATAATTTTATTGAGTGTAATAGTATGCGTAGTACTAATATTTGTCCTTCTTGTCCGCTTGGGAAAACATGTTAGATTACCATATGTAGCCTTTAATTCTAGTACTTTAATGCCATTTTGATATTATTCATAGGGATTTGTGGACAACTTCCATTTTGAGCTCTTTGGGCCATCGTTATTATTTGTTATTTTTGGATGATTATTCTAATTATTTGTGGACCTTTCCGTTGTCTAAAATGTCTCAAATTTATTCCACATTCCTATCATTTAGAGCATTCATTCGTACCCAATTTTAACGGGAAATTAAAAATATTCAATGTGATAATGGAAGGGAATTTGATAATGGACCGTTTAGGGAATTTTGTAACGCTAATGGAATATCTTTTCGGTTTTCTTGTCTTCATACATCCTCACAAAATGGGAACGCCGAAAGAAAAATTCGTACAATTAATAATATTGTTTGGACATTACTAGCCAATGCTTCATTACCACCTTCATTTTGGCATCATGCATTACACATGACTACTTACCTTCTTAACATACTCCCTAGAAAAGGATTAGCATACTAATCTCCACTAAAAAATCTTTATCATAAAGATCCCACGTATTCTCATCTTAGGGTGTTTGCGTGTTTGTGCTATCCTGTCTTCCCATCCACTACAATTAACAAACTTCAAGCTCGTTCTATCACTTGTGTATCTTTGGGTTATCCGTCTAATCATCGTGGTTACAAATGTTTTGACTTATCCGCTAATAAAATCATAATTAGTCGTCATGTAATTTTTGAAGAAACCCAATTTTCGTTTGCTAAACTATATAATTCCTTGTCTAATTCTTATAATTTTTTGGATGATGGGCTCTCACTATATGTGATCCACCATTTGGCTCGATCCACACACCATCCTCCGGTCCAGCTGACATCGGCAGTCCCACTGCCTGTCGGCCAGACCACTACTCTTCCACAATTCCACCAACAGGCCCACTGCTGGCTGGCCCAATTTCATCTCCTAAAGTATCTTGTCCAGCAAGTCCACTACTTGCTGGCCCAGTTTCTACATCGCCTTCCTCTCGGCCAGTAGGCCCACTGCCCGCTGCCTCGGTCCACCTCTGTCAGTCCAGTCCAATCCCGTGAAGAGCCCATTACTCATAGCCCACAAGGTATCTTTAAATCGAAACAACATTTTAATCTAAGTTCTACTGTAACTAAATCACCCCTTCCACGTAACCCCTTGTCTGCCCTTCATGACCCGAATTGGAAAATGGTCATGGACGATGAATATAATGCTCTTATTGAAAATAAGACGTAGGAGTTGGTGCCCCGTCTGCCTAGTGTTAATGTGATTCGTTCTATGTGGATTTTTACTCATAAGGAAAAATCTGACGGTTGTTTTGAGAGGCATAAGACCAGTCTTGTAGGTGAAGGGAAAACTCAACAGGTTGGTATGGATTATGGAGAGACATTTAGTTCGGTGGTCAAATCAGCTACCATTCGCATTGTTCTCAGTCTGGCTCTCTTGAAAGCATGACTCATTCATCAGCTGGATGTGAAAAATATTTTCTTACACGGTGATCTCAAGGAAACAATATACATACATCATCCCTTGGGTTTCAGAGACCCCGATCATCCTAATCATGTCTGTTTGCTAAAGAAGTCCTTATATGGGCTAAAATAGGCCCTTCGGGCCTGGTACAAAAGGTTTGCAGATTATGTGTCTACTATTGGGTTTTCTCACACCAGGTCTTGATCATTCTCTGTTCATATATCGTCGTGGTACTTCTCTGGAATACGTTATGTTATACGTGAATGATATTATATTGGCTGCCTCATCTGATAAAATGTGTCAGTCTATCATGTCTCATCTCAGCTCCGAATTTGCTATGATAGATATGAGGCCTTTGAGTAATTTTTTTGGTATAGCTGTAACTCGTCATGCAGGTGGTCTATTTCTATCCCAGAGGAAGTATGCAGCTAAGATTATTGATCGGGCTGACATGTCATCCTGTAAGTCATCTCCTACACTAATTGACACTAAACTGAAGCTGAGTGCTAATTCTAGCACACCTTACGAGGATCCCTCCCACTATCGTAGTCTTGGAGGGCTCTTCAGTATCTTACATTCACGAGGCTCGATATTACTTATGCAATGCAACATGTGTGTTTATTTATGCATGATCCGAGGGACGAACACATGCACGCTCTCAAACGCATTGTGCGTTACATTCAGGACACTCTTGATTATGGTTTGCACTTATATCCATCCTCCGTATCTACTCTCATGTCTTATACAGATGCTGATTAGGGTGGATGTCCAGATACCAGACGTTCGACGTCTGGTTATTGTATGTTTCTTGGTTATAATTTGGTCTCTTGGTCGGCTAAACACTAGGCTACTTTATCGCGATCCAATGCGGAGGCCGAGTATCGAGGGGTAACCAATGTGGTGTTTGAGTCATGTTGGCTGCGTAATCTCCTATTAGAGTTTCACTTTCCTATTCAGAAAGCTACCTTGGTCTACTGTGATAATGTTAGTACGGTCTATCTCTCTGGGAATCCGGTCCAACATCAGCGCACTAAACATATCGAGATGGATATTCACTCTGTTCGCAAAAAGGTAATTCGTGGACAAGTGCATGTCTTGCATGTCCCTTAACGGTACCAAATTGCTGACATCTTTACTAAGAGTCTTTCCTTTATTTTGTTTGAAGATTTTAGGAACAGTCTCAGCATACGACAATCGTCCGCTATGACTGCGACGGTGTGAATGACCGTGTATATTATATGGCCTATATTTACTTACCATATTATTAGAATTCTTGTACAATGTATAATTATGGTAGTGGTCTTGTATTAGGAAAATGTTGATTTAATTTCCATAATTACATATTGTATATTATGTATATAAACCATTTCATTAATGAAAATAATCAAGGGATTATTCTCTTTCACTTCCAACAATCAATGATCTGAAGAATCTGGAATTGCGAATTAATTCATCCACTGCCACTTCTCAACAAATTTTAGATGGTTTTGTTTGGATTCTTCCCGATTTGAAGACTTTGTCCTTGACTTTGGGTTCCATCAAAAAATTCATTGAGGTACTCTAAAACTCCAATTGGCTTTAGCACTTTCTGATCTCTTTATTTTTTTGTTTCTTTGTCATTTTTGGCTCATTAAACCTTCAAAATGACTAGTCATGGCGATGGCACTGCACAACTCATTAAGGCTAGACTTATGAGTCTATTATGTGGATTGGCTAGGATAAATTTTAGGATCTGGTGAGGATTCATGGATTTGAGAGTATAGTGGAAATGTGTTAGTCTTGTTAGCTTGGAAGTACTTTTCACTTTTGTTATTTGTCTGTCCATGTAATTGTGCTTGACAAACTTCATCTTTTATTGTATCAAATGCAGTTTCCTCGGTGAGGTTGATGTGAAGAGTGCACTCAGCAGAACTAGTACACAATCCAAAATTAACACAATGATCAGAGAATATGCTATATTAGAATTAAGTATGTATTGAACTCCATATTATCGGAAGTAGAAACAAAGAGATTGGAGAAATTTTGTAACTATTAATGCCAAACAATTGTTCCATGGCTTGGTCAGTCACTATGGTGCTGGACCACTTTTTTGGAGAATGCTTTTTCAGATGTAATTTGGAGAAAAAGTTAATTTGAATAGAATGCGCAGGGATAGTTGCAATTTCTTTATGAAAGTTTTGTGTTTCCGTAAGTAGTTTTCTATATTCATAATGCTCTCTTGATAACTCTGTACATACCCTGTAAATATTAATAATCGACATTACTATGGTTATAAATGAGAAGTAGAGAACTATCTCAACAAACTTGAAGGATCATGAAAGAAGATAATTCATTGATTATTTTCATTAGCTTATATACATGAGGTACAATAGTGATTCTAGGTTATAATTATGGAAACTAATTATACACCTAACTAATACAAAATATCACTAACAATATTTATCAAATATGTTTACATATATTCTAACACACCCCCACAGTCGAAGCGGGAGGTTGTCGTATGCTGAGACCGTCCCGAAAATCTTCAAACAGAATCAAGGAAAGACATTTAGTAAAGATATCTGCAATCTGATAACGTGAAGAGACATGTAAGACACGTACTTGTCCACGAGTAACCTTTTCGCGAAGAAAGTGAATATCAATCTCGATATGTTTAGTGCGCTGATGTTGAACAGAATTCCCCGAGAGATATATCGCACTAACATTATCGCAGTAGACCAATGTAGCTTTCCGAATAGGACAATGAAACTCTAAAAGGAGGTTTCGCAACCAACAGGACTTAGAAACCACATTGGAGACCCCTCGGTATTCGACCTCCGCACTAGATCGCGACAAAGTAGCTTACCATTTAGCGGACCAAAAGACCAAGTTATCACCGAGAAACACACAATAACCTGATGTTGAACGCCTGGTATCTGGACATCTACCCCAATCGGCATCCGTATAAGAAATGAGAGTGGATATAGATGCAAGCCATGATGAAGAGTACCCTGAATGTAATGCACAATGCGCTTGAGAGCGTGCATGTGTTATTCCATCGGATCATGCATGAATAAACATATATATTGCACAGCATAAGTAATATCGAGCTTCGTCAAAGTGAGATATTGAAGAGCCCTCGCAAGACTACGATAGTGGGAGGGATCCTCATATGGTGTGCTAGAAGTAGCACTCATCTTCGATTTAGTATTAACTGGAGTAGGAGATGGCTTACAAGCTGACATGCCAGCCCGTTCAATGATCTCTGATGCATACTTTCTCTAAGATAGAAATAGACCACCTGCATGACGAGTGACAACTATACCCAGAAAATAACTTAATGGCCCCAAGTCTTTCATAGCAAATTCCGAGCTGAGAAGGGATATGATAAACTTGCGAAGAGCATCAGAGGAAGCAGTCAAGATAATATCATCCACATATAAAAGAATGTAGGCCATTAAAGTACATTGACTATATATAAATAGAGAATGATCAGCCTTGCTGTGAGAAAACCCAAGAGTAGAAACATAATTTGCAAATCTCTTGTACCAGGTCCGAGGAGCCTGTTTTAGCCCATACAAAGATTTCTTCAGCAAGCACACATGATTAGGATGATTTGGATCCTTGAAACCCAAGGGTTGATGCATGTATACTGTCTCCTTGAGTTCTTCATGTAAGAAAGCATTTTTCACGTCCAGTTGATGAATGTGTCATGCTTTTGAGAGAGCTATACTGAGAATAGTGCGAATAGTTGCTGGTTTGACCACCGGACTAAAATTCTCTCCACAATCCATGCCAAGCTGTTGAGTTTTGGCATCACCTTCAAGACGGGCCTTATACCTCTAAAAACCATCATATTTTTTTTATGAGTAAAAATCCACATAGAACGAATCATATTAACATCTGGTGGACAGGGCACCAACTTCTACGTCTTATTTTCAATAAGAGCATTATATTTATCATCCATATCCATTTCCCAATTTGGTTCACGAAGGCAGACACGGGGTTACGTGGCAGAGGGGATTTAGTACCATTAGCAGTGGGCTGACCTAATTCTGGGCTGGACTAACACGACCCAATAACAGATGGAGAGGAAATGGGCTGGAAAGGCACTAGGCTACCACTCGCTGGGCTTGGCAATATGGGCTGGGGTTCTGGGTTGCCAGGATGGGTATGCTGATAGGGTGGGATGGATGGGGTAGTGGGCTGGCTGGGCTGAGTTAGACCCAGTGTGGTCGGACTGGACTGGGCCACAAGCAGTGGACTGGAAGGTGCCTGCTGGGCCAGTTGTCGCGGTTTGGTTTGGGCCAAATGGTGGACCACATATGGTGAAAGCTCATCATCCAAAAAACCATAAGAATGGGACGTTGGACTATGCAACTTAGCGAATGGAAATTGGATTTCATCGAAAATAACATGGTCACTAATGATGATTTTATTAAAGGATAGATCATAGTATTTGTAACCACGATAATTAGATGGGTAACCCAAAAAGACACATGGGGTAGATCGGGCTTGAAGTTTGTTTATGGTAGTGGAGGGAAAGAGAGGATAACATAAACACCCAAATACCTGAAGATGAGAATAAGAAAGATCTTTTTGATAAAGAATTTTGAGTGGAGATTGGTAGGCTAATCCTTTGCTAGGGAGGATGTTGATAAGGTAAGTTGCCATTTGTAATGCATGATGCCAAAATGAAGGCGGTAATGATGCATGGGCTAGTAATGTACGAACAATGTTATTAATGGTTCAGATTTTTCTCTCGGCTTTCCCATTTTGTGATGAAGTATGTGGATATGAGAGATGGAAAGATAAACCATTAACCTTACAAAATTCTCAAAATGGCCCATTATCAAATTCCCTTCAATTATCACATTGAATGTTCTTAACCTCCCGTTAAAATTGAGTACGAATGAATGCTCTAAATGATAGAAATGTGGAATAAACTTGAGACTTTTTAGATAACGGAAATTTCCACAAAAAATTAGAGTAATCATCCAACAACAAAACATAATAATTGTGGGCCGAAGACCTCAAAATGGGAGATGTCCAAAGATCACTATGGATAATATCAAATGGCAACATAGTACTAGAATTAGAAGCAACAAAAGACAATTTAACATATTTTTCAAGAGGGACAAACATTAGAACTACGAGTTTGATTACACTCAATAAATTTATTTTGTCTAAATGAGTCAAAACCAGATGCTCCCAGATGACCCAAACGTTTATGCCATAGAAAATGTGCTAAAACTGCAAAAGTTGATGGTGTGGCTTGATTTATGGTGATGGGATACAGCTCGCCCCGACTATCACATCTCATTAGACGCATCCACGTCTGAAAATTCTTCACAGAAAACCCAAATGGATCAAATGCAATAGAAATTGAGTTATCAGTTGTAAATTTCCTAACTGACACCAAAATTTTAATCAGTTGAGGAACATGAAGGACATTTTTCAAGGCTAAAGGTGGATTCGGGGGAGACAAATTTGTGTGACCATAACCACGAATTGAAAATGAATGACCATTACCAATAATTATGCCATATTTTTTGCTCAAATTAAAATAAGACGAGAGATTATCTTGCGCGGATGTCATATGAGAAGTAGCACCGGTATCCATGTACCAATTTGCATTCAGAGGATTTAGCCCAGGAGTATGCATCGCTGCCTCAATATTCGTGGGAGTCGGTGGGGCTGCTACTGTGAAGTCCTACTGCGGTCTAGGCCCAAGAAGACCAGATTGCTACCTCTGCTGGTTGTTGGGCCTGACCCAAGAAACTGCTGGGTACGGACAAGGAGGAATGGGCTAAGGCCACTGTTCTCCACGACTGCTGCAACGGTTGCTGTTGCCCGAACCCCTGTTGGTTGCCATCACGTCCGCCACTACTGCCACCACGACCAATTCCCTTGCCACCACCGCGGTCGCCACCGTAGTTTTTCCCACCGTTATTACGGTTTTGACCTTTTTTTCTACCACCGTTGTTATGGTTTTGAGTATAATTTTAAGAGAATAAGGGAGAGTCATCTGTTTCTCGGATGTGGTAGCCACCATTGCGAAATTTGCTCCAGTTGTGGCCTTTTTAGCCAACCCTCATCTTCAAGAGTAAGCATAAAACGGGCTTGGTAGAAAGGAGGAAGAGGATTGTTTTGGCGAAGGAGAGTTCCAACTCCATTATAAGCTTCGGTGAGGCGTGCAACCATTTTAAGAACGAGATGATCATTCGTGACCGGTGCTCCAAAATTCTTGAGTTGATCCGACAATTCCTTGAGTCTTTGACAATATGCGGAGGCATTTGGAAAATCCTCCATAGATATGTGAGAGAATTCTTGCTCAAGTGTTACGTCACGAGAATTTTTGTTATCTTGGAATATGTCACGCAATCTATTCCAAGCTTCCATTGTTGTTGCGTCGGGTTCGATAATTATATGCAAGAGGTCCGTAGAGATGATGTAATAAATCCACTGTAGGACCGTAGCATCAAGGGTTGCCCATAACTCCTATTCATCATCGGTGGATGGCACATTCTCCTTGCTTTTTTCCGGTTTGACGATGTGATGGAGGACTTTATGAGACCTTGCGTGAATTTTAAAAAGCTCTGCACATGTCGCATATTGGACGTTCTCCATTTCAAGGACGATAGAGATGTTGTTCTTGATGTTGGAGACTGCAAGAGTAAGATGGAAGGTGGTCTTTGTGTCAGACATGGCTGGCGGGAAGAGAGTTTTGACGGAGGGGGAGAGGAGGAGAGCTAGGGCACGACGGAAGAGATGAGGGAGGAGAAAAGAGGAAGATTTGCCCTAGGCTAACTGATACCATGAAAGAGGATAATTCCTTGATTATTTTCATTAGCTTAATTAGCTTATATACGTAAGGTACAATAGTGATTATAAGCTATAATTATGAAAACTTATTATAAACCTAACTAATACAAAAGATTACTAACAATATTTACCAAATATATTTACATATATTCTAACAGATCACAACCAAATGGCTTTGGGTTGAAAGACCTGTCAGGGCAAAACTAATCAGATATGTCTCTTTCATGACTACTTAGGAATTCAAGCTTATGAGAAAAGCTAATGAAGTTAATTATATGATCTACTTGTGTACATTTAGAACTAATATAGGTTATTGGAGGTACAAAGTTAGCTTCTATGAAGATTATTTATACAAAAGCTCAAATATGTCATCGAATTATTGCAAATGACTCATCTATGTCACTCGTCAATAGTTTGACTCATTTATGTCATTACAGTTACCAAAATGGCTCATCCATATCATTTTTCATTAACATCGGTTTTACAATATCAGTTATGACACGTTACCTCCAATTAGAGGTTCATGTCGTTTAATTAAATTAGCACAAATTAAATCCTAAATTATACTTGTTAAATAAGGCAATATACACACAATATACAAGTGTATATTGCCTTATTAAGAGGCCACGAAATCAGCCCATACTTTCCATATTGGGCATCTCGGTTTTACAGATTTTGGTACATAAAAATATTGTATATTTGGAAAATATATGTGTAGTATATTGTAATGTATTTGTTACCTAAAGTAGGTTTATACACTACCATAATTGTAGAGATAGAATTATGGTAGAATAAGGTTTTAGGAATAGAATAGGAATAAGATTCTCCTATTTTGTAACTTGTATATATATCTATTCAATCAATAAAAATAATCAAGGGGATTATTTCTTTCATGGTATCAAGAGACTAGGTCTAAACAAAAGTTTTTCTCTCAACTTTTGTCTTCCTTGTGGCCGAGACACGCCCCCTCCCTCGGGTTTCTCTTCCAAAATCCGTCTTCCGCTCTCACAAACACCTCTCTTAAATTTTCCTTCCTTCTTTGTTCTTCCAATATGTCTAAGAACAATTATCACCCTGCCCTCACGGTGTCCAATATCAAGAGCAGTATCCCTATTGTCCTTGAGATGGAAAACGTCCAATATGCGACGTGGGCAGAGTTGTTTAAAATTCACGCTATCTCTTATCAAGTTCTTCATCACATCATTCCTCCCGCTAGACCCCTTCCTACGGAGGATCCTGAGTTATGGATTACACTTGATGCTACCGTTCTCCGGTGGATCTACGCCACTATTTCAGTGGACCTTCTACAGACGATTATTGAGCCGGATACCACGGCTATGGCTGCATGGAATAGATTGTGTGACATATTCCAAGACAACCAACATTCACATGTCGTCACACTCGAGCAGGAATTCTCTCTCGTTCGAATGGACGAATTTCCGAACGTTTCTGCATATTGCAAGAAACTGAAGGAGTTGGCAGATCAACTCCGTAATGTTGGCGCACCAATAACAAATAATCGTTTAGTTCTACAGTTGGTTGCCGGTCTTTCGGAGGCCTATAATGGTGTTGGAACTCTCCTTCGCCAAATCAACCCTCTTCCCGACTTCTATCAAGCCCGCTCCATGCTTACGTTGGAAGAAGCCGGTTTGGCCAAAAAGGCGGCTATCAGAGCAAGCCCAGTCGTCATGGTGGCATCCTCTCCTAGTTCTTCGGGGTTTGTGAATAATTCGGGCCAAAACCATAATAATGGTGGCGGCAAGAATAATCGCAAAAATAATAACAAAAATCGCGGGGGCAAACGCGGCGGTTCTGGTGGTCAACAAGCAGGCAGTGAGTCCCATCCAGGGTACAGTGGCCCACCACCCCCCTGGGCCCAGCAGTGGGGCCCATGGCAGTGGAACCCGTACCATCCAGCAGCAGTTTCCAGCGGCCAGTGGGCTGGCCAACAGTCCAGGCCCAATACCCAGCAGTGGCGGCCCACTGGCCAGTGGCCCAGCAGCGGTAGCAATAGCAGCTACGACCCAAGTACACCACGGACATGAGGTTATCTCAACCGGACCCAAATTGGTAGATGGACACCGGTGCCACTACTCATATGACTTCCGAATCAGGTACTCTCTCATCTTATTCCAATTTGAGCACCCCCTCGGGGGATAATTATTGGTAATCGCAGTTCTATTCCAATTCTAGGGTATGGTCAGAAAACGCTGTCTCCCCCCAATCCACCACTCCTCTTAAAAAATACCTTACATGCTCCTAAATTGATTAAAAATTTAATGTATGTCCGAAAGTTCACAAATGACAATTCTATTTCTGTTGAATTTGATCCTTTCGGTTTCTCTGTGAATGATTTCAAGACGGGGAGCCATCTTATGAGGTGTGATAGTAGGGGGGTCTGTATCCTATCATGCCTGGTTTCAGTCCATCGAGTCAAGCCTTGCCATCAGACTTTGCAGCCATCTCTCCTTCCATGTGGCATGCTCGTCTGGGTCATCCGGAATCTTCTATTTTATCAGTTTTAGATAAAAATAGCTTTATTTCTTGTAAGGGTACGAGTCGTACTCCACTTTGTCAGTCTTGTTCATTAGGGAAAATTATTAAGTTGCCATTTGTTGACTTCAATTCTCATACTTCAATGCCATTTGATATTATTCATAGCGACTTATGGACGTCTCTTGTTCTTAGTTCATTGGGTCATCGATATTATGTTCTTTTTTTAGATGATTATTCTAGATTCTTCTGGACGTTTCCAATTGCGAATAAATCACAAGTGTTTTCCATCTTCATCCAATTTAGAGCGTTCATTCGTACTCAATTCGAAAGAGAAATAAAAAATATTCAATGTGATAATGGGAAAGAGTATGACAATAGGGAGTTTCGGGAATTTTGTGCTAATAATGGGATAAATTTTCATTTTTCATGTCCTCATACATCTTCACAAAATGGGAAAGCCGAACGTAAAATTCGTTCCATAAATAACATTGTCCGAACTCTCTTAATTCATGCCTCCATACCTCCATATTTTTGGCATCATGCTCTACAAATGGCCACATATCTTCTTAACATAATTCCCTCTAAAGGTCTGACATATTCTTCCCCCCTAAAAATCCTATACAATAAGAACCCATCTTATTCTCATCTTCGGATTTTTGGGTGCTTGTGTTAACCGTTATTCCCATCCACCATAATTAACAAACTTCAGGCTCGGTCTACCCCGTGTGTATTTTTGGATTATCCGTCGAATCATCGTGGTTATAAGTGTTTTGATTTATCCTCCAAGAAAATCATAATAAATTGCCATGTCATTTTTTATGAAACCCAATTCCCTTTTACGAAAGTTCATACTCCCGAGCCTAAGTCGTATAATTTTTTGGATGACCAAATATCCCCGTATATTGTTCGAAATTTTTCGGACATCTCCCGCACCCAAAATTCTCCAGCGGGTCCACTGCCCGCCGGACCCACAGTACCGCCACGCCCAGTAATTCCAGTCACTGGAACAGTTCCAACAATTGGGCCAGTCCAGCCCAATTCTGGAACTGGTCCAGACGACGAGTCCATTATTTACCGATTTGGGCCAGCAGGCCCACTGCCTGCTGGCCAGTCCGTCCTGAGCCCAGAAAATTCCCTCAATTCCTCCTCGAGTCATAGACCGGTCACTCGAAGTCAACGGGGTATTTTTATACCTAAAAGACATTTTAATTTACATTCTGATGTCTCTAAATCCCCCTTGCCCCGCAATCCTGTGTCCGCATTAAATGACCCTAATTGGAAAATTGCTATGACTGATGAATATAATGCTCTTATTGATAATAAGACGTGGGAGTTGGTGCCCCGTCCATATGGTATTAATGTTATCAGGTCTATGTGGATTTTTGCTCATAAGGAGAATTCAGATGGGTCATTTGCTCGACATAAGGCGCGACTTGTTGGTGATGGTAAGACTCAGCAGGTTGGGATAGATTGTGGTGAGATGTTTAGTCCGGTGGTCAAATCGGCTACTATTCACACTGTGCTTAGCTTGGCTCTTTCAAAGACTTGGCCAATTCATCAGTTGGATGTCAAAAATGCGTTCCTACACGGTGATCTCAAGGAAACAGTCTATATGCATCAGCCTTTGGGTTTCAGGGATCCAAACCGTCCTCATCATGTATGTTTGTTGAAGAAGTCCTTATATGGGCTTAAGCAGTCTCCAAGGGCCTAGTACACGAGGTTTGCTGACTTTGTTTCAACTATTGGGTTCACTCACAGCAGGTCAGATAATTCCTTGTTCATCTACCGCCGTGGTTCGTCTTTGGCCTACATTCTGTTGTATGTGGATGATATCATCTTGACTGCGTCTTCCGATGCCTTGCACCAGTCTATCATGACCATGCTCAGTTCTGAGTTTGCTATGAAAGACTTAGGGGCCTTTGAGTTATTTTTTAGGGATTGTCGTCAAGCGTCATTCAGGTGGCTTGTTTTTGTCTCAACGAAAGTATGCTGCTGAGATCATAGAGAGGGCTGGGATGTCATCCTGTAAGTCCACTTCCACGCCAGTTGATGCAAACCCCAAGCTAAGTGCCGCAGCAGGTGCACCATACGAGGACCCGACCCGCTATCGCAGCTTTGCAGGGCACTTCAAAGATCTTACATTTACCAGACCGGATATTACGTATGCGGTTCAGCAGGTGTGTTTATTCATGCATGATCCCAGAGTTGAACACATGAATGCAATCAAACACATCATTCGGTATATTCAGGGGACACTGGACTATGGATTGCACTTGTATCCTTCATCTACATCCACACTTGTCTCGTACACAGATGCTGATTGGGGTGGTTGTCCCGATACCAGAAGGTCGACTTCTGGCTAATGTATGTTCCTTGGCAACAACTTGGTCTCCTGGTCGGCAAAGCGTCAGGCAACTCTATCACACTCAAGTGCAGAGGCAGAATATCGAGGGGTAGCGAATGTGGTATCCGAATCATGTTGGCTACGTAATTTGCTTTTGGAGCTTCATTGTCCCATTCAGAAGGCAACCTTGGTATATTGCGATAACATTAGTGCCATCTACCTTTCAAGTAACTCAGTTCAACACCAACGTACTAAGCATATCGAAATGGACATTCACTTTGTCCGTGAAAAGGTTGCAAAGGGTCAAGTTCACGTATGCCATGTCCCGTCGCGTTATCAAATTGCAGACATCTTTACAAAGGGTCTACCAGCGGTTCTCTTTGAAGACTTTAGGGACAGTATCAGCGTTCGAAGACCGCCCGCTATGACTGCGGGGGTGTGTTAAATTGTATATTGCCTTATTAAGAGGCCACGAAATCAGCCCATACTTGCCATATTGGGCATCTCGGTTTTACAGATTTTGGTACATAAAAATATTGTATATTTGGAAAATATATGTGTAGTATATTGTAATGTATTTGTTACCTAAAGTAGGTTTATACAGTACCATAATTGTAGAGTTAGAATTATGGTAGAATAAGGTTTTAGGAATAGAATAGGAATATGATTCTCCTATTTTGTAACGTGTATACATATCTATTCAATCAATGAAAATAATCAAGGGGATTATTTCTTTCAATACTAAAAGCCGACACATAAATTTGTGTTGGTTTAATTATGATTTCAAGTTACACATATTTGCCATAAACAGAAAGGGAATAAGACAGAAGTGAGTATTCCACGATATTTAAGTGGAGATTGGTGTGGATAATTTAACCCAAGTCAAACGTGGCGGGATGGTTTCTTGCTTGTTGGTTTGCCGAATTGCAAAATCATAATGAATACCAAAAAGTTACAAGCTTGCGGGTATTCCAAAACATGTGTAATAGTCTCAGGCATACAGGAACAAATATAACAAGTGGAAAGAACATCTAACCTTAAATGGTTTAAGTAAGATGTAATTGCCAACCGTTTATGATTACATAACCACAAAAAACTAAACATTTTTTGTGGTATACGCAAAGGAGAAAAGTGTTTAATGAGGTAGAGATTGCATTTGAGATGAAAAGACCGGTAGGAGTTTGTGCCCAAAGTGGTTGATCTGGATTAGGAGTGGAAAACGGCTAACCAAAAACGGGTTAAATATAAATGGATAAAATATCTGATTCACCCAAATTTAACATGGATGAAAAAATGGGTTAACGATAATATCAATTCAAGAATAGTCGAGTGGAAACAGTATCTAAAAGTCAAAATAAGCTTAAACTCTCAGTAAGCAAGAACTCATGAAAAATAACAAACATACAATTGAGTATTGATAATATGGATATCCTTATTATCCATTTGATTATTCATATGGATACTCATTTTTTTTAGTGGATAATATGGATAATATTTATATTTGATACATTTTTAAGATGTCGGTTATTCCAACTCATAACTAATGGATCGAATTAGATGATTACTTAGTTTTTTAATCATTTTGCCAGCCCTAATCTGATTAGATCGGATGAGTGGCCACGTAGGTATTGTTGGTTTTTGTGAGGAAGAACTCAAGAAGTTCTAAGGAAAGATTGTGGAAATTTTCACTGTCCATTGCGTAGGAAGGTGGAGATCTTGTAAAATTACGTTAAGAAATTAACAGAGGTGTCTGAGTTCAATTTCCATTGAAGACCTTAGCTAATAGCTAGCATATTTGCCAACCGGGTGAAGTTAAACTTGTCTATATTTTCCCTACAAAATTCTTAGTATTTAGGAATAATTGTACTTTTGTTCCTTTAATTACTGTTTAGTTCTGATATTGATTCATGCATTAATTGGCTGAACATATTTAAGCTAGTGAAACTTGTTGGAAATTTGCCTTTGGCGGGAGTTGCGACCGACCAACTTTAACGGCTTAAACACTAGTGTTACGTATGTTGGAGAATCCGGTTCTTCACACATGCATGATCTACTAAGTACGTAGATAACCGTAGGGCCAAGAATCGTCAAATTTCATTGAGAAATGAAAGAGATATTGGTCCACGAAGTAAGGTGTTTGAAGCATGGAAAGTGTGGTATTGTGTACAATTCTCCCTCATCGGTAGAGGAAGAAAGAATTGTTGTGTATATAAGACTCGAAATTGGTTTGGGGTTTGGGACCCCAAGGGGTATCCCATGTGTTTAAAGGAGGGAGGACCTAGATGTGCTTCGGTTCAAGGAAAGACCACACGCGCGCCGCCGCCGCCCGCCCGTCCGGTCCACGGGTCCACGGGTCCACGGGTCCACGGGTCCACGGGTCTTCTGAAGTTTCAGAAGTACAGTTTGGACCAGAATTCTTTCAGATGTACAGTTTGGTCCCTGAAGTTTCAAGATGTACAGTTTGGTCCCTGAAGTTTTCAGAAAGTTGGAATTTCGAATGGCCGTAATGTAAACGTCCAAGCTCTCAATTCAACCATTTATTTTGGCTGAATTACTCCTCCTATAATGGCCAAATCCGTTGGTCTTTCTCCCATTAATGTTGGTGGCTTTACTACCTCCATAATGGCCATTATTTGGCTGTTATGGAGGGCAGTAATCAGCCCCCTCCCTCACCTATTTAAACACCCCCTTACACCATTGTTGAGCACACAAAAACACAAAAAGAATGACCAAGAACATACATATATGATACACGAAAATACAGAAATATACACAACAAAAACAGTTTCTTCCTACACCTTCCAAGGCATCATTTCGTTACTCAATATTCTTCACGGTAGCTCTTGAGTTTCCTTTGCTCAAGTGTTCCATTCTTTGTTTTATCTTGGGAGACAAATTGTCCAGACGTATAAAGGATACATACGGGCAATATTGTCTTAAAGACAGAGTGCCACACTCGACTCAAAGAAACCAGTTTCCATTTTTTTCGCTTTCAAAGAAATTGTAATTTCAGTTTTGTGCTTATCTTGTAATTTTCAGATTACTAGTTGAACTATTGTTAATCCTTTCGAATACTTGTAATAGTTATATACTTCCCGTACTGCTTTATAAAGTACCATAGAGCAAAAATAACCAACAAAACTTACATAAATGATTATAGTTTGGGGTTTTAAATTTGTGATAGCTATTGTTTCAATATTTATAGGATGTAGCCACTTTTTAGTTGTTACAACGTCGCTGTATTCATAAACGGTCTCGTTGTATTCATAAAACGGTCTCACTGTATTTATGAATACCACGAGTAAAAATCTACTCAGTAAATTGTATTCAAACCAGAAAAATCTACTTTAAAATACAAATACAACCAAAAACTAAATACAAGAAATAAAATATATTCCAATACACTGGATTTTACAATAAAAATTACGAATACACTCAAAAACTGAATATAAGAAATAAAATACATAACGAAAAATTGAATTTTACACTAGAAAAAAATAAACATACTCTAAAAATACTTCAAATTCGCTGTATTCATTTGTATACACTCAAAAACTAAATACAAGAAATACACCCCAATACACTTGATTTTTATTGTTTCAATTTGCTGAATATGGTAGCTTTTCGGCTGTTATTTTTCCTTATTTTGGGGTGTGTGTATAGGAGTTTGAATAGATTCTAGGTATGCTGATTTCTACGGTATGTGTTTAGCTGATATTAGTCTTTTTTATTATATTTATTTGAGATATTGATGGGTTTTGATTTTTGACCTCGCTGTAGTTGATGATGTATCATTAGGCAGAAAGAAATTCCCTAAAATAGAGTTAACAATAGTGAAAGTAGCTGATGAACCTAATTGATTGTGCTATGATTTACTAATTTACATCCAATTGCTCTATGAGAAGCTTCGATTTAACTGTGAGGAAGAAGAATACATAGAGAGAAATGTGAAATTATTGAAAGAAGAAGAAGGAGAATTGGGGAAGATGGGTTTTGAATTTTGATGCAGGGGAAGGAAGATCTGAAATTATTGGAAGAAGAAGAATAACAAGGGATTGGCAAAGATGTGTTTAGTTACCTTGTGTAATTAAAATACAATATTTAGCTACCAAATATAATTAAAGTAAAGTGTAGTTACTAAATGTAAATACCTTTTATATGTTCTCTACATCATGTAAATTATTTAGAACCTAAATTTTTCGACCCCTTTATATAAAAATATGTGATTAGACTAGTTATAAAATTATATTATTCTAAAATATGAAATAAAATAGCGCGAATTAAACATGACACATCAATAACTAAACAATTTATCGCTAAAAGTCTCACAGTAACCAAAATTAAAATTTATCAATTTTTTAACTGTTGCAATTGCAAATTTACCTTTTATCTGTGTAGTATTTCTTTTTTCTTCTTCTTATTTTAGCTTCGGTTTCGGTACAATAAGGGATGGCACTAAGATATAAAAGAGCAATATATATAACACAAACAATTTAGTGTTATATTGATAAATTTAATAATTTAGTGTTTCTATAGAGTTGTTGTTTTTTTCCATGTTATTTTTAGTTTTTACAGGTTTTGCAAATCGCTGTTGCGCCATTTTGACGAAATGATCTGCCATTTTTGGGACAAAAGTTCCGTAACTTGTTCTAAACACTCTTCCTCCTCCGTAAAGATAAAAATGATGCAATAAATGATACTCTATTTTTTATTGTACTTTTGTTCCTTTAATTGCTGTTTAGTTCTGATATTGATTCATGCATTAATTGGCTAAACATATTTAAACTATTATTTAGAACGTGAAGTTTTCGACTCCTTTATATAAAAAAATATGTGATATTTAGACTAGTTATAAAATTATATTACCCTAAAATATGAAAGAAAATAGCGCGAATAAAATACGACACATAAATAACTAAACAATTTATCGCTAAAAGTCTCGTCAATAACCAAAATTATAATTTATCAATATTTTACCGGTTGTAATTGCAAATTTACCTTTTATCTAATGTAAGACTTTTTCTTCTTCTTATTTTAGCTTTGTTTTTGGTACAATTAGGGATGCCACTAAGATATAAAAGAGCAATGTATAACACTAATAATTTAGTGTTATATTGATAAATTTTGTGATAAGAATAGAAGCTGTCATGCATTATACATTTAATAATTTAATATTTCCTCGGATAAAAAAGAGTGTTCACTTAGTCTTTTTTTCTTAAGTAAAAAAGAGGGTTCACTTATCAAATCAAGAAAGAATTAATCTTATTTTTTCAGATTTTTCCCTATTAAGTACTTTGTGATCAAATCTCAATACATATTTAATTAGGGGCAGGTTAATCAAATTACTTTTTTTTATCTAGAAGTTAGTATTTTCTTAAGGGGTGTGTAAATGACTAAGTCAACACTCTTTTTGATCCAAAGGGAGTATTTTAATACTATAGAGTTTTTTTCATGTTATTTTTAGTTTTTACAGGTTTCGCAAATCGCTATTGCGCCATTTTGACCAAATGATCTGCCATTTTTGGGACAAAAGTTCCGTAACTTCTTCTAAACTCTCTTCCTCCTCCGTAAAGACAGTGGCATACGCACGATTTTTCGTCAGCGGTGTCATATTTTAAAATGATGAAATAAATAACGTAACATCATATTTAAACAAAAAGAATAAAATATAACTAAAATATAATTCACATACATTACTATAACTTTTTAAAATACTAAAAAAATTATTATAACTTTTTTGATGAGTTTTCTTTTTAGTGTCTAAATATTTACCGTCGCAATAATGTACAAATATAAGTTTTGATCAACTGGCTCATGTTTTAATAACTTTCAGGCAAGGGTTCGAACATCCACATGCATCAATTTGAAGGTGAGGAACAAAAGTTTTGTAAAATCAAATGATGGTGCGTAGTTTCAAACTCGCCCACTGATCTGAAAATTTAAGCTTTCGACCAGTTGAGCTAATCGATCTTATGTGTCAAGGGGTGTCACTTTAAAAAATATTTGTTATTTCTTCTTATGCATTTTAATTATATATACATATTTAGTAAAAAAAATCCGACGAATCAGTGTAACGTAACACCCCTCGATCTAAGGTAGATCCGCCCCTGCGTAAAGATAAAATGAAAAAAGTTCAAATATGTCATCGAACTATCAGAAACGGTTCATTTATGCCACTTGTCAATAGTTTGGCTCATTTTTGCCATTGTCCTTACCAAAATGGCTCACCATGCCATTTTTCATTAACGTCGGTTTTACATTACCATTTTCATTAACGCCGACGTTAATGAAAATGGCATGAAAAAGTCATTTTGGTAACGGCAATGGCATAAACGAATCATTTGGGTAACGACAATGACATAAATAATCCAAACTATTAACGAGTGGCATAAATGAGTCATTTCTGATAGTTCGATGAAATATTTGAGTTGTTTTCCAAAATAAAAATGATTCAATATTTGATACTCTATTTATTTCAATTTATGTGGTATTATTTGAATAATAGAGTTAAATAAATTATTTTTTACATTAATTTTCTTATACTATCTCTTAAATATTTTAAATTATTAATAGTGACTTATAGTATTTTTCATGTAATTTTTAAATATGTATTTTTATTATTTAAAAAATAAAAATTCTATATCAAAATTTAGGATCCAAGATAAGAAATTTGAGTCTCAAAATTAGATGGAAAGAGTAATCAATATATCTATTAATATAATAAAGCTAGGTATAGACAATATGATGTCACACCTCTCTATGACCTCCATTGCTATTTATTTTTTTCTCATTTTTTTTGGCTTTTTTCCTATTTTTTCCATTTATGTGTTATGTAGAAAAACTTGAAAATACATTACTCATTCATATATGTTAATTATGTAAATTTAAATAGTCCACGTAATGTTTTTAACTTTGAACAATTAATACGTGTTAATTGAAAGCCACGGTATATCACGGTAAAACCGTGTATACCAAGTTTCCCAATTTTGTATATAATTTACCATAGTTGTAGAATTTTTGTACAATTTTAATTATGGTATTAGTCTTGTATTAGAAAAAGCTATTAGACATGTATTAGGAAAAGTTATGGATAGTCTCAGCGTACGACAACCGTCCGCTATGACTGCGGGGGTGTGAAAGCCACGGTAAAACCATGTATACCAAGTTTGCCAATTTTGTATATAATTTATCATAGTTGTAGAATTCTTGTACAGTTATAATTATGATATTAGTCTTGTATTAGAAAAGGTATTAGATATTATGAAAAAATAAATTTAATTTCCTTAATTAATTTTGTATATCATATATATAAATACCTTTTTATTAATAAAAATAATCAAAGAATTAATCTCTTTCATTAATGTCTATTTCATATTCAACCGTTTCTTGCTCATTTTTCTGTTCATATGCCTACCATCATTCTAATTTTCAATTAAATTGAATCATTAGTAGTACATATTAATGCCATGCTTTCTTATCTTCTCTTGTAGTCATTCTCTCCCCTCCTATAATTAATGTAATTAATTTATACTATTAAATGTATTAGTAAAAATGAAAAACTTTCCCTCTCCCCACGTCTAAGAGTACTAATAGTTCCAAGTTTTTTTCTTTTTTGTTATTTACAGAGTTTATCTTTTTGTTAAGTCCTAAAAGTGCAAGTGCCCCAAATCTTTGAATTTCCAGATCTTAATTTGATATCTCACAACCACTTCAGACCTCATTCAATCGTTCTGGTAGTTTTCATCCTATGCCTAAAAGTTCTTTTAATTTTTTTTTGCTCTGTGTATATGTATGATAGAGTATTAGTTATTTAAATAGATGATGTTATTTGCTTTCAATTATTTGGTATTTAACTAAGTAGGATTATGTATTATGTACATAAAGTGATTTTTTAGAGCGTTGTTGTATGTTAATTCTCAAAGGAGAAGCTAAAGGTAAAATGTTGATCATCAACAGTATTTTGAAGATCAGCTTTCGACTTAATACTAGGTTTTCTTATTCTATCCCTTTTCGTACAATATATTATCTGTGTCTTTCGAGAAAATTGTTGGAATATGTAAAGCAACAACGGAAATAGTAAATAACTATTACAGTGATCGAAAGGATAAACAACAAAGAGGACAACAATAAGTTGTCAATAACTTGATCTTGAATTGTAACTTCAAATATAGATCATGTATTCAGAAATACAAAAACATGAGCTGTTACCCTTGTGGCTTGTAGATCCGCTGAAAATACGAACGGTTAGAGTCCTTCGTCTGTTAAGTTAACACCTGAAACACTTAGCCACCAATTAGATAAACCACAACACCACCGACTGAGTCGAGAGATGGCTCTCTGTCTTTAAGACAGGATTGCCCCCGTATATAGGCTTTACGGAAGTGTGGACAATAGTTTTCCAAGATGAAATAACAAACTATCAAGTGTGCAAGCCTACACAAATGATCTCAGCGAAGAACACGAATAATGAAGATTGCTAAGAGAAGGATTGATATCAGGAAAATCTGACCTTGGTGTTGTGAACTTGTTTTTCTATTCATATGTGCATATATGTTCATCTATAGAATTGAGTCAAAGCCTCAATTTATAGGCGTGCAAGATGGCCTCTTCAAGTGCCTCACAATGGCAATCAATTGTCATGTAATGGATGACATTTAACCCCCAAGTAATGCAGCAACATAATGGTCCAAGTAATGACCATTATTGGTTGGATTCAATGCCATTGAAACCCCCTCAACAACCAAACCTTTGGGATTTCGTCGAGCAAACACTGCTTGGGAAGCGTCGCGGCGCTACAAGGGGGCGCTTCGGCGCTGCGGCCCTTCTCGGCTTCAGGGCCCTTTCCGACCCGTTCCATCTAACACCTCGCACAATCCTTCCTTTGTTTACCAACGTGGAACACTTGTTATTTATCCAATAACCATCCATCATTCTATGTCTCAAACATTTCACTTACGTACCAATATCTCTTTCATTAACGACATTTACGCTACTTGGCACTAAGATTACACGTGTGTGGAAACCATATTTCCGACGTGCGGGGCTCAATTGTTCGAGTCATAAATAAAGGGATAAGCTTAATTCCACGTTAGTAAATTTCCAACAAAACTTGTTCATGTACTTATATATATTTTCTATAGGACATCACACAATTGTAGTAGATCGACATAGAAATGACTTGAGAGTTCATCAAGAATGCACCGATGGTAAGTGATTTTTTTCTAAAGAGACTGCTAATGGTGTTTGAACAAAGTATTTTCTTGAAAAAGACTACAAACTTTTATGTTTTAAGTTCTCAATTTCTTTGATTCTCTATATTTGGGAATTCTTTGAGAACTTATTAATCAGACTTGAATTTGTTTATATAGTTTGAAGTAGCTTAAATTAGAGTGACTTGTTGTTGATGTTGGATGGATGTTGTGACAACATCTGTAAATGCTCAGGACAACATCTTATGAAAATAAGAATGTTGCCTGCGATGTTGTGACAACATTCCTGACAACATTTCTGTAACGATTTTTCCTATTCTTCTGGCTAAAACAGGTTGTGTTTATGTGAGTAAAAAATTACCTAGGCAAGCTAACAATTATGTTGTGCTTAAAACGTGGTAAAAGAAATAGTCAAAGCTTGGAGAGGAAGCAGCGTGAAGACCAAGTCCAGAACGTTGAGCTTTTGAAAGAGCAAGAACCGGTCCAAGCTGAAGCCTTCTTTTACTCAACCTCCACAACCAACCAGTGAGGATTTCAAGAGAAGTTCCACACTATAAATAGAAGGGAACTTCAGAGTATCGATATCCAGTATTGAACAAGAAGAATTACCAAGAGAGCTCTCGGATATTCACCTTAGAAACTGGAAGTACACACTTAGCCTAAAGTAGTATAACAACATATAGTCCCACATTACTACTACTGCTCAAATTCTAGATCAAGCTTATATTTCAAGCAATAGTGATGAAGATGTTGTATTTGTCTTTTTAGGTCTTTTAACTTTAGGCTGAAGTCATCTGCGACTTCACTTTTGTTTGTAATTTCCTTTTCGCATTTATTGTTCAATCTTGTAAAAAGAAATTCATTTGTAATTGTATATAATTTATACAATTCTTTGGTCATTGACCATCAAGGGATATATTAATATATACCCTTGAAAATATAAATCTTGTGTCTCTTTACTTTTCCGCTGCATTTACTTTATAAAGGTTTATAACTCTTTTATCACAATGTTGCCTCAGATGTTGACACAACATTGAAGGCAACATCCAGAAACTGTTTTAATTGCTTTAGTCAAGTATCGCTTTATTCTTACATATTCTTGCTTATCCGTAGCCCCGGACCCAACAAGTGGTATCAGAGCCAACACTTGATACAATAAGTGTTTGATTCTGAATATTACGGATATGGACTCAGCTATACAAAACGTTGGTAGACTTCCAATTCTTGACGGAACTAACTATGCCTATTGGAAAATCCGACTACATTCGCACATCAAATCCATTGATGTTCGAGCTTGGAGATCAATTTCCGAAGGCTATGTGATTCCCAAGTACCCAGCAGACGAGGATGGTGATGTACTTACCAAACCCGAATCTGAATGGACCGCGAAAGAGATCAACAGTGCGAGCTTCAATGAAAAGGCCCTAAATGCGATATTTGGATGGGTAGATCTCTATATGTTCAAACTAATCCAGAATTGTACTACGGCCAAGGACGCTTGAGAGACCTTACAAACTCATTGTGAAGGTACCTCAAGTGTACGACGTACAAAGCTTCACATGATTTTGAGCCAATACGAACGCTTAAGGATGAAAGAATCTGAAGACATAAAATCCTATTTTGAAAAGTTAATTGACATTGCTAATCAGTGTCAAGTGCTTGGTTCTCCATTAACCAACACACAACTTGTGGATAAAGCTCTCAGATCTCTTCCTAAAAGGTTTAATACTAAGATTTGTGCTATTGAAGAGGTCCACAATCTTGCTACTATGGATATACATGCCTTGATGAGCATCTTTCAAGCATATGAGATGAACATGAAGAGCCAAAGAGATCTGTATAAGACAAGACTTTGGCACTCCAAGGACAAACCTCGGAAACTGAATTGGAAAACGAGGAAGAAAACTTGGAGGAACTGGGAAATGGTGCAACTGTTACCTTACTTACTCGTCAATTCAATTCGACGGTGAGAAAGATCAACATTGATCGCAATAAATCCAAATACAAACAGCATCAAAACCCACTCTTTAATAAACAGCCGAATAGGTCACCTTCTGATCAAAGTAATCACAATCCACTGAGGAAATCTAACTCCGACAGTACCAATTTCAATCCCAAACAACTCGAGGGAGTGCAATGTCATGCATGCTCGGGTTGGGGACACTACGCTAATGAGTGTGCAAACACCCTTAGAAAAATTGGTAAGGTCATTCGGGTAACTCTTAGCGATGATGAGAACGAAGAGGAGGAAGGAGATCAAGAAGAAGAATCACAAGCAATGCTGACATCCGTGTTTGAACACTCACTGTCTGACGATGAAGATGTTGTTGACAATGTTGCGACAATATCAGGAACAACATCAGACTCAACATTTGGAATGTCTTCAACATCAGAGAGGTATGTATACTTTGACTATTCTTATGTAAATTATTTTAGTGGATTTAACTCTTTATCTGAGGCTGTAAATTTGGATCTAGTTGACTCCAAAGACGACGTAATAAAGGAATTACAAAGTCTTTGTAAAGCCTTAATCACTGAATCTGAGCAACTAGACTCAAAAGCAAAATTAGTGACTCTTGAGAATAGCAATCTGAAAGGCACAATCAATCGATTAGAGGTGGTACTTACCAAGAAGGACCTAGATCTTGGTAAGATTTGTGCACGATTGAATGTAGCTGAGACCACCTTTCAAAGGCTCAACATGGGAACCTCCAAACTAGATGAAATATTAAACTTCAATAAACCTACAAGGGCTGGGCTTGGGTACCAATCTCCAAGAAAAACAAATACTTCCAGAATCCATAGTCAAACTGAGAGGATAAAATTTGTCAAAGAAAATCCGAGTAACTCTCAGATCACTGAAATTGGATCGAAGTTTGTATGTAGCTTCTGTAAAAAGTTAGGACATCTTATGCCCTACTGCTACAAACTTCAAAACTCAGACTCGAGAATATTGCCTAAAATATCGGCAGCAATGTTGCCTAACATCACCGACAACATTCAAAGCAACTAGCCTGAAAGGTATGAAGAAAAAGGAATGGGTACCCAAATGAATCGAAATGTAATGTGTGCATAACTCGCTTTGGCGTACTAACATTATAGGGTCTTGGTATTTCGATAGTGGTCAAGCTCACGCTATATGACAGGTACCAAAAGCCTATTGAAGGAGTATGGAGCATTCAATGGAGGATACGTGACCTTTGGAGGAGGAAGTAAGAGTAAGATAATTGGTAAAGGAACTCTTAATGTTCCGAATGTACCAGCCTTGAAAAATGTTCTTCATGTAGAAGGTTTGGTTGCTAATCTTCTTAGCATAAGCCAACTATGTGATGATGATCTCGAGGTGAAATTCAATAAGCTTGGATCCAAGGTTACAGATTCTGCAGATAAATGTGTCATGTCAGGAACCCGAACGGGAGATAATTGATATCTAGTCGGTAGACAAGAGTTTTGCAACTCCGCAAAGGTAGGTGACCTGACACTTTGGCATCAAAAGTTGGAATATGTCAACTACGACACCTTGGAGAAGCTGATCTCATTTGAAGCTATCAGAGGCATTCCCAGACTGGATCCAAAAGATAAAACACTGTGTGAAGATTATTTAAAAGGAAAGCAGACCCGAGTCTCTCATAATGTTGTCCAACGTGACGGACAACATTCAGGTACGTCTCATTATTTCCAATTATTGCATATGGATCTTATGGGTCCAATTGAGGTAGATAGCCTAGGAGGAATGAGATATTCTTATGTGATAGTAGATGATTTTTCCAGATTCACTTGGATCTATTTTTTAAAAGAAAAATCACAAACATTTGAGATGTTTAGAACACTTTACTTTAGGATTAAAAATCTGTTTTGTTCTTTGATTTTCAAATTAGATCTCGATCATGGAAAGGAGTTTGAAAATCGGACCTTTGCAAAATTCTGAAAAGAAAGGCATATTCCATGAATTTTCGGCACAAAAAACACCTCAATAAAATGAGGTTGCCGAGAGAAAGAACAGAACTCTACAAGAAATGGCTAGAGTTATGTTAAGTTCTAAGCAATTGTCAAAAAGGTTTTGGGCAGAAGCCTTGAATACGGCATGTCACATAACTAATAGAATTTATTTAAGGCCAGGGACCAAGATGACACCCTATGAACTGTTAAATGGAAAGAAACCTACAGTACGATACGTTCATGTCTTTGGGTGTGTGTGCTATATTCTTAATGATAGGGATAAACTGGACAAATTTGACTCTAAGAGTGACAAGGGAATATTCGTTGGCTACTCTCAGAATAGACATGCTTATCGAATATACAATCTTCGGACCAAGACCATACAAGAATCAGTCAATGTTATTTTTGATGACCTGCTGGATATATCTGGTAGATCTTCAGAAAACAACATTGTGGTTGCAGTTGAAGAGAAGCAATCCACTGAAGAAACAGATGTAGGCCCAGATGTTGTCCCAACATCAGAAGAAACATCTGAACCTCCAAGAGAAAACACATGGGACGAAATCGAGGAGGAATCTTCTACTGAACTGAATGATCAAGTGAGAAGAGACCCTCTATTGAGGATTAGAAGGAACCATCCACCCGACCAGGTGATAGGGAAAGTTTTTGAGGAGAGGCGTACAAGATGGAAAGAGCCAGTAAATTATCGAGAAATGGCAAGGTATGTGTGCATGTCCATCATATATCAACAGGTAAGTCTCTCTTGTCTTACATCTACTTTGGAACCTAAAAATTGGGGAAGCATTAAAAGATAATTTTTGAATTCAATCCATGCAAGAGGAGCTTGAACAATTTGCCTGAAATGAGGTTTGGGACTTGGTACCACAACCCAACAACACAAATGTTATTGGGACTAAGTGGATATTCAAAAACAAATCAGATGAGTTAGGGAAGATTGTCAGGAATAAAGCTCGACTTGTTGCTCAAGGCTATACACAAGTAGAAGGTATCGACTATGACGAGACCTTCGCTTCTGTGGCTAGAATTGAGTCAATAAGATTGCTTCTTGCTATTGCTTGCTATCTAAAGATTACCTTGCACCAAATGGATGTTAAAGGTGCATTCCTCAATGGATACTTGGACAAAGAAGTTTATGTTGAACAACCAAAGGGATTTGAGGATCCTCACCATCCATATCATGTGTACAAGCTCAAGAAAGTCTTGTATGGACTAAAACAAGAACCACGTGCATGGTATGGTCGTCTAACTAAATTTCTTGTTGAGTTTGGTTTTACCCGTGAGGAAGCTGACAGAACATTATTCATTAAAAGACACGGTGTAGATGTAATAATAGCTCAAATCTATGTTGATGATATTGTTTTTGGTTCGACTACAGAATCACTAGTAAAGTCTTTTGTCGAAGCAATGTCGACAACATTTGAGATGAGCATGATTGAAGAACTAACATTTTTCTTAGGCTTGCAGATTAAACATAATGAAGATGGGATCTTTATATCTCAAAGCAAATACGCCAAGAATCTTGTTAGGAGATTTGGTCTGGAAAATGCTAAACACATGAAGACTCCAATAGGCTCTGCGCAACAGGTATGTAAAGACGATGTTGGACAAGATGTTGACCCAACATTATACTGATCTATGATAGGTAGCCTTCTATACCTTACTGCCAGTCGCCCCGATATCATGTTTAGCGTATGTGTTTGCGCCAGGTTCCAAGCCAGTCCCAAGGTATCTCATTTTAATGCTGTGAAACGTGTCATTCGATATGTTGCCGGTACAAGTGACTTGGGAATTTGGTACTCCAAAGACACTAATCCTAATCTAATAGGATTTTGTGACTCAGATTGGGCCGGTGATGTGGACGATAGAAAAAGCACTAGTGGTGGGTGTTTCTATCTTGGCAATAATCTAGTATCATGGTACAGTCGTAAACAAAATTGTGTATCACTCTCGACTGTCGAATCTGAATATGTGGCAGCCGGAAGTTGTTATGCTCAACTGATTTGGTTACGACATATGCTAGATGACTATGACATATCTAGTAACTCCATGATTTTGTACTGTGATAATCTGAGTGCTATTAATATTTCCAAAAATCCTGTTCAGCATTCACGTACAAAGCACATAGATATAAGACATCATTTTCTAAGAGACTTAGTAGAAAAACAGCTAGTTCAAATCGAACATGTTGATACTTTTTGTCAACTGACTGACATTTTTACCAAACCTTTAGATCATGAGAGATTTTCTAACTTGAAAAAATCTCTTGGTCTATGTTTTCTTTGAAAATAAGACAGACTACGTAGATGTTGTCCGAAATGTTGTCCTAACATTTTGGGTAACATTTACTGCTGAGTCAAGATACAGGATAAGTGTTGTAGAGATGTTGCACTATTTTGAAAGATTCAAGCATAACTCTGAAAGGACAAGATATGAAGGCAAAGCCTCTACTAAAAGATTTGAATGTAAACAAAAAGAGCAAAGCTCTAAGATTAGTATCGTTCCTATTCTATAGGAGTACCACGTGCTTCAAAAAGGTTGAAAATTTCTTAATATTTTTTTTAATATGTATGTGTTTAAGTAAGTTGATTAAGGACAATGGTAAAGTGTTACATTAGTCCAGCGATCAGTCTCATAGGAAACATATACGGAAATATCATCTGCCAAATCAGAAAATTCTTGGAGTCTCATAATGCTTGTTTAACTTCGAAATGTTGCCAACATCATCAACAACATCGTGTTCCAGTACATTGATCAATCTGGTTTATCTTATTTTATTCCTGTTTTTGGTATTTAACACGTCTCTGTCTTTAACTGGAAGTCCAAAAATTCTAGATGACCGTTTTTTTTAAATGATGATATGTGCTATGACAATCCTTATTTTAGGTGTGTAAAGAGTTTTTATTCTTCTATACAATCTAAATTTAAGGAAAATGAGTTTGAGTGTAAGTATACTTTGCCATAATAAAACCTCCCATTTTTGTCTTGGAATTGTCACATCAGCCGACTACCAATCCATCAAACCATGGTAGCCCAAACAACACCGTCATTTCTCAAAACTCAAAGCTTCTCCAACACACCCAATCTTTCAAAACCCTCTCCCGTGTCTGTGTCCCCAAAATTCATAAACACCAAAGATTATTCTCCAATGTCGACTAGTCCAGCAAATAACAACAAGTTTTACAAGCATTATACTTCCATCAATGACTTGAGACCAGTCGAAGAGGACTGTACACAGGCTATGATCCTGCTTGGTTTAGATAAGCCATTACAGGTGAGCTACCCAGGCGATAATGAAAACCCAATCGATGTTGATGCAATATCTGATTTCTCGAACCTTGCCTCAAAATCGACATTTTCGACGCGAAGGTCAAAGAGGGTTTTCGAAAACTAATTCGGTGAATACCAGTCTGCCAAAAGATATAGGGAAGCGTCGACTTTCCCTGTTGATACTACCACAAGCAAAGAAGATCGCCACCAATTTTAGTGTGCACAGTTCTTCCAGAACTCCATCAACTTCCACTCCACAAGCAGAATTTGAGAAGGAAAAAGAAGAAGAAGAGATGTCTGATGGCACACCTCTACGAAACTTCATTCCTAAAAGGGTCCATAGAACATACTGGAATTTTGACAAAAATGTTGCCTCAACATCAAAGGCAACAGACGATAAAATGGACCCAGACTATGTTGCCCCAACATCCGAGGCAACACCTGCAGCCACCTAATCCGAACGAGAAAACACAGAATCTGAAACAAATTCTGAGGTAATTCCTTACTCCTCCATGTTTCAAACTAAATCATGCTCCAGTAACTGAAATTGGTTTAAGAATAGAAGAGTTAGAGGGGAGAAGGTGATTGACCTAACTTCATTCTCCAAAAATGGTTAGTGGATTTTTTAAGTAGTCAAAACATCTTAAGCTCTGTATCTGGTAAGAATCCTTATTATGAGAAGGTGATTAGGGTGTTCTATGCTAATTTGACGCTTGTCATATGACACAACCTTAAAGAAATTTGGAAAAGTGTACCTATACAACAAGGTATACAATTTTACACCTAATATCATCAACTCCACTCTTGGGATAATTATTAGTGAAAGAGAACCTCAACCAAACCCCCCATCGCGAGGAACTCAATTCAATGATCAAGTACCTTACAGGGAATTTGATCACTGTTTGGGCTCCTCGCAGCCCTGTGTCGAAACTCACTGCCTTGTTTTCCACTTTGCACAAACTTGCTATATACAGTTGGCTACCCTCCCTCAACGAGACAGTAGTGACCCTTGATCAAGCATTACTGCTTTTCAAGATTGGATGGAATCAGAAAGTTGACTTAGGAACACTTATATTCAACCATGTTGTCAACTTGGCAGAAAATCAAAGCAACTCTGCTCTTCCATACCCCTCTTTGATTTTTCAAATCCTGCTCAACCAAGGTTTTAAGACTCCAAAGGAGAAAAAGCGAGTCCAATTTTAGAGGTTTACTCAAGACAACGAGCGATTGTTAACAGATGAGGACAAGGTTATTGATCTTCCCTGAAAGAAAGATGAACTGACACTACGACATCACAGATGTTGCCGAGCATTCCCCGACAACATTGCTCAAGCGAAAGGTCCTAATGTCCAAAGATCAAGCCGATAACACATTGCTGAACTTGACATGCAAATTCAAGAACTAGTGCGAGCCAGAAACTACTATATGGGCTTACTTTCTTCACAAAAATGGGAAGATGATGTCACTGCCGGAAGCGCATGGCACAAGGGAGCTGTTGACGCCGATGCTATCACTGGAAGCGGACATAAACAGGAGAGTCGTTGATCTTGATGTTCTTTCGCCGGAAGCGCAGACAGGGGGAGTCAGTGATGATGCTACGGGAAGCGGGCATGCTGAGGAGGTGCAGGAAATGATGTAGGGGGAGAAGAGTTGAGATGGTTGCTGACTACTTCTGATGCTGAAGATGAAGATACTGAAGATGAAGATGGTGTTGCACAATGTTGCGACAGAGTGATCGATCACAGAAAGCGACTGGAAGCTACTGTGATCATGACATTTGGAATATTATTTGTGTTTGTAATATTTTACTTTGGGACATTTGATCTGTTTTTGCAGACATTATAACTGCTTTCTAAAGCTTTTTATATATGGTTGCCTGATGTGGATTGGTATGAATGAGTAATGTAGACAGATTACGCAATTGCTGTAAGTAAGTCTATAGTCTAATCAAATCATTGATACTACATTGCTTGGAATTTAACACTGCAGGTAAAGGGGGAGAGCATAACACTGATCCTACTGATTCTTGGAATGAAAGGACTACATCGGGAATCAGTATCCTAGTCATTTTTGCTTTGTATGGAGTTTTGTGAAGAAAGGCAAAAATGGGGATATTTTTTATGTTGGATGGATGTTGTGACAATATCTGTAAATGCTCAGGACAACATCTTATGAAAATAAGAATGTTGCCTGCGATGTTGTGACAACATTCCTAACAACATTTCTGTAACGATTTTTCCTATTCTTCCGGCTAAAACAGGTTGTGTTTATGTGAGTAAAAAATTACCTAGGCAAGCTAACAATTATGTTGTGCTTAAAACGTGGTAAAAGAAACAGTCAAAGCTTGGAGAGGAAGCAGCGTGAAGACCAAGTCCAGAACGTTGAGCTTTTGAAAGAGCAAGAACCGGTCCAAGCTGAAGCCTTCTTTTACTCAGCCTCCACAACCAACCAGTGAGGATTTCAAGAGAAGTTCCACACTATAAATAGAAGGGAACTTCAGAGTATCGATATCCAGTATTGAACAAGAAGAATTACCAAGAGAGCTCTCGGATATTCACCTTAGAAACTGGATCAACACACTTAGCCTAAAGTAGTATAACAACATATAGTCCCACATTACTATTACTGCTCAAATTCTAGATCAAGCTTATATTTCAAGCAATAGTGATGAAGATGTTGTATTTGTCTTTTTAGGTCTTTTAACTTTAGGCTGAAGTCATCTGCGACTTCACTTTTATTTGTAATTTCTTTTTCGCATTTATTGTTCAATCTTGTAAAAAGAAATTCATTTGTAATTGTATATAATTTATACAATTCTTTGGTCATTGACCATCAAGGGATATATTAATATATACCCTTGAAAATATAAATCTTGTGTCTCTTTACTTTTCCGCTGCATTTACTCTATAAAGGTTTATAACTCTTTTATCACAATGTTGCCTCAGATGTTGACACAACATTGAAGGCAACATCCAGAAACTGTTTTAATTGCTTTAGTCATATCGCTTTATTCTTACATATTCTTGCTTATCCGTAGCCCTGACCTAACACTTGAGCAAATAGTGCTTTTTCACCACGCGTTTAATCCCGATCACTCCCTCAAGAATAGGTAATATCAAATTGTACATAATATTAGTATTGTTTGATGCACTACTATTATTTTCTTGAGATTATTTGGATATGAAGTTGTATAACATAATACAGTTCAATTTTAGTGTTTTAGCTTGATAAATTTGTTTTTACTTTTCAATTTTCTGCATTCTTAGAGTACAAGCACATTTAAGTCCTTCGGAATTTTAGTATTCTCTCAATGTTCTAACAATTTAATTAATTAATACTCTATATTGAATCGATCGGTAATATAAAAAATATGTTAGTAGTTATCTGCTTTTATATTTTAATTGCCTTGTGTTTATTTTCCAAAAAATAAATTGCAGTTAATTAGGTTGTACACATAAAAAACATAGAAACTGCTAATAATATAATGTCTTTATCACCTATTCATGATCATGTTGTTCAAACCTGATAAACCAAAGCAGAAAGACATGCAATAATGCACTCTTAAAAAATAAATAACTTTTCTATTTTTTAAAGAAGAAATATGAAAGAGGTTAAGATTAAGTCAAAGCACTCAACACGACTCCAGATTGGTTTGTTTATCTCTTTTAGTGCTTATAATAGGTTTGTACTCAATAAACTTAATAATTTCATGTAGAATAGTTATTCATTTGTCAGATATTTGTTTTCACCTCTGAGTTCTGAAGATAATTATTGAATCAAAACATTTATTATTAATTTACTGTACTTGACGAGCGCAAACTAAGAAACTCAAGCATATTTACCAATCAGAAGTTGTCTTAGTCGTCACAAAACCTGTGATGATTTGCCTATGAGCTCAATCGGAGTCCAAATGCGTGCTTTGTTGAAATTTTTTTTTAAATTTTTCATACGTATATCTTACATTTTTTATTTTATTTTTATTCTTGATACATTAAATATTTTGGTACAACTAAATTTACAATGTGATATGTTTGACTGTGCGAAGCGCTGATCAGTTACCTAATATATATAATAAAATTAAAAATAGATAAGGTGATGTAACACCTCTTTATGATCACTATTTCTATTTATTTTTTTCTCATATTTTTGCATTTTCCCCTTCTTTGATGTCCAAAAAATCTACAAATATATATATATTAAATACACCTTCTTTATGTCATTCATTATTACTATGATGCATTAATCCGTTACTATTGTATTTGGTTTACACCCATTCGGCTCTCCTGATGATTATTATCACTCATTTACTTCTTTATGAACTAATTATTTTATAAGAATAACGGACTTAATTATTGTGGACTTAAATATATACTCTTGGCATACTATGGGAAAGGTTGAAATAAAAATTTATATATATATTAATATAAATCTGACTTTTTCTCTATTTTTCCTATTTCTCAAATATTGCATCACAATTAAAAATCTGACTTTTTCTCTATTTTTTCTTTATTTTTCTATTTTTCTCAACTATTGCCTCACAATTAAAAAAAATTGTTTACAGTGAAGATAGTAAATTCCAATTGATGAGCCCTTCTTTATGACACTAAGTTTAATGCTCAAATTTGAAATTGTTAAGAATTAGCACATAAATGTGAAAGAAGTTAAGGCTGGCCAGTGGGCCGGGACGGCCCGCCCCGCCCCGCCCCGGCCCCTCCCCGCCCCGCCCCGCCCCGCCCCGAACCCACGTAGTAAAAAAAAAATCGGTATCGGGACTCGAACCGGGACGGGACAATGTCTCGTCCCGACCTGTCCCGGCCCGCCCCAGTCCCTGCCCGCCCCAGTCCCGCCAATCCCGACGCGATCCCAATCCCTCCTGTAACCCCCCCCCCCTTGCAAAAATAATCATTGCACCAACGCATTATTTTAGATTTTGACTGCTGTAACGGCCATTTTTGGCCTCCCTCCCCCAACCCCCCTACCCCTTAATATTTATTTTTAACCCATAAGTTATTATATTTACACTTTAATCCAATTTTCCAACTATAAATAACTCATTTTCTCTTCATCTTTCTCACAAATCTTCCTACAATCTCTTTAATCTCTCAATATATCTCTCTACAAGTCTACATTGTTTACTAAATATTCAATCTCTACAAGTCTACATTGTTTACTAAATATTCAATTTTATTTATTCATTTGGGAATTGTGAGTGAAGTTGGCAACTAGCTTGAGGATCTTCCATCGAGCAAAGTTTCAATTTTCAACCTCTCGATTACACGTCGACGTTACGTCGGCGTTTGGTACGTTCGTTCCTTCATTAAATTATTATTGTCTGTTTATTTTGTTTAGCGTACTTAGTTTTATTATCTTAAATTATTTATTATCATAATTAAAATGGAAGGATTAAGAGATATGTTTAAGGGTAAGGGTAAGGGTGTTTCTTCTAGTAGGGGCAACAAGGGCAAGGGTACTTCTTCTAGTCATCATATTCCTACACAAGATGATTTTGTTGATACTGAACATTTTCCTACAATACCATTAGATTTAGACGAGGAGTTATTTTCTAGAACTCAAGAAGACTTTAATTTAGACGATGATCTAGATGATACACCCACTAATGTTGATGACAACACACCAACTAGTGCACCTTCAACTGAAATGCCTCATATTCGCCCTAGTATGAGACGAGGTCCAGTAAAACAACCATTAAAATCAGATGCATGAATATTTTTTGATAGGGACGTAGAGAACCAAGTAGCTAGATGTAAAATTTGTAAAGATGTTTTAAAATTTAAAACTGAAATAGGTCATGGTGGGACGGGGGGTTTAATGGGACACGTAGTAAGGGCTCATCCAGCTAGGTATGCCCAATACCAGGCTTCAAAACCAGGTGCACAAACGCCCGCTCCATCGTGACAAGGTTCACATACTGATACTGTCTCGGACCAAGTACATGGTCAAATTAACCCTATGACGGGGGGAATTGTAGGCACTAAATACAATAAACATAGAGATAGGGAAGCAATATCAAAATTAGTTGTTGTGGAGGGTTTGCCTTTTTTATTTTCTTCATCTCCCGGTTTTATTCATTACATTAGAGATATATATAATCTTGCTTTTAACGATTTTCCTAGATCAACTGTTAAGAGAGATGTATTTAAATTCGCACATGAATATCAACAATATTTACGTTATTCATTATATCATTTTAATGGCAAAGTATCTATCACGTCTGATATAGGTCGTAGTACTAACGGTCATGATTATTTAACGGTAACTTGTCATTGGATAGATTATCAATGGTCTATGCAAAAACGTATCTAAGCGTATAGATATATAGATGATAGGCACACTAGTACTTTTATTGCAGAAAATATTTATCAAGTGTGCCATTATTACGGAATAACTGATAAAATTATGACTATTACATTAGATAACGCTTCTTCTAACAATTACGCTATTATAATTTTAAAAAATAGTTTAACTCCGTCTTTTTCAGATCATTTTCATATAAAATGAGCGTGTCATATATATAACTTAATTTTAAAGGATAGTCTATCACTTTTTGAAGACATTCTTAGTAAAATACAATTTGCTATAAACTTTACTTTTAAAAGTAATAGAGTATAACGAAGAAAAGAATATAAAAAAACTTGTCACGATTGTGGACCACCTTATAGAAAAATTCCAAAAGAAGTATCCACTAGGTGGAATTCTTTATACGAGCAACTACTTGTTCCTTATGACTATAGAAAACCTATAACTTTATTTTTTAACTCTCATAATCAAAATCCAGCTTATATGGTTGTAGATAGTGATTGGGTAAAATTTTCCGAACTTATTGTATTTTTAGAGAAATTTTTTCAAGCAACAAAAGAATTTTCCGGTATATATTATCCTACTATTTCAACTATGTTGTTTTATATAACTCTAATATTTTTATTACTTAGTGAATATATGGAAAAACCAGCTTATATGGCAACTATTAAAAAAATATTTATCAAAATAAAAAAATATTTTATTCCTATTCCCACTATTTATATTATTGGTGTTGTATTAAATCCGACTATTAAAATAGACGGTACTAAAACACTTATTGAAACTATTTACGATTGTATAGAAGTACTACCACCTCCAAGTTCAAAAAATTTAAATCACCCACCACATATTGAACAAACTAAAGAAGAAGTGTTTTTTAGCGTAGAAGACCAATGCAAAAAAATATATAGGTTTTACCAACAAGAAAGTGCTAGTAACCTACCGGCTTCCATACCATCTTCTTCATCTTCAACACGACCTCACAAAAGACATGTTGTTTCTGCAGCTAGTATTGAAAGCCTCAGAAATAGAATGTGCGACCGTACCGCTACTAACCAAATTAGCGAGTTTGATATTTTTTTTTGCAGGGTTCTGTACCGTACCAAGAAGTTATCAATGAAGATGGACATGAAGACTTGCTGAAATACTGGAGGGGGAATGAGAAGACCTTTTCGACACTTTCAATGATGCCCCCAGATGTTTTGAACATTCAAGCGTCATCAACTGCGTCTGAAAGCGCTTTTTCTGCCGACAGATATCTAATAGGAGACCACATACACTCATTAGCCGGAGACAGCTTGGAAATTGCAGTATTATTCAGCGATTGGATACGAGCGGAGCGGAGAAGGTGCGGTCAACCGGAGATCAACGAAGAAGAAGACGAAAACTACAACGAAATCTTATCCGAAGGTGGTGGAAGCGACGTGGATCAATTTGACCAACAAATACCAATTCCAACCGAAGAACCACAAGAAATTATCAAGCAATTAGAACAGGGTTTTTTGAGAATGTAATTTTTTTAATTGCAATTTTATTATGTAATTTGCAACTTTTTGACAATACCACAAAGTTGCAATTTAGACAATTGTATTTGTATTACAAAAAAATCTTATGTCTATTAAATAATATAAGAGGCACAAAAATAGCCTTGAGATGTTTTTATTACACTATCTTGTCTTGTTTATTGAGTTTTTTTTTATACATATGTTATTAAAAAAAAAAGGAAAACCCGCCGGAACCCGATACCAATCCCGTCCCCGACCCGATCTCGTCCCGACCCGATTCCGACGGGATCGGGATCGGGACTTCGGAAAATCCCGCTAAACCCGATCCCGCCCAGCCCCGATCCCGCCCCCTTCACCCGTTCCGCCCCGACCCCGCCAAACCCGGTCCGTCAGACCCGAGCCCGGCCCACTGGCCAGCTTTAGAAAGAAGTAAGAAACCCGTTGCATTGGACGTGTGACTTTTGGGTTTTCTGAAATTGGCATTAAGAAATGTAACAATTGTTTATAATTAATCCTTAGGCCTCTTAATATTCTTTATTATGCTCTATCTATAGATTGAAAGCGAATCTTGTACTATAATTTGCATGCTCTAACATACTTTTCGTTGGTTTTCAGGAATAGGTTATTGAAAAGGAAGAGTGAAGTTGTGTTCTTCCTATCATGTAATATTAAGCAGAAACTTTAATGAACTTTAGAAATTTGTAAGTTTTATCTATATAAAAGGTGTTTTATGTTGGGGTGCGGTCCTTCCTTAGACCCGCTAACGCGAGATGTGTGTACTAGGTTGTCCTTTTAAGGTGTTTTATATTTTTTCGCCATATATTTTACGTTTTAAAGCTAGGCATAGACAAAGTGATGTAACACATATTTATGACCTAGAAGACCATTTATCTTTTTTCTCTTTGTTTTGAAATTTCTCTCATTTTAAAATTAATGTGTTATTTATTAAAAAAATCAAAAGCCACTCCTTTAATTACAACTCTCAATTACGCAGTGTCCTCCGCTCTACATAATTACACCTCTTAATTATCTTAATTACACGTTTTCCTCCCACACTACATTTGTTATTCTTCCCCGGAACTTAATGTAGAAGTTGAAACATATTGAAAGGAGACAATCACCTAATGTAGAATATGAGGAGTTTTTGTCATTAAATCTTGAAGATTACTATATAAATATGCATATCATTCAGCAGATACTTGTATCATATGCCTTTGTTTTCTGCTAACTTCGTAGTAAGTCTAAATTTTTTATTTTTTCATAGATGCAAGAAATGGCCGGAATGTTGTGATCTCACTTTAAAAAATGTGCTGTAAGTTTGATGTTTCCGAAAATGATCAATTTTCTTTGCTCGTGAAAACTATTTTATAACCATATATTAGAAGTAGAAGTGTTCCAGAATGGAGATCATAGTTTAGCGGTGATGGTTCCTATGGGATAAAATTTATCTAATCTCCTTTTATATATTAATTATAGATATTGAAGTTGCTTGCTGGCAAAACATATTTATCTTTTTGTTCGTTGTTTCAGTCTTGAGTTTATTAATGCACTTTTCGGGAAGGGAGCCTGATGAGTAACAAAAATATTTATGTTTCTTAAGTACAAGTTTGAGTGCTTAATCATACTCTCTAAAAAGGTCCACTTAGACTCTTCAAAATGAATCAAATTCATTGTAAACGTAGTTTTCGAGAAAAAAATTTACGTCTTTTCAAAGCAATCACTATTATGTTGACCAATTAGTTGATGGCGTTTCTTTTGATGATGTTTAATTTTATTGATGAAGCACATTTAGACATGAACTGAATGAGAGAGGTTTCACATATTTTATCTCTACCCAAGACTGCAAGAGCCCAAATATAGTTATTTAAATTTATTATTTGAATAACTAAATACTTTTTATGCTCATTATTTAAACAATATCTGAAGCCGAGATAATGTACATATTCCAAAAATATGTACGTACTAATTTAAAATGATACTCCTTATTTATAATAATATAATGATTTTTCCATTATTAAATTCCAAAGTTTCAAAATATAATTAATAATAATATTATTATGTACAATAACTAATAGTAATGTTTACAAATAACTTCTATAATTATTAATAAATGTTTTCTCTATTTTTCTAAAATACAATTAATAATTTTTTTACAATCACTGAGCGCCAATAAATTCACTAGTTGAAATAAAAGTTTACGTCCACAAGGACGTTCGCTACACAATTTTGGTGTTTTCCGATGACAACCACCGGTGCTTCTTTTTTCCAACAAATAAAACCAAAGTTGAAGTAAGTAGTCACTCTACATAGTGAAACTACTGTTTTCACCTCTTCCAAAAATATGCCAAGGAGGAGGGGCCAGAGAAAGAGAACTCCAAAAGATCCCAAAATTGGAGGAGGACAAGATAATGGTAGTTGTTTCCAATTTGCCTATGGAAATTATTCGTCAGATTCACTGTCGCCTTCCACTAAAAGATGCAGCCAGAACCAGTGTTTTATCCCACTTGTGGCGTAACATTTGGGCTTCTAACCCTGAAATTTATTTGGATGAAATGGATTTTGGGGTTGACTTTCACCAATACAGAAATAGAGACAAAGCGTCCTCGGGGCATAGCGGGATGACAAAGGAGGAAAACTTAAAATTCAGTTGGAGGCCTGCAGCGTGGAAGCAATTTGCTCTCTTCTGAGATAGGATCTTGTAGGTAATATGAGTTGTTCTGTTGAAAAGAAAAGCCTTCTTAACTTACTTGGACAGACGTCACAAGTGTAAAGAATACGTTGACACTGTCTTTCTTCAAATGACAGTTGAGGATTATTCTAATGAATCCCTAGTCGAAGACGGATTGATTTTTCCTTGCAAAATAATGTTAAAACGTCACCTCTTATTTTAAGAACGACTTATAGTGACCATTTTGACTTGCGTAACGTTACGCCTTATTTTAAGAACGACTTTCACTAATAGTAATGAAGCATGATGTTTCAAGGAATATGAAATTAAGTGGTCAATGAATGAAGAACGATTTTGCAGAATTTGAAAATTACTCTTGTACTCGAAAGCATTCTGAAATTTGTGTTCTCTAGTGCTTGAAAGCAATTCGTTGCACTTGCATGAAAGAGTAGTGAGAGTAACTGTAGGAAATATTCTATACGATACGAGTTAGTTGTTGGTGGTGAGTGAATTGAAAAACCATCAGCGTAGTTGTTTTTGTGAGCTAGAAAAATCAACTCTGTAAACATTCATGGTGATTGAGAAAATTATTCATTTGCAGTAACCATGTCAAAAACCATTTCAAAACAGAGCAAAACAACAAGAATAGTAATATAAGCCCTTGGATATCATGAGAACTGGATGTTGGCCTCAGTTTTTTGTGTGTCTTGTGCCATATCTCATCTAAAAACTTAAGTTATTAGAGAGCACAATTTTCTAAAGAGCGAACACTTTCTTGCATAGTTTTGATGGTTCACATATTATTTTCAATTTAGGAGATGCCTGAGGGAAGCCCAACAACTCCTTTGAGATCTTCAAGCATTGGCTTTCATCGACGTTTTCACCCGAGAGATCAACATGTTCGGTAGCAAGGCAACTAAAATGACCAACGAGTCATATGTTCGCAGTCACGACGTGATTAGAATGATCTTTTCAAAATTTAAGTTTGAGCCCTCCGTAATCAAAACATTTACTGTTTTGGATACGGGTCTGAAGTTATTTATTTCAACTGCTTCTAACCATTTGTTCTTGACAGCTTGCAAGACATATGTATGAAAGTCAAAGAAAGCAAATACCCCTCGGAGATTATTTGTTTTGTTGTTGTTTTTACTTTCTTTAATTCATCTTTATTTCATTTTGTATTGTAATATTATTTATTGTACTTATGTAATTATTGAAATGTTTAGAATAGGTAGATTTAGAATTAATTAATAGGGTAGTCTAAAACTGGAAACTCATCGCTAGTTTATTTATTTTTAGGCTCGGTTAATTTTAAAATCGAAAATCGCTAGTTTACCCATTTTTAGGCCCGTCGCCCATAAAAAATCATCTTGCATATATTTTTATCAATTTTCATACAAATGCATATATATTTTTCAACTTTACATGTATTTTTAATGCCATACAAATGCATGCTTGTACAAACGCATCATTTCATTAAATACTCGGAACATCATTTTAACTTTACATTTTTAAACATGCATTTTCTTAGTACAATAATTAACCTGATTTTGACCGGATATCCGCAAGTTAGCGGATCTTAAATGGTGCCTAACCCCTTCCCTTTAGGATAATAAAGAACTCTTACCTAGAATCTCATTAGTTTCGCAGACCATAAAATCGGAGTTATTTTGCAGCATTTAGTTAAGATTCAGGTGCCCTAATTCACCTTAGAATAATTAGGTGACGACTCCTCAAATCAAGCATTTTTTAACCAATCCAGAGGGAATCGACGTCATCGCTTCGCGAAGCCGCGGTAAAAAATGGGTGCGACAGTGGTCATGATAGGCTTGCGCAAAGCATTAGTAGAGACAGTCAAGATAACATTATCCACATATAATAAAATATAAGTCAGAGAGGAACCACGATGATATATGAACAATGAATTATCATACCTGTTGTGCGAAACCCCAATAGACGAAACATAGTATGCAAATCTCATATACCAAGCCCGTGGGGCCTGCTTAAGTCCATACAAAGACTTCTTCAATAAACAGACATGATGAGGATACTTGGGGTCTCGAAACCCCAAGGGTTGATGCATATAGATGGTCTCCTTAATATCATTATGTAAGAAAGCATTCTTTACATCTGACTGATGAATGTGTCATGCGTTGGAAAGACACAGACTGAAAACAGTGCGAATGGTAGCCGGTTTGACCACCGGTCTAAACGTCTCACCACAATCCACGACAACCTGCTGAGTATTACCATCACCTACAAGACGAGTCTTATGCCTTGAAAAAGAACCGTCAGAATTATCCTTATGAGTAAAAATTCACATAGACCGAATAATATTAACACCAGAAGGACGGGGTACCAACTCTTACATCTTATTTGCAATAAAAGCACCATATTCGTCAATCATAGCCAATTTCTAATTCTGGTCATTTAAAGCGGACACTGGGTTACGGGGTAGGGAATTTTTTGAAAATATTAGAATTTAGATTAAAATATATTTTTAGTTTAAAAATACTCCGTTGACTACGAGTGACTGGTCTGTGACTCGGGGGAGAATTGAGTAGATTTTGGGATAAAATCGGCGGGGTGACGCAGAGTTTGGAGTTGGGTCAAGAACAGTAACTGAAGCAGGTTCGGTATTGGGCTGGGCAACTGGCCCAATAGCCGAAACTAGGGCAGAAACCATGGGATGTGGCGGAACAGTAGGTCCACCGGGCAGTGGGCCCGCTGGTGGATAATATACGGAGAGATGTCGCCATTCAAAAAATTATACGAACTAGGCACGGGACTACTCACTTTAGCAAACGAAAATTGAGTTTCATAAAAAATAACATGGCGACTAATGATGATTTTATTAGATGATAAATCAAAACATTTGTAACCAGGATAATTAGACGGATAACCCAAAAACATGCAAGGGGTAGAACGAACCTGAAGTTTGTTAACGGTAGTTGACAGAAATAATGGATAACATAAGCACCCAAAGACCCTAAGATGGGAATACGAAGGATTTTTATTATAGAGGACTTTAAGAGGAAACACATTCGCCAACCCTTTCGTAGGAAGTATGTTAAGAAGATAGGTAGTCATTTGTAGAGCATGATGCCAAAATGAAGGGGGTACGGAAGCATCAATCAATATAGTTCGGACAATGTTATTAATAGTGTAAATTTTTCGTTCGACTTTTCCATTTTGTGAGGACGTATGAGGACAAGATAAACAAAAAACAATGCCAAATATCACAAAAATCTCGAAACACCCCATTATCAAATTCTTTGCCATTATCACATTGAATAATTTTTATTTCTCGGTCGAATTGGGTACATATAAATGCTCTAAATTTTAAGAATGTGGAAAAAACTTGTGATTTTTTCGCTAACGGAAAGGTCCATAAAAAATTAGAATAATCATCTAAAATAGAACATAATAATGATGGCCCACAGAACTTAAAACGGGAGATGTCCATAAATCGCTATGAATAATATCAAATGACATTAAAGTACGAGAAGTAGAGGCTACAAATGGTAATCTAACATGTTTTTCTAAAGGACATGATTGACAAATTGGAGTACTACTCGTACCCTTACAAGAAATAAAATTATTGTTAGACAAGGAAGAAACAATAGACGACCCAGGGTGGCCCAAACGTCCATGCCATAAGGAAGGAGCGAAAGCTGCAAAAGTGTATGGCAAGGCTTGACTCGAGAAACCGGATGTGGGCGTGATAGGATAAAGATCTCCTCTACTATCACATCTCATGAGAGGTATCCCCGTCTTGAAATTCTTCACAGAAAACCCAAAAGGATCAAAATCAACAGAAATTCAATTATCAGTGGTGAATTTACGGACAAATACCAAATTTTTAATTAAGTTAGGGGCATGAAGGACATTTTTTAAGATAAGAGGTGGATGTGGGGGAGACAACGTTTTATGCCCATAACCACGAATTGGAATCGATTTGCCATTACCAATAATTATACCACAATTGTTGCTCAAATTGAAAAAAGACGAGAGAGTACCTTGGTTAGACGTCATGTGTGAAGTGGCGTCGGTGTCCATATACCAATTCGGGTATATGGGATTTAATCCAAGTGTATGCATATCGGCTTTAATATCCGTAGGTGTCGAACCCACAAAGATGACGTGGGAATGCGTGCTCGAGGCCCAAGCACACCGCTGCTTCCGGCCCAAATAGTTGCGGAAGCCACTATTCGACCGGGCCTGATGGATCGCTGATCGCCCACCGCTCTAGGGAAGAAAATGCAGGAAAATTGGGCATGAAGGTCTGCTGGCCGGCCCACTGGGAACCTGAAAAATAAGGGTTGTTAGGCCACTGCCCACCGGCCCAACCCTACGGCCAGGGGGCCCACGACTGGGACTAGTGGGGTTGCGGCCCACTGCCACCTTGTCGAGCACCATCACCACTGTTTTGGCCTCCCCCACTACCACCGGAACCACCACGATTGCCACCGCAATTTTTGCCATTATTTTTCCATTTTTTTTGCCACCGCCGTGAGCACAGTTGTGGCCCAAATTATCCACAAAACATGAGAATTAGCTGAAGATGTCATCATGACCACGGGACTAGCGCCGGTAGCCGCCTCTTTTGCCAAATCGGCTTCTTCTAACATAAGCATCGAGCGAGCTTGATAAAAAGACGGAAGTGGATTACTTTGACGGAAGAGAGTTCCCACGCCATTGTAGGCCTCAAATAGGCATGCAACCATCTGCAGAACAAGATGATTATTGGTAACGGGCGCTCCAACGTTACGGAGTTGGTTTGCCAACTCCTTGAGCCGTTTACAATATGCAGAAACGTTCAGAAAATCTTTCATGCGGACTTGGGAGAATTCTTGCTCAAGGTTGACAACATGTGAATGTTGGTTATCTTGGAATATATCACGCAATCTAATCCAGGTAGCCATAGTCGTAGTGTCCGACTCAATGATCGTCTGTAAAAGGTCGGTAGAAATAGTGGAATAAATTCACTGAAGAACGGTGGCATCAAGAGTAATCCATAACTGAGGATCCTCCGCGGGAATAGGGGTAGCGGGAGGATTTATGTGATGGAGGACTTGATGGGAGATAGCGTGAGTTTTAAACAACTCTGCCCACGTCGCATATTGGACGTTTTCCATCTCAAGAACAATAGAGATGTTTTTTATGTTAGAAACAGTAAGGGCAGGATGAAACGTGTTTTAGACATAATGAAAGAACAAAGGGATTGGGAAGAGATGAAATAAAATTTAATACGAAATCCGAGGAAGGGGCATGGAAAACGATGCAATTTCAGCCGAGAAGGGGCACGAAAATCGAGATAAATTTGGAGAAGAGCGGAAACAATTTAGTCTTGGACTTCTGATACCATGAAAGAAATAATCTCTTGATTATTTTCATTAATTAAAGAGTATATATATACAAATTACAATTTCCATAATAGAAAAAAATATATTTCTATTCTAATCTCAAAACTCTATTCTAATTGTACAAAAATTCTATAACTATTGTAAGTGTACAAGACTAATTTAATACAATAATTATATTACATAAATTCTTATAAAAAACCGTGATATACACGGGCTTGTATACTGTGTATACCACGGTTTCACATATGAAAAGTTTTCTTGTGAAACCGTGATATACATGATATACAAACCCATGTATATCACATGTATATTTAACAAGAGGAAAAGTGAACAATCTACAGAAGAAGACTAATGCAAGTATTAACTTAAATAACCTATGGGAAAACTAAACAAAAACTATTAAGAATTTAGAATTGCAAATTGATTCATATGACCACTTCTCGAAGATAAGTTAAATGGCTTTGTTCGGATTCTTCCGTATTTGAAGACTATGTCGTTGACTTTGGGTTCCAATATAGAAAGGATGTTTTGGAAGGGAATTTTGGGTTGTGGAATTCAATTTCCATTGAAGACCTTAGCTAGCATATTTGCCAACCGGGTAAAGTTAACTCATTATTGGGGTGGTCGTATATCGATTTATATCGGTTTTGTATCCAAAAAATATGAATCGAATAAAAATTATTTTAAAAAAAAATCGAATCCAACTTTTAAAAAAAAATGATATGTTCGGTTTATATCGTCGAACGTATCGGATTATATCGGTTTTTTCTAGTGGGTCGGGTCGGGTCGATGAATTTTTTATTTCTTTTTTAAAATTAAATTTCCAAAACTGAAATTGACATTCACACCTACACTATCATGAAATTTCGACGTTGAAATCTATTGTGTATCGTGAGATGTTTACTGAAGAAAAAAAAAAGGAAAATTAGAAATCGATTTAGGGGAAAACACAAATTGATTGGAAAATCGGACGTTTTTATAAAAATTGGCTACGCCAAACCGCCTTGTGGCAGTTTGGGCCGGCCCCGTCTAGAAAAAATACCCAAAATTAAAAAAATATTGGGTAAAATGGAAATCCAAACGCAGAGTTATGACCATTTAAAGTTTTACCAATTTACCACTACTTTCTCTCTATACATTTTATGTCAATGCTTCCGTGATATGTTAATCAAGTTCATGCCGCATTCGACTTCCATAAAAGCTTCATAGATTGACTTCAATGACTATGATTGAAGAGATAGTAGTAGCCTAAAATAAAAAAATAAGATTAATTATATATTTAATTCAATTTTTTGGTTCAATTCGTATCCAAAATTAAAAAACCGAACCGAATCACTAAATCCTTATTCAAATCGGTTTTCAAAAAATTGGTTTTTTAAAAAAAAAAATGAATAAAAATCGATATGCCATTCTTGGCGACGATGATCGCCGACGAGAAGGTGACGGCCACCCAAACAGCCGGTTCGGTTTGATTTTTTCGGTTCTCCTGATTTTTTGCCCACCCCTACTCATTACAACTTATCTATTTTTTTTTTCCTACAAAGTCTTTATTTAGGAATAATTGCACCTTAGTTCCTTTAAGTACTGTTTTGCATTAATTGGCTAAACATATTTAACCAATTACTTAGTGCGTGAATATTTCAGTTTCTTTATATAAAAATATGTGATATTTAAATTAGTTTAAAAATTATATGATCCTAAAATATGGAAGAAAATAGTGAATTAAACATGACACATCAATAACTAAACAATTCATCCGAAAAGTCTCACGGTGACTAAAATTAGAATTTATTAATATTTTGAGGATTGCAAGTGCAAATTTATCTCTTATGTAGTGTAGTATTTCTTTTTCTTATTTTAGCTTTAAATTTGATACACAATTCGAGATTGGCAGTTCTGCTATATAAAGGGGTTACAAAATGATTGTCTCAAACATACATTAAAAAAAGTCCTCCATCCAGTTTTATTTTTCACTAAATAAAAATAATTATCTCATTTTATTTGTACATCTTAAAAAATCGAGAGATAATTTTTCATTTTTTTTATATTTTACCCTTAGTAATAATAAGTCACATTTTTCAATATTGAAACACATTACTAAATTAGTTGATTGCACTTTTCTTTAATGAAATGAAACCCGCAGCCGCTATCCTTTTTGGGTGCGCATATGGTAAACGCAACTCATGTGCAATAGCTTGCAAACCACACAAAAGAGGAGAGGTAACCCGCACTAGGCAAGTTCCGTGCAACGAGCGTGACCCAGAAGACAAAATCTCTTGTTATCGTAGACAGAGGTTTCGAACCTGAGACCTCCATTATGAAAGTCTTATGCTTAACCAACTGGCGTGTCAATTCATTAGGCAATTAGCAATAATTAGAGATATTATGATAAACTTTTCATTATATTTTTGACTTCTTAATAAACGTGTCAAGTCAATATATGACAAATAAAACTGGACTGAGAAAGTATTTCTTTATGAGTTATAGCATGTCATACCACTTGTGTCATCTCTAATAAGATAGCTATTAATGCGTATTACGAGATATGTTATGAAATACTAGCATAATAACTCATAAAGAAATAACCTCACTACTCTTCTTCATAATGTATATACATTTCACTACTTTGAGGTCCTAACCATTATGGTTGTAATTCTCAGACCTCCCCAACTTTCCCCACGATTCAAATGGTCAATATCATTTTTGAATGGGTTTGGGTAAAACAGTTAAAATTAATGGGTTATTTTTAGAAAATTAATGGGAGGCAGTGGACGACGGTTGATAATAGTGGGGAGGAGAAGGGGAAGTAGTGGTTTGATATTATAATTTTTTTATATAAAAAAAAGAAAATTCATGACAATTTAATTGGTAATATTGTTACACTAAGATTAAAAAAAACAAATTTATTTATACACTATAGCGTTTATGTGAACTGACAAGTAGTTCTAGTCATACTTTTGACACCTAAAAAGGGTGACAAAATTAATCTATAAATCATTCTTGGAGAGTAAATTTGACTCTTTTCCCTTTTTTAAAAAACATTTTGTATCCCTCTATTGTTATTATAAATAGATGATGCAATAGGACACACATTCTAATAAGATGATCCCTATATTGTCTCTTTACATCTCTACTTTATATTTTTGTTCAACGAAGTTGAGATTCATCATTTGCATCGTATTTACTCTCTTTGTTGAAACAAGATACGTTTTTCAAAAGCAATTCGATATATGAACAATGCAAAAACCATTACAGGAATATATTTCATAACACTTCAAATTTTCAAATTTTCTTGAACATTAGTTTGTCACTTCAATATCTAGAAGATCTTAAAAAAATTCTCAAAATTGCATGTTTGAACAAATTTATAAAGTCTCAAAACTTTTTACAATTTTGTACAAAGATTAAAGGATATTTTTATTAAATAATCTACTTAATTAAAAGGGACAAGGTAGCTTTTCAGAAGTCCTATTACCTCCCTACTTTTTTTTAAACAGTAAGCGTGTGTATCCCTGTTTAAAAAAAGTAATGGGTGTAACATACCCCTAAAAGAAAAATATGAGAATGCTTTTAATTATTAATTTGTTTCAATATGCAAAAAACTTATTATTGAGTTGTTTTGATTGATATAATCTAAAAGTTGTTTAAATTTCTTCATACCTATTACTTTTAATAAGTTCAAAATGCTATTTTTCTAAGAGTTTTGACACTGTTTTAAAACTCACTTAATAATATTATTAAATAAATTATATTGTTAACACTTGAATCTATTCATATAAAATATAAATTTGCCTTAGTGATGGTAAATTGCAAGGTCATCTATCCAAGTCTTGACAACTACACTGGAAATGTTCATTTTGGGCATGTTCGGGCTACAGCAGCTTCTCGTTGGTTGCATTCCGATCAATTTAAGTGTTTATTTGACTTAATAATGATATTAAATATAGATTTTATTAATTTATATAGTCTGTACATGGCATTTAAGCTCATTCAAACAACAAAACATCTAATCAACAAGACAAGCAACCTAGAATTCAAGGTCTTTTATATAAGAAATGAAATAAGAGCAACATTTTACTCCTAAAGTGTAGTACTGATATTTAACTCCAATCTTAGTGAAATATGCAAGATAGGAGGTGATGGACTGCACACAATTTATGAGTTTTCCTTTACACTCACCATCACTAAGGCAAGGTGAGCATATAAAAACTGATAAACCTCAATTCAATAACCTATAAAATTAATTAAAACCATAATAAAAAATCAAACAGATCATATGAAATTGTAGCATCAACAAAAAGGTGTATAGTCGACATAATTTTGCATAGTAGCTTAGCATTTAGTGCCATGATTTAACTCCAACTCGTTGGATATTCAAGAGAAGAAGCTGATAAACAGCACTAACTTTATGAGTTTTTCAGACCCTAACCCCACTAATATGTTCAAGAGCAAGAGTATAGTTAAAACTCAAAAACACATACTAAGCAAAATAATTACAACTAACCAAACTATGAAAAATATTTAAAGCCTCAGTAAAATCCGTTGTGATCATGTATGTAGTGTAACCAAGGAGGTTCCCCCTGCAAAAGCAGGGACCTTAGCTTCACTACACCTCACCGTTGGATTGGATCATCGTTGGCTATTAAAATAAACAAAAAATAGGATTTTCGAGCAACAGATTATGTATAGAGAGAGAATTTACGACGACAACAATAACATACCAGCATAATCTCATAAATGGAGTCTAAAAAGTATAGTGTCCACAGGCCTTAATAAGACTCTATCCAGATAGGTAGAGGTAGGAGATTGTTTCCTATAGAAACTCGGCTCAGAGATAATTTATGAATCTCAGAGAAATTTAATAATTTCATGATAATTGTAGACTAACTACAATATCAAATACTATCCAGCAATTTCAGATCTCATCATAGATTTAATTATAAATTAAAAAAATACTAAATAAAATTAAGAGACCAGTAAAATAAACAGCTCTATCAGAAGCAGAACTGGCATTAAAGCTGTATTTCATATCATCGCTGCCAAAAACACAACAAAAAATAAGACAAAAGGAGTAAACAGTAATTTTAACAAAATAAATTACTCTGGCTCATATAAAGAAATTCAACCAATTTTTTGTTATGCTTCATTGATTGCTCTCAGAAGCGCGGATAAATCCATTTTAATCATCGCCAAAACACTAGGAAAACAACTCAAATACATATATTTTAATTGTTTTGGAAAAGGGGGAATATTGCCGTTGATTTGACACAAATTAGCCATGGATGAGAAAGGTACAAAGGGCTAAACTGCAACACTAGCGGCGGTTAAATTTAGCACGAGCTTTGGGGCTTCTAACTTCACTATATAAACTCAGATGAGCCCGGGAGGCTACGTGCAATTACAAATAAATAGAAGGAAAAAAAAAGAACTCCATTGAAACTGAGAAGGGCTAGTTTATGAAGCACAATATATATTGAGTATGATGCTAAGAGTATTGTTGAGTTTTATAGTAGACGTAGCGCATCCAAAACCCTAATTGTGGTCTTGTGGATCAGAGAGGTGAAGGCCCATACACGTTATGGATCACATTGTTAAAGTTGAACCATTTGTTCTTTTTTTTTTAAATTAGGCTGAATGATCATTTCTTTTGGAAGCTTCTTAATATTTAGCTATCCTTGGAAATGTAAAAAAAAAAAAAAAATTCTGCATTAAACTTCCGCTATGCGCGAGGTTCGAGGAAGGATTAGATCACAAAAGTCTATTATACACAATCTTAACTCACATTTCTGCAAAAGGTTGTTTCCACGGCTTGAATCCATGACATTATGATCACATGACAGCAACTTACCGGTTATTCCAAGGCTCCATTCTTACGAAATATTTAATTTTGAGGCGGAAATAATATTTTAAAAGAATATCATTAATTAAATACGAAATAACTTTGTTATGGGGTGATAGAGTTCAAACTTACGCTATCACGAAGTTTAGTAAAAATCTTGAAGTTTGTTAACAAGCCTGACAAAAAAAAATCTAAAATTTGCACCGTGTGAATTCTCTAATTCATATCCCAAGTAGTGTATGGTACAATCATAATGATGTAATTTCCCGTTAATTTAGTAAGTTAAATTTGTACGAAAAATTTAATCCAGCTACTTTTCAAAGATGAATTTTAGCCTGTTAATGGGAACAAAATTCAAAGAGTAACATAAAAAATCATTTGGTGCAAATAATCCTTAAAGTTTTGGCAAATCCCAGGCGTGACCCACAAATATTGGGTAAAAAGTCATTCAACAAAACATACTAGTATACGACGATTAAGTCATAAACAAAGACGATATTGTGTTCTGATTAGCTATGGTTTGTGATACATTTAAATTTCTTTATAATAATATCGTTGGCCCAAAAAAAATTGGCTGTCATAGTGAATGGTTGTTATATACGTATAACAACATTGATATTTAAATTATATTTCGTTATTCTAGATAAAAAAAATTATATAAAATCTAATTTTTTATTTTTAATTGTCACATCATAAGCTTAATCACACTTTGTATAACGGAGGAAGATCTTTTATTGATTGAAATATATATATATAGTCATATAATATTCTGTCATAAATAGTATATTAAAGTATCAAAGTATTTGATCAAAATCTCTAGAGCTACTATTGGTAATCTTAGATCAAAATAACTATGGTTTGTGATACATTTAAACCTAAGTATGCTATGTTGAGTTTATATTTGGAATTATGTGATGTGTAGGCTGTCTCAATGCTTGCTTAGTAGAGATTATGATGTATATGTGTTTAGCATGATATGATGCCTCAATGCTTGCTTAGTAGTTCATCATCCTGATAAGTGTCCAGCTTGTTAGTTAACTGTGGTATGATGATGATTTGACTTAGGATATGCTTGACAACCATCTTGACCATACTAAACTTGTTTTGAAGTGTCATTATTTCCAATACATAGCCTGAATAACATTATGTATGCTTAGTTTAGCTAAAGTGACTCTACATATCTGAAATTCCATCTTCAGATTGGTTTCTTGTTCATTTCTATGCCTACATGTCTACAGGACTGACTGTACCTTTGCCTTTTCAATTAAATCTGAATTGCATCCCTATTAGCATGAAAACCTCTCAAGTTACCTAGTGTCACGCCCTGCATCCCAAAGGATTGATTACTTCAAATATACTCTTAATTCAACCTTTTCTTATATTCTTAACATTAAAGGTCAGGTTTTTGTTTGTGAAATTTGGATAATTTGTTGTGACATGAAGCTATTTTGTGTGCTTACCCATTCCTTTGGATATCCTAACTTGTATCTGGTATAATAATCCATTTGTTACTTGAGCAAGTTATGATCCTCATTCAAGAAAGTTGAAATGCCTCGTATGTGCTTTATCATTGCTTTTGACAAACTTTGGCTGTTGGATACTCATCATTTACCCCTCTTTGTTTGCATAATCTGGGGGAGTCTAAAAAATATAAATGCCATGGAGAGGTTTCAAAAGTCTGCTGTCACATTGGAAGGACTTGTAGTCATGATGCTTGTCCCATTTACTGTTGTGAAGTAGCTGATGTGTTTTGAGGAGTGTTTGCTGCATACTTGAGGCACTGCTTCACCCTATTTGTTCCCAAAGTGCTATAATTTGAGGCCAAGAATTTGCTGGTCATTCTCTGATTTCTGCTATTATATTTGAGCTAAAAAATGCTACACTTTTCTGAGGAATTTAGCTACCATATTTGGTGAAATAGCTACTGCTATATTGAGCTAGTTGCTGCATACATTTGCTACCTTCTGAGGAATTTAGCTACCATATTTGGCTGATTTTGCTGCTGTCTTAGGGGTTGTTGATGCCTTAATATCCTATACCTGATAAGGGCTATTGTTGTGTTCTTGAGGTGGGCAGATTTCCTATTTTTTATGCAACTTTTGCTATGTGAGTGCTGCTGCTTTTAGTGAACTACATGTTGAGTTAAACTCGCCCAATAAATGTATTCATTGGAGGAATTTGCTGCTATATGTTGACAAATTATTGTTGCATCTTTAAGGGCAATTATGCTGCATTTCTAGAGTAGATCTTTGCTACATGTTTGAGCCTAATTGTGACTACATTTCGAAGCAAACAGATGTTGCATCTTGATATTGCGTCTTGATGAGAAACAGATCGCTACACTTGGTTAAATACCACTTATTTGAACACGATACTACACTTGGGCCGATGAAAATGATTTTGAGGCCATGTCCCTTTCGAAAGGTTGTCCCTAGGTTTGCTTCCTTCGGAATAGGGCGATGATGAGACTTATAATAAAATCACATGCGAGAAACCAACATGCGTTGGTAAGGCAACTAGATTGACTGATGAGTCTCTAGTTCGCAACCACGACATGAATTGAATTTCTTTTTGCTTAAAAAAAATAAGTCTGAGTCTTCTGTAATCAAAACTTCTATTGTTTTATACGGATCCGAAGGTTTTACTCGCATTTATTTATTTCTAACTATCTTTTCTTTTATACCTTGCGAGGAACATCTAAACAATATGGGATAGCAAAGTGGGTTCTACAGAGACGAAAGAGAACAAGATTGTCGGACTTGCGCCCAAGGCCCAAGAGATGACACTATCATCGCCTTAGCCATTACCGTTTTAATTTCTTTTAATTTCACATTCCTTTTATTTTGTATTGTAATTTAATTACTCTGCTTGTATGATTGTTTGAATATTTAGAAGAATTAGGCCTAGAATTGATAAACTAGAAAGTGTAGTTTAAAATTGGAAACCCACAGCTAGTATATTTATTTTAGGCTCGGGTAGTTTAAAATTAGAAATTCGCCGCTAGTTTATTTATATTCAGGCTCGTCATGCATGTTTTAAAACTTTCAAAATAACTTGGTCATCTTTTATTCGCATTATTAGTCATACAAACAAGGTTTTATTTTTCATCCGATTTGCAATTCAAAAAAATATAATTTCCATATAAATTATTTCTTTGCATTATAAATAATTTACTTTCCTCCTTTACTATCAAATTGCAAAACATGTATTTTATAAATAATGTCATACAAATGTATGCTTTTATCCAATAATCAACTTTACATGTCTTTTATAAATAATGTCATACAAATGCATACTTTTATCCAAAAATCCACTTTACATGTATTTTATAAATAATGTCATACAAATGCATACTTTTATCTAAGAAAATCAATTTTACATGTATTTTTATAAACAAATGTCATGCATACTTTTCGGATTTTATTTCTCAAAATACAACCGCTTTTGCACCACTCCTCAAAAAGGAATAAGTAGTAAAAATCTTTTACGTTATAAAAAATGCATCATTTTATTAATTATTTGCAACATCCTTTTAACTTTATACTTTTAAATCATGCATTTTCCCCTTAGCATAATAATTAACCTAGGTTTGATCGGATAACCGCAAGTTAGCGGATCTTAAAAGATGCATAACCCCTTTCCTTTAGGATAATAAATAACACTTACCCAGAATCTCATAGTTTCGCAGATCATTAATCAGAGTTCATTTTGCAACATTTATATTAACATTTAGGTGTCATAATTCATCGTAGAATAATTAGGTGGCGACTCCTTAACCCTTTATCAATTCAGGAAACACCCATACGTCGAGACCGTGTCGGATCCCCCGTCCCTCGCGAACGGGCGGCGGTCGAAAAACGGGTGCGACATGATAAACTAACAAAAGGAAAACGAAATGCAACTCATCCAAATAAGACCAATTGGCATAGGCCATAGACGAGAGAGGATGAAAGAAAGACATAGGAATTTCCCCCGCAAGCTAAAGGGGCCTCTCTCCAATAAAGGAAGAAGAAGGCAAAACTAAGTCATTTAGTTATTTTCTACTTTGTATAATTATGGTAGATTTATGATCCCTATTATATTAGGATTCTTCATTGTACACATTATATATATATTTTTTGTATTAATGAGAAGGGCTCCCCAAGTGAGATTAATACAATCTTACACATTTGAATCTTCTTCAGTATATAAAAGGTCTTTTTTTAATGTACATAAAATATTTTTTAAATTAATTTCTTTGTAAATTCCTGCTTCCCGTCACTTAACTCGACCAAGTTTCATTAAGAATTTATGCAATCGTAACGATGATCCGAGCCTCAATATACTTATAATACATACTCTAATTGGTTATCACTTGTCAAGAGATAGGCTGTGAAGAATAGGTTCATTCGCATGAATGACACTTAAAGAGATTACTAACTTAATACATATTGTGATCATATAAAAAGAAAGTGAAAAAAATCAAATAGAAAAACTACAACCTCTTCCCTCTTTTTCTTTTTATTGATCATACTCTTACTTCTTAAATTATGATTTTATCTATTTCTCCTTAATTATCACTTTTTGTGCCCTACTCATTTTATGAATTATTGGTAGACAAAAATAGGAGGTTTTCAGTTATATCAGACATTGGTAGACCAGTTGCTAAATAGCGTTACCTCCATGTCTCAATCATCGAAAAGGGAGGTTCAACAATATTTCCATAATTATATAGATGAGTGCAATTCTTATTCCAAAAGGTGGAATCTCCCACCCCAGGAGCCCCCACACCCCGGTCCGACAGGTCTGTGAAGGAGGTAGATGAGTGCAATTCTCAACAGCTATTCATGTTGTAGAGTACAATCTAAAAATGGGGTTAATTTAACTCTAGGAAATATTTTGGTCCATATCGGGGGGCTTCTCTCTTCTTCAATTCATTTTGATGAAAGGACAAATTGCTACACTCTAGTCTCTACATATCAATGCCAACAATGATATTTTTATAATGCATGTAACTTCCTTTAATTTGATGTTTTCTCCTCACTCAATGTAGTGGAGAAGTAAGGAAAACCTCATTTAGATTTTAGTTCTCCTTCTACTTCACTTTATTTGAGTCTACTTCTTATTAATCCATTCCAAAAAAAACATTTCTATATTTTGTTAATTGGAAGCTTTTATAGCCACACATGTTATGATATACTCGGCCCCTCTTAACGCCTCTTAAGAAAATACTAATTAAGTATTTTTAATATTTTATCCTTATCCTCATGAACAATTTTGGAGCAAAGAATAACATGAAAAAAAAATTAATTATGGGTCCACAGAGAGTTGGATTGGAGTAAATGTGGATCCTTCTACTCCACCAGAAAAAGTTACCTCCGCAGTGATATCCACTTTTTCTTATTGAGTTCATACCCCTTTATAGACAGAAGTCAAATTATAATTACCAAAACCGCAATTTTTTTTTGATATCCAGCTTCCCGGCTTACGCCCGACTATTCCTGAAGATAGTAATCCCAATCCCTCAGCACTACTATCAGTAAATTCCGGGATGTGCCTGAATGACTAGAGTTTGAGAACAGATCAACTGATATCACCTACAAGTTCCTACCCCAGAAGAGAGCAAATTGCTCCCACCAGGGTTCGAACCAGGCTTGCAGTTGGATTTTAAGTTCTCATTCTTTGCCATCCAGCAATGCCCGGACACCAAAACGGCAATATTAATTCAGCCAATGATAGTTTCATAGAAGGTGATCCTGTGCCCTTATCTCAAGTCAAGATTGGCCAACAAAATGAAATTGTCCTAACTACTTTCACAGGTACGTAAGTATATTATAATTATACGTAATATTTATGAAATTTTAGTATTTTTTGTGTAAGTATATAGTTATGTTTTATATGCAAGAATATTGAATTCAGTTGAATTCATAGATTCTATGATCCGCCTTTCATACAGTAGTTAAGTGACCTTCACCAACATGCCAATCTATCCGGTTAAAGATGGCGTGTCTGTAAAGTTATACATTAAGTGCAAAGATATTTCTACATTGTCAATGTAGTTTAATTTGTGATATCCGTTAGTTACTAAAACTTGAATTCGTTCAAGAACAATATCAAATCATGGAGAATTATTAGCTTCACGATTTTACTATAAAATCGTCTTGCACAAAGGTGGAAAAGTTGTACTAAATAAGTGGAGAGTCTCATTTTATCTTGTTCAACGTGCATCCCAATTCATCAGGAAAGAAATTGGTGAGCTAGCTTGGTCATGCAACTTTAATAACAAATCATATTGTATATAAAGTTGGGGCCATTATTTACCACATTGAATTATACTTAAGTAGATCAGTATGATACAAGAAAAACATCATTTAGTGATGAATAACTTTAATTAGTTGTTAAATAGCAAAATCTGATCGGAAATCATATTTAACGATGGATTAGCGACGGATTATAAAAAAATCTGTTAGCTACAAGCTATTTAGCAAATAAATTTGTAGCTAATTTACTTTTTTTTTTTTGGTTATATTATACTTCAGTGAATTCTCATTTAACCATCTGAACCGCTTTTTGCAGGTCTTTATAGATATAGATTAGAGGCTGTGGTAGAAGTGTCCGGTTTTTACAAAAAGACCCCAAAACTCAACTTCATATACAAGAGAAAACTAATATTACCCATATTACAATTCATATTACTCTATGCTACAGAAATGCAACAAGCAAAATGGAGACATTCCAAAAAAACGTGACAAGACATTGGGCCTTTACGACTTTTGAATTTTTTTTTCTCATCTTGCAATCATTTATATGATAGAGGTTATGTATATAAATAGCATCTTGTAAACATTGTAAGGCATTCGAAATCTTTCAATAAAAAAAATATTCCTTTGAAAAAATTCATGTCTAGCTAAACTCTCTCCTAGTTTATAATCTTTGCCAAGAAAAATATCATAATATCAGTGAAAATCACTTTGAAAGTTTATACTTTGAATCATATTAGCCCAAAAATCTTCATCTCTACAAGATTTTTGGGAATAGTCTGCTGAGTCTCCTAGCACCTAGGCCATTTATTCCATAAATCATTTAGTGGAAGAAAAAGGGAGTTGGTGCTAGGGTGAGTGATCATTCCGGTGATCTAAAATTCTATAAGAGGTATGATTTTAAGACTATATGTTTCTAATTATAATCTTGATAAGTGTAGTCTCTATAATTATGATATTAGTATTGGTTGAATGATAAACTTTTAAATAAAATGAATTTTTATCCAATGATAATTGTTTCCATACTACATGCTTATTATGTAATTAATATTAAAATAATTATTATTAAAATACCATCTATATTCCTTTCCTTATTATGATTATTAGATGATTGAAAAAATCCGCTCAAGTGATGTAAGTGGGTTGATCTCACTTTTCAATAATCTTCTAAAAAACCAACGATAATTCATTAAAAGAAAGAAAATGTAGATCCTTTACGTGCTCCCAAAAGCCAACTCACAATATTGGGAGTGACTTTTTTTCCCCTCAAGAATATTGGGAATGGATCGACTTGTTTGTGGCTTTTGTTAGTCGGTAGCCCACACGTAAAGAAACCACATGTGATAAAAAATATAATCCCACCAAAATATTTATGTCAAATCAATATGTATAAAATATTATTTTTTATAACAATATCACTTAGTATAATGAAATAAAATGTATCACACTTTTATTTTTTAATTATTAAGATTAAGATAATTTATAAAATAAGAGTAAGGTGTGCGTATATTCTACCATTTCTAGACTCAACTTGATGGAATTATACTAGATATATTTTTGTTGTTGTTATTGTAAGATTAAAATAATTTTTTTTTAATAAACCCCGGCCTCGCTCCGGCTACTAAGTATTGATAAGGAAATAGACCATGGTTTGATCATATAAGGAGATCAAATCTCCACATCTGCACTAAAGTGGATATCAATACCACTTGAACACACAAGCCTGCCAACGGCATGGAGTGTGAACAATATAATATGGGGTCCCAACATCAAATAAATAAAACGTAAAGATTGTCAAATATCATATAATAGTAAAGGATCACATCTCCACCAATGTAAGATATCCATCAAGTATACTTTTCCTCAGATCTATTTTATATGAAAATTTTGACCAGACTCCAAATTTATGAAAAAAAATAAAAAATATTTCAAAATTAATAATCTAAACAAACGTAAAGATTGTCAAATATCATATAATAGTAAAGATCACATCTCCACCAATGTAAGATATCGATACTTTATTCATTCTTTTCCTCAGATCTATTTTATATGAAAATTTTGATCAGACTCCAAATTTATGAAACAAAATAAAAAATATTTCAAAATTAATAATCTAAAACATGTTATAAATATTTTTAAACCAATAAATTCATGTTATTAAGAGAGAAATAAAAAATTTAGAGCTAAATGATTTATAAATATAAAAAAATATTACTATTATTTATTAAACAAACTAAAATAAATATATTACATTTACATATATTAGATTTTTGCTAATCCCGTCTTTTTCATGATGGCGCTATATCCTAATTCATCACGTGTGGTTGGAGATATCCTTAATTATGTAACAAATTAAGTTGATAGAGAAAAGGTACAAGGTACGTAATTATTTTGGGTCTTTAGTCTTTGATCTTTCTCCATCGTGTCCATAAAGAATGTTGTTTGTTGGTGAAAGAAATAATTTCTTTTGTTATTTTCATTACTTGAAAGGCTATATATACAAGTTATATAATAAGAGAATTTTATTTCTAAAACCTTATTCTATACATTTATGGTAATACACTAATTATGATAATACACTACTAATTATATTACAACATTACCTAAACTAGGATACTAAATATTTACCATAAATTACATTACATAAAACAACCAAAACCGAGAGCTATTTATGGGACCAAATCCGAGACTCAATATACACAATATACACATGTATATTGTGTATATTTAGCACACCCCCGCAGTCATAGCGGGCGGTCTTCGAACGCTGAGACTGTCCCTAAAATCTTCAAAAAGGACCGAGTGAAGACCCTTTGTAAAGATGTCTGCAATCTGATATCTTGACGGGACATGACAGACGCGACCCTGACCCCGAGCAACCTTTTCGCGTGAAAAATGTATGTACATATCGATATGCTTAGTGCGTTGGTGCTGAACCGGATTACCTGAAAGGTAAATGACACTAATATTATCTCAATACACCAAGGTTGCCTTCGGAATGGGACAACGAAGCTCTAAGAGTAAATTACGTAACCAACATGATTCCGAGACCACATTAGCTACCCCTCGATATTCAGCCTCGACACTTGAGCGGGATAGAGTCGCCTGACGCTTTGCAGAACAGGAGACCAAGTTGTTGCCAAGGAATACACAATAGCCAGAAGTAGACCGTCTGGTGTCGGGACAACCATCTCAATCAGCATCTGTATACGAGACAAGTGTGGCCGTCGAGGAAGGATATAAATGTAAACCATAGTCAAGTGTTCCCTGAATATACCTAATGATGCGTTTGAGCGTATTCATGTGCTTAATTCGGGGATCATGCATGAACAAACACACCTACTGGACATCATATGTAATATCTGGTCTCGTAAAGGTAAGATACTGAAGGGCCCCTGCAAGACTGCGATAGCGGGTTGGATCCTCGTAGGGTACGCCAGCCGCGGTACCAATCTTGGGTTTTGTATCAACTGGAGTGGACGTGGACTTACAGGATGACATCACAGCCCTCTCGATGATCTCAGCTGCATGCTTCCGTTGAGACAAGAACAATCCATCGGAATGACGAGTGACGGCAATCCCCAAAAAGTAACTCAAGGGCCCTAAGTCTTTCATAGCAAACTCTGAGTTGAGCATGGTCATGATAGACTGGCGTAAGGCATCTGTAGATGCAGTCAAAATGATATCATCAACATACAACAAAATGTAGGCCAAAGACGAACCACTATGGTAGATGAACAATGAATTATCCGACTTGCTGTGAGTGAACCCAATAGTGGAAACATAGTCAGCAAACCTTGTATACCAGGCCCGTGGAGACTGTTTAAGCCCATATAAGGACTTCTTCAACAAACATACATGATGAGGATGATTGGGATCCCTGAATCTCAACGGCTGATGCATATAAACTGTTTCCTTGAGATCACCATTTAGGAAAACATTCTTTACATCTAACTGATGAGTAGGTCATGCTTTTGAAAGAGCCAAGCTGAGTACAGTGTGAATGGTAGCCGGCTTGACCACCGGGCTAAATGTCTCACCACAATCCACCCCAAGTTGCTGAGTCTTACCATCACCCACAAACCGCGCCTTATGTCGTGCAAATGAACCATCTGAATTTTCCTTGTGAGCAAAAATCCACATAGACCTAATAATATTAATACTAGAAGGACGGGGCACCAACTCCCACGTCTTATTATTAATAAGAGCATTATATTCATCAGTCATAGCAATTTTCCAATTCGGGTCGTTTAAGGTAGGCACAAGATTACGGGGCAAGGGGGATTTAGAGAAGGAATCAAGATATAAGGGATTGATAAATTAAAGGATAATTGAAGAATGCAGAAAGTAAATAAAGCTTGACTTACAATTCAAGGTTCCAGTTATGGAAACCATGGATCACAAGGTTCTGCAGGTATTTAAATAAAATAGGCGGTTGAACCGGCCATGTATTTAATGCAGGAATTTAAAGAATTTAAATGCATAAAGTATTTTTAAAAGATTATGAGGTAGTACCGTCCATAATCATATTCATTTAAAAATTGGAATTTACAAAGATAATTATCAAGGAGAGAAACCTTGGGAATTTCAGGGGTATTTGGATCATATGATATGAGTCATATGATATGGATCATATGAACTGAATCATATGGGTATTTAGAGGGGTATTTAATCCTAACCTAAAGGGGGGATTTCTGTAAGAGCTCTCAACTTCTCTCTAATTGTAGAAAGAGAAAGACTTACTAAAAAATGACTTATCCTCCTAAGGGAGAGGAAGTCTCCTTTATAGGAGTTTTACAGGGTATTTTCGTAATAAAAGGGAATTTAAACTATTCATCCGCATCACTATTCATCTGCGTCACTATTCATCCGAGTGGAGAATCACTGTTCTTCCTTTTGGCATTTTCTCGAATTATTGCGGGATCTTTGCTTTTGCTTTTCTGAAGTAGCTTTTTCGAGCACTTTCTTTTGTTGGAATTTTGTCTGAACTCTACTCCGGGTATTTTGAATTCTTTTGACAATTTTATTCAGAATCCACTATTGCCAAAAATCGGACTGTCTTCAATATCAATCTCTGGTTCTTCTTCTTCAGATGAAGAGCCTTGTTTTGATGAAGACGGTGCAAATTTCAGAATTATGGCTTGCATTTCTTCTAGATTTTTGGCCGCTGCAAGCATTGAGACCATCTGGGATTTCTATGAAAGGAACTGGGTGTGCTCCTTTGTTTATAGTGGTGCCGGTGGTGTTTGCGGAGGCGCCTGTAAAGGAATGGGTTTCTGGGTATCTAACCATTCCTGGACTTTTTGTGGTGCGAGGCTTTTTGGTATTTTAAAGCTATCCCACCATCGGATTTTGAATCTTCTTCGGATAATTGGGATTTTGTCTTCCGAATAATCTACGAACCATGTAAAGACCCATGGTAAGTGGAATTTTGTGTGAAAAAGGTGTAGAGGCACAAATCTCTTTTCTTCCTCTGAAGGTTTAAACTGGGATTTAAAGAGGCTAAATGATTTAGTGACTTCTGGTTTTTGTATTTCTAAGGTGGATCCAAATTGCTCCCACCATGAGTTCCACCATGTTGGAAATTGTGATGGATCACATGAGGTATCAAAATGGAAAAGCCAAGTGTGGCTTTGGTTGGTATTTTGAACGAAAAAGGAATTGAACCAAGCTTGTTGGTAATCCCAGTAATTAAAAGGAATATCAAAAAATGGTTCATTTTTGTGGGTGTCTGGAAAATTTAGTAGTTGAGACATGTCATTCCCCCAATCACTTGGAGCAATTATGCTGAGAATTTTGCAAATCGAATAGGAGGGATCAGGGTTTTTCTTGAAAAAAATATTTTTATTTGTTGCTGATCCTGATATTTCAAGGATAGCCTGGTAAAAATATGGGGTTTTTAAAACATCCCATGATTTATAAAAATACTTTTGTCCAAAATAATTTTGTAGTGCTAGAAAAGGGTCTTTATTAAAGAATCCTTTTTCAAGAGTTACAATATTTTGAAAAAATGGTTTTACAAAAAATTTAGGAGTTGTGTTTTGGAAACTTGTGGTACCACAAGTTGATTTTTTGAAAATTATTTTTGAAGACTCTTCTTTCTCAAGTTGCAGTTTTGAAAATTCTTTTTGAGAAAGGGTTTTTGAAGATTCTCCTTTCTCGATTTTTATAAAATTTTGAGATGTTTTTTCCTCTCCTGAGCTTTGGGCAACTTCTTGTTTGGGATTTTGAAGTTGCAATAAAGCCTTCTGTATTTCTGGTGATTTCGCCAGAAGTTGTAGAAAGATTTTCAGCATCATCTCACGTGGTCGGTGTTTTTTGTACCGATGCCGGAATATTTTCATTTTCTTCTTTCATGACTATCTCATACCATGACGGTTTTTCAGGGAATTTTTCTTTTTCTTCTTTTGTGGGTTTTTTAGGGGCTATGGAATTTGGTTGTTGTTGTGGTGCAGCAACAGGTGTATTTATTGGCGGAGGAGGTATCTCTTCTTTTCTTTTTTGGAGTAACGCTCCACACATTGCGTGGTAACAGTATTGTCCAGATTCTTTCATGTCCTTTCTGGATATTTTTTCTTTGAAACCCGGACATTGCGGCAAAGGACAGTGATAGGACATTTTTTTGTTGTATCTGGTATTGGAAATCTGTGGACTTTTATAGGGATATTGACAGGGTATTTCTGTGCTGTAGCTGGTTTTGTAAACCTGTGGGTTTCTTCTCCTGTTTTCGGATAAACCACTGGTTAAAATATTTTTAAAGTAAAAATTATCATAAATAAGTTTGCATAAATCATTTTTGAATGCAATTTTCGAAAATCGTTTCAAAAGCTTTTTGTATGCAAAGGAATCAACTGATTTAAAGGAACAAGTATCATAGTTTGCAAGGGACTTGGAATTTTGATAAAAACTATTTCTTAATTCTCCTAGGTGACAAGAATAAGTTTTAATCAAATCAAGGTCGCTAGCTTTAGGTTTTTTCAAGAAAGGGATTTTTAAATTCTTTCTATTGGAATCAAAAGAGATAAAATCATTATCGACTTTATAAGGAGTGATAAGATTAATAAATGGTGTTCCTAAGATAACGGAATTGTGAATGTCTTTTACTAAGACAAACGATGTCGTAATAGAAACTTCATTAATAATAACAGACGCATTGGTTTGGGAATTGATTTCTAGCTTTGTGTTATTGGCCGCTGCTAGAGTTTCCTGGGTATTTTCATGAAATTGATTAGTACTAGACCTGTTTTTATGCAATTCAGATCTGCACCGGTGTCAAAAAGAGCAATAGTAGTAATCCTAAAATTGTCTGGGAATTTAAGGGTGATTTGAACAAGGTATTTTTTGGATGTGATCGGTCGTAAGACAGTAAGGAATTCTTGTGAGACCTCTTCAACGAAAGGGTTGTCAGGAGGTTCTCATGGATCTTCAGAGTCGGAATTGTCTGACTCAGAACCGGATTCAAATTTATCCTGGGTTTTTGAAAGGACCGTTTTTAGTAGAAGAGAGTTTTGATCTTGTTTTTCTCGTAGAGCCTTGATCTCTATTTTGATTTGTTTCACATCTTTCTGGAGTTCTAGAATTGGGGTTTCCTTGAATTCTTTCATCCATTTACCCTTTTTCAGGATTTTGGTCAAATCGTAGGTATTTTTGGTGTTTGGCAAAATCAAATTTTTGAAATCTTTTTTCTCTTCAGTAAAAGATTTGAGGAGTTTATACAAATAATCTTTTTGGTGTTCGACATCTATGTGTTGAACCATTTCTAGCATGAACTCTTGATCCTTGATTAAAACACAAACGAGTTTTCCCTTACCCTTATCGGAATATTCAGAAGAACTGGTTGTAAGCAATTCATCTATTTGGAGGGATTTGTTGTCTTCAGAAGACAGAGAAAAGTAGTCAGGTTCTGACTCGGCATTTGAATCGGAGGAATCAACGAGAAGATTGGAAATTTTCTGGGTGACGTCTTCATCGAGCTTCAATTCTTGTAATTTTGTATTCATTTTGCAGTACCTCGATGTATGTCCTTTTTTGTGACATTTGTAACATGTAACGTCTTTGTATTTGGAATCAACTTTTTTGGTATTTGGTTTTTTCAGACGATGAGTATTTTTGTATGAATTTTTGTAATACTCTTCGTTGGATTTGCTGAAATCTCTCTTTTTGTATCCTCTAGAAGTACTCTTAAGGGATTTGTGAGTCTTGCTGCAGTTTCCTGTGCAACTGGAAGAGGGTTTTGAGAAATTCGTATCAAACTGTTTGCAAAAGGTTCCAAGTTCGCACTTAGTTCTCTTTAGCTCCAGCTTGAGGTGTTTTTGTAATTTCAGGTCTTGACAGATCTTCAAACCTTCCTGTTGAGTTATACTGACCAATTGTCCGTATGTAAATTCACTGTAGGGTATGATCTGTTTACCGCAATTCTCTTTGATTTTGTTCCTAACCTTTTCTCCCAAAAGGGTAGGTAATCCGGCCAGGAATTTCTCTTTCCAAAATGGCTGGTTTGAATCTTCCCTGAGCATAACTCTGGTTAGGAAGGTATTTTTGTACCATTAGAAATCGCTGAGTTGTTTGCAATTGAGGTTTGAAAGTAATTCGGCATTTTTGTCTTTTAAATGCGAAGAATTTCCTATGAAATTTAAAGAGATTGTGAGAATCAAGGTTGCTACGACATCTTGTAGGGGTTCACCTTGTTCGTCAAGGATTGGTAATCCTTCTTCGTCGGTTTTGATGGAATTGAGGATATCTTCCTTTTGTTGATCAGCGAGATAATTATCCCACCAACCTTTCAATTGACCAGAGAATCCTGCGATGAACAGTTCTGCAATGGTCTTGTCTTGCGTACCGTTTTGGGTTTTGTAGGCGTTTGCAGCCATGGTCATTTGTTGGAGAAAACTGAGAATATTGTACTCGGTCATCCCATCTATATTCCAATCATAAATGGAAGAGGCATTGAAACGGGATTGAGTTAGGGGTTTGACTATTCCTAGGCCAGGAGCAGGAATAATTTGTAATTGCTGTTGTTGGACCTGTTGTATTGGTTGTTGCCAATCCATATGGTTAACAAAAGGTTTTTTGTTTCGGAATTGATTTGAAGTACTACCGTCGTCGGAATCGTTGACAAGAGTAGTGATTTTGTTGGAAGATTGTGGAGTATCAGGAACAATGTGTTTAGTATTAGAACTGTTGGACGCCCCAATCCTACTTAATTGATCTTGGATAGCCTGAACAAATTCAAACTTATTTTGCTGGATATTTTTGACGCCATCTTTGGACACCTGAAAGGGTTTGAAGATAGGCTTTTGGCTTTTTGGTTTCAACGCTTTAATCGTATCCGTGGTATCTGTGGTGACTAATGGGTTGGCTTTTATGTCTTTTTCCACCCGATCGAGTTGTTTTCCTAGGAAATTTAAACTGATATTGGTGAAATTGTTTTGAGCGAGGATATTCTTGGTATTTGTTTTCTCATCCTCTGCTGGATTCTTAAGAGGAATCGCGTCTACAGGGCAGCCATGGAAAGTAAGCTTGATGCCTTGTAAAGGAGGGTGATTGGATTGGACTTTCCTAGAATCAACTAGGGTTTCCCACTCCGGTGTTTTGTTCCTAGTCGTAACGGGATTTACCGTTCTAGAAAAGGGGTAATCAATGGAATTTTCAGAGGAGTAAATTTCAAACCAGTCAAAGAAAAGGATATTTATCCTATGTTCATTAACAAATTCGTAGAATTTTTCCTGTATTTGTGTCCTAGTTTTTGAAAAGGTTTTTAAGAACCAAATTCGTTTTTCTAGGTTTTTTTTTTTGTAAAAATCATTTTGTAGGAATTTTTTATCAATTTTAAAATCTTTTTGTAAAACGCCAAGTTCGTTTACTAGGTTTTCTGTAATAGAGGAAAAAGTCGGACTAGTAGGTTCTAGGTCTTCTAACTTTTCTCTAACAGTAGGATTTTCATAAACGGGTCTTGGTATTTCATTGGAATAATCTACGTTTCGTAGATTGGGTATGTCAGACGTAGAACGTCTAGGTTTCGCTTTGTAAGGAGTATTGATGACTGAAGGAATTTGTGAAACTCTTCCTAAGTCGAGAGTTTCTACGGAACTGGAATCATCGTATCTACTGCTCGTAGATTTTCTATGGAACGATAGACTGACTCTACCATCCTGGTGTTGGGTTATTTCTCTGAGACGAGTATTTGGTTGGGATGTCTCAAGAGGCTCTGGCTTGACAACACCTTCTAAGATCCATTCATCTGGTAAGGAAATATCCTTCCATCTCATGGACCTTGGTATAACGGTGTAAGATCTGGAAAGATCGGTTTGTAGAAGAAGGGTTTCACCTTTCTTACTATGGTATCTGACTTTTGTCGCAAAAGCTGAAGTCATAGCTTTGTAATGAATTCGATAAATTATAGCTACGGGAATCGATCCTTCAAGCATTTGGTAATTATGAGTCTTAATTTGTAAGACTAGAGATTTTTGGATATTTTTGTCATTTAAAGAGACTGAGAAATTTGGGTAACAATCAAAAGATATTGGTCCTGTGCAGAGATTGACTTAACAGAACTCAATAAGGAATCTTCAAAATTTGTGAATCGGGCATCACGTAAAACAGCAAGGATTGAAGTGTTTAATCCTTCTTTTGTGAGGGGTTTTATCCCTATTTGGACTAATCCAATATGGATATATTTGAAATTTCTTTCTCGGTGTCTTCTCAAGGAATTTTGAGAAAGTAATTGAATGGTTTCAAAAGGTTGAGATAATTGGATATCTCTTTCCTCAGTTTTGATTGTGAAATCGGTTTTGAATAACGGGTATTTCAAATTTTTGTAAATCTGGTATCGATTTATTTTCGGTATTTCCCAATTATCGATAGATTTGTCAAAATCTTGTATCAAGATTTCTTCGGAGTTTATTATCTTCTTTGAATCCATGGAAGAAGATGAACCAAAATCACGCGAAGTAGATCTGTTGAGCAACGGATCCATGTTATGGAACTCCTATAACAGAGCACCCGGATTCTTCCTACAATCAAAGGCCTTCCCTTGGGTATAATCGCCACGTTCGTTGAGGACTTACCGACCCTGGACTATTCTAAGCACAAAATCTCAGAAGAACCCAAACCTCTAACAAGGAATTCAACATCTGGTCTGGACCATATGCTCGCTATATCTACCCTTTATGGCTCTGATACCAAACTTAGGCCGAGGATCTAAAGGGGATAACAGACAGAGAAGGATTCAAGATATAAATGATTGATAAATTAAAGGATAATTGAAGAATGCAGAAAGTAAATAAATCTTGACTTACAATTCAAGGTTCTAGTTATGGAAACCATGGATCACAAGGTTCTGCAGGTATTTAAATCAAATAGGCGGTTGAACCGGCCAAGTATTTAATGCATGAATTTAAAGAATTTAAATGCATAAAGTATTTTTTAAAAGATTAGGAGGTAGTGCCGTCCATAATCATATTCATTTAAAAATTGAAATTTACAAAGATAATTATCAAGGAGAGAAACCTTGGGAATTTCAGGGGTATTTGGATCATATGATATGAGTCATATGATATGGATCATATGAACTGAATCATATGGGTATTTAGAGGGGTATTTAATCCTAACCTAAAGGGGGATTTCTGTAAGAGCTCTCAACTTCTCTCTAATTGTAGAAAGAGAAAGACTTACTAAAAAAATGACTTATCCTCCTAAGGGAGAGGGAGTCTCCTTTTATAGGAGTTTTACAGGGTATTTTTGTAATAAAAGGGAATTTAAACTATTCATCCGCATCACTATTCATCCACGTCACTATTCATCAGAGTGGAGAATCGCTGTTCTTCATTTTGGCATTTTCTCGAATTATTGCGGGATCTTTGCTTTTGCTTTTGCTTTTCTGAAAGTAGTTTTTTCGAGCACTTTCAAGATATAAGAGATTGATAAATTAAAGGATAATTGAAGAATGTAGAAAGTAAATAAAGCTTGACTTACAATTCAAGGTTCCAGTTATGGAAACCATGGATCACAAGGTTCTGTAGGTATTTAAATCAAATAGGCGGTTGAACCGGCCAAATATTTAATGCAGGAATTTAAAGAATTTAAATGCATAAAGTATTTTTAAAAGATTATGAGGTAGTACCGTCCATAATCATATTCATTTAAAAATTGGTATTTATAAAGATAATTATCAAGGAGAGAAACCTTGGTATCAGAGCCATAAAGGGTAGATATAGCGAGCATATGGTCCAGACCAGATGTTGAATTCCTTGTTAGAGGTTTGGGTTCTTCTGAGGCTTTGTGCTTAGGATAGTCCAGGGTCGGTAAGTCCTCAACGAACGTAGGTAGTTATACCCAAGGGAAGGCCTTTGATTGTAGGAAGAATCCGGGTGCTCTGTTATAGGAGTTCCATAACATGGATCTGTTTCTCAACAGATCTACTTCGCGTGATTTTGGTTCATCTTCTTCCATGGATTCAAAGAAGATAATAAACTCCGAAGAAATCTTGATACAAGATTTTGACAAATCTATCGATAATTGGGAAATACCGAAAATAAATCGATACCAGATTTACAAAAATTTGAAATACCAGTTATTCAAAACCGATTTCACAATCAAAACTGAGGAAAGAGATATCCAATTATCTCAACCTTTTGAAACCATTCAATTACTTTCTCAAAATTCCTTGAGAAGACACCGACAAAGAAATTTCAAATATATCCATATTGGATTAGTCCAAATATGGATAAAACCCCTCACAAAAGAAGGATTAAACACCTCAATCCTTGCTGTTTTACGTGATGCCCGATTCACAAATTTTGAAGATTCCTTATTGAGTTCTGTTGAGTCAATCTCTGCACAGGACCAATATCTTTTGATTGTTACCCAAATTTCTCAGTCTCTTTAAATGACAAAAATATCCAAAAATCTCTAGTCTTACAAATCAAGACTCATAATTACCAAATGCTTGAAGGATCGATTCCCGTAGCTATAATTTACCGAATTTATTACAAAGCTATGACTTCAGCTTTTGTGACAAAAATCAGATACCATAGTAAGAAAGGTGAAACCCTTCAACCCTTCTTCTACAAACCGATCTTTCCAGATCTAACACTGTTATACCAAGGCCCATAAGATGGAAGGATATTTCCTTACCAGACGAATGGATCTTAGAAGGTGTTGTCAAGCCAGAGCCTCTTGAGACATCCCAACCAAATACTCGTCTCAGAGAAATAACCCAATACCAGGATGGTAGAGTCACCATCGCTCCATAGAAAATCTACGAGCAAGAGATACGATGATTCCAGCCCGTAGAAACTCTCGACTTAGGAAGAGTTTCACAAATTCCTTCACCATCAATACTCCTTACAAAGCGAAACCTAGACGTTTCTAACGCCTGACATACCCAATCTACTAAACGTAGATTATTCCAATGAAATACCAAGACCCGCTTATGAAAATCCTATCTGTTAGAGAAAAGTTAGAAGACCTAGAACCTACTAGTCCGACTTTTTCCTCTATTACGTAAAAACCTAGTAAACGAATCTTGGCTTACAAAAAGATTTTAAAATTGATAAAAAATTCCTACAAAATGATTTTTACGAAAAATACAACCTAGAAAAATGAATTTGGTTCTTAAAAACCTTTTCAAAAACTAGGACACAAATACAGGAAAAATTCTACGAATTTGTTAATGAACATAGGATAAATATCCTTTTCTTTGACTAGTTTGAAATTTACTCCTCTGAAAATTCCATTGATTACCCCTTTTCTAGAACGGTAAATCCCGTTACGACTAGGAACAAAACACCGGAGTGGGAAACCCTAGTTGATTCTAAGAAAGTCCAATCCAATCACCCTCCTTTACAAGGCATCAAGCTTACTTTCCATGGTCGCCTCAGAGACGCGATTCCTCTTAAGAATCCAGCAGAGGATGAGAAAACAAATACCAAGAATATCCTCGCTCAAAACAATTTCACCAATATCAGTTTAAATTTCCTAGGAAAACAACTCGATCGGGTGGAAAAAGACATAAAAGCCAACCCATTAGTCACCACAGATACCACGGATACGACTAAAGCGTTGAAACCAAAAAGCCAAAAGCCTATCTTCAAACCCTTTCAGGTGTCCAAAGATGGCGTCAAAAATATCCAGCAAAATAAGTCTGAATTTGTTCAGGCTATCCAAGATCAATTAAGTAGGATTGGGGCGTCCAACAGTTCTAATACTAAACGCATTGTTCCTGATACTCCACAATATTCCAACAAAATCACTACTCTTGTCAACGATTCCGACGACGGTAGTACTTCAAATCAATTCCGAAACAAAAAACCTTTTGTTAACCATATGGATTGGCAACAACCAATACAACAGGTCCAACAACAGCAATTACAAATTATTCCTGCTCCTGACCTAGGAATAGTCCCCTAGCTCAATCCCGTTTCAATGCCTCTTCCATTTATGATTGGAACATAGATGGGATGACCGAGTACAATATTCTCAGTTTTCTCCAACAAATGACCATGGCTGCAAACGCCTACAAAACCCAAAATGGTACGCAAAACAAGACCATTGCAGAACTGCTCATCGCAGGATTCTCTGGTCAATTGAAAGGTTGGTGGGATAATTGTCTCGCTGATCAACAAAAGGAAGATATCCTCAATTCCATCAAAACCGACGAAGAAGGATTATCAATCCTTGATGAACAAGGTGAACCCCTACAAGATGCCGTAGCAACCTTGATTCTCACAATCTCTTTAAATTTCATAGGAGATTCTTCGCATTTAAAAGACAAAAATGCCGAATTACTTTCAAACCTCAAATGCAAACAACTCAGCGATTTCCAATGGTACAAAAATACCTTCCTAACCAGAGTTATGCTCAGGGAAGATTCAAACCAGCCATTTTGGAAAGAAAAATTCCTAGCCGGATTACCTACCCTTTTGGGAGAAAAGGTTAGGAACAAAATCAAAGAGAATTGCGGTAAACAGATCATACCCTACAGTGAATTTACATACGGACAATTGGTCAGTATAACTCAATAGGAAGGTTTGAAGATCTGTCAAGACCTGAAATTACAAAAACACCTCAAGCTGGAGCTAAAGAGAACTAAGTGCGAACTTGGAACCTTTTGCAAACAGTTTGATACGAATTTCTCAAAACCCTCTTCCAGTTGCACAGGAAACTGCAGCAAGACTCATAAATCCCTTAAGAGTACTTCTAGAGGATACAAAAAGAGAGATTTCAGCAAATCCAACGAAGAGTATTACAAAAATCCATACAAAAATACTCATCGTCTGAAAAAACCAAATACCAAAAAAGCTGATTCCAAATACAAAGACGTTACATGTTACAAATGTCACAAAAAAGGACATACATCGAGGTACTGCAAAATGAATACAAAATTACAAGAATTGAAGCTCGATGAGGACGTCACCCAGAAAATTTCCAATCTTCTCGTTGATTCCTCCGATTCAAATGCCGAGTCAGAACCTGACTACTTTTCTCTGTCTTCTGAAGACAACAAATCCCTCCAAATAGATTAATTGCTTACAACCAGTTCTTCTGAATATTCCGATAAGGGTAAGGAAAAACTCGTTTGTGTTTTAACCAAGGATCAAAAGTTCATGCTAGAAATGGTTCAACACATAGATGTCGAACACCAAAAAGATTATTTGTATAAACTCCTCAAATCTTTTACTGAAGAGAAAAAATATTTCAAAAATTTGATTTTGCCAAACACCAAAAATACCTACGATTTGACCAAAATCCTGAAAAAGGGTAAATGGATGAAAGAATCCAAGGAAACCCCAATTCTAGAACTCCAGAAAGATGTGAAACAAATCAAAATAGAGATCAAGGCTCTACGAGAAAAACAAGATCAAAACTCTCTTCTACTAAAAACGGTCCTTTCAAAAACCCAGGATAAATCTGAATCCGGTTCTGAGTCAGACAATTCCGACTCTGAAGATCCAGGAGAACCTCCTGACAACCCTTTCGTTGAAGAGGTCCCACAAGAATTCCTTACTGTCTTACGACCGATCACGTCCAAACAATACCTTGTTCAAATCACCCTTAAATTCCAATGCAATTTTAGGATTACTGCTATTGATCTTTTTGACACCGGTGCAGATCTGAATTGCATAAAAACAGGTCTAGTACTAATCAATTTCATGAAAATACCCAGGAAACTCTAGCAGCGGCCAATAACACAAAGCTAGAAATCAATTCCCAAACCAATACGTCTGTTATTATTAATGAAGTTTCTATTACGACATCGTTTGTCTTAGTAAAAGACATTCACAATTCCGTTATCTTAGGAACACCATTTATTAATCTTATCACTCCTTATAAAGTCGATAATGATTTTATATCTTTTGATTCCAATAGACAGAATTTAAAAATCCCTTTCTTGAAAAAACCTAAAGCTAGCGACCTTGATTTGATTAAAACTTATTCTTGTCACCTAGGAGAATTAAGAAATAGTTTTTATCAAAATTTCAAGTCCCTTGCAAACTATGATACTTGTTCCTTTAAATCAGTTGATTCCTTTGCATACAAAAAGCTTTTGAAACGATTTTCGAAAATTGCATTCAAAAATGATTTATGCAAACTTATTTATGATAATTTTTACTTTAAAAATATTTTAACCAGTGGTTTATCTGAAAACATGAGAAGAAACCCACAGGTTTACAAAACCAGCTACAGCACAGAAATACCCTGTCAATATCCCTATAAAAGTCCACAGATTTCCAATACCAGATACAACAAAAAAATATCCTATCACTGTCCTTTGCCGCAATGTCCGGATTTCAAAGAAAAAATATCCAGAAAGGACATGAAAGAATCTGGACAATACTGTTACCACGCAATGTGTGGAGCGTTACTCCAAAAAAGAAAAGAAGAGATACCTCCTGCGCCAATAAATACACCTGTTGCTGCACCACAACAACAACCAAATTCCATAGCCCCTAAAAAACCCACAAAAGAAGAAAAAGAAAAATTTCCTGAAAAACCGTCATGGTATGAGATAGTCATGAAAGAAGAAAATGAAAATATTCCGGCATCCGTACAAAAAACACCGACACAGGAGATGACTGCTGAAAATCTTCTACAACTTCTGGCGAAATCACCAGAAATACAGAAGGCTTTATTGCAACTTCAAAATCCCAAACAAGAAGTTGTCCAAAGCTCAGGAGAGGAAAAAACCTCTCAAAATTTTATAAAAATCGAGAAAGGAGAATCTTCAAAAACCCTTTCTCAAAAAGAATTTTCAAAACTGCAACTTGAGAAAGAAGAGTCTTCAAAAATAATTTTCAAAAAATCAACTTGTGGTACCACAAGTTTCCAAAAAACCTGCTCCTAAATTTTTTGTAAAACCATTTTTTCAAAATATTGTAACTCTTGAAAAATGATTCTTTAATAAAGACCCTTTTCTAGCACTACAAAATTATTTTGGACAAAAGTGTTTTTATAAATCATGGGATGTTTTAAAAACCCCATATTTTTACCAGGCTATCCTTGAAATATCAGGATCAAAGAACAATTAAAAATAATTTTTTCAAGATAAACCCTGATCCCTCCTATTCGATTTCCAAAATTCTCAGGATAATTGCTCAAAGTGATTGGGGGAATGACATGTCTCAACTACTAAATTTCCCAGACACCCACAAAAATGAACTATTTTTTGATATTCCTTTAATTATCAGATTACCAACAAGCTTGGTTCAATTCCTTTTTCGCTCAAAATACCAACCAAAGCCACACTTGGCTTTTCCATTTTGATACCTCATGTGATCCATCACAATTTCCAACATGGTGGAACTCATGGTGGGAGCAATTTGGATCCACCTTAGAAATACAAAAACCGTAGTCACTAAATCCTTTAGCCTCTCTAAATCCCAGTTTAAAGCTTCTGAGGAAGAAACGAGATTTGTCCCTCTCCACCCTTTTCACACAAAATTCCACTTACCATGGGTCTTTACATGGTTCGTAGATTATTCGGAAGACAAAATCCCAATTATCCGAAGAAGATTCAAAATCCGATGGTGGGATAGCTTCAAAATACAAAGCCTCGCACCACAAAGTCCAGAATGGTTAGATACCCGCAAAACCATTCCTTTACAGCGCCAAGAACACCACCGACACCACTACAAACAAAGGAGCACACCCAGTTCCTTTCACAAAAATCCCAGATGGCCTCAATGCTTGCAGCGGCCAAAAATCCAGAAGAAATGCAAGCCATAATTCTGAAATTTGCACCGTCTTCATCAAAACAAGGCTCTTCATCTGAAGAAGAAGAACCAGAGATTGATATTGAAGACCATCTGGTTTTTGGCAATAGTGGATTCTGAACAAAATTGCCAAAAGAATTCAAAACACCGGGAGTAGAGTTCAGACAAAATTCCAACAAAAGAAAGTGCTCGAAAAAGCTACTTCGCAAAGCAAAGCAAAGCAAAGATCCCGCAATAATTCGAGAAAATGCCAAAAGGAAGAACAACGATTCTCCACTCGGATGAATAGTGACGTGGATGAATAGTGATGCAGATGAATAGTTTAAATTCCCTTTTATTACGAAAATACCCTGTAAAACTCCTATAAAAGGAGACTCCCTCTCCCTTAGGAGGACAAGTCATTTTTTTTAGTAAGTCTTTCTCTTTCTACAATTAGAGAGAAGTTGAGAGCTCTTACAGAAATCCCCCTTTAGGGTAGGATTAAATACCCCTCTAAATACCCATATGATTCAGTTCATATGATCCATATCATATGACTCATATCATATGATCCAAATACCCCTGAAATTCCCAAGGTTTCTCTCCTTGATAATTATCTTTGTAAATTCCAATTTTTAAATGAATATGATTATGGACGGTACTACCTCCTAATCTTTTAAAAATACTTTATGCATTTAAATTCTTAAATTCCTCAGATTAAATAATTGGTCAAGTTGATACCAAACTTAGGCCGATGATCTAAAGTGATAATGCATGCAGAAGGAATCAAAATATAAGGGATTGATAAATTAAAGGATAATTGAAGAATGCAGAAAGTAAATAAAGCTTGACTTACAATTCAAGGTTCCAGTTATGGAAACCATGGATCACAAGGTTCTGCATGTATTTAAATCAAATAGGCGGTTGAACCGGCCAAGTATTTAATGCAGGAATTTAAAGAATTTAAATGCATAAAGTATTTTTAAAAGATTAGGAGGTAGTATCGTCCATAATCATATTCATTTAAAAATTGGAATTTATAAAGACAATTATCAAGGAGAGAAACCTTGGAAATTTCAGGGGTATTTGGATCATATGATATGAGTCATATGATATGGATCATATGAACTGAATCATATGGGTATTAAGAGGGGTATTTAATCCTAACCTAAAGGGGGATTTCTGTAAGAGCTCTCAACTTCTCTCTAATTGTAGAAAGAGAAAGACTTACTAAAAAAATGACTTATCCTCCTAAGGGAGAGGAAGTTTCCTTTTATAGGAGTTTTACAGGGTATTTTCGTAATAAAAGGGAATTTAAACTATTCATCCGCATCACTATTCATCCGCGTCACTATTCATCCGAGTGGAGAATCGTTGTTCTTCCTTTTGACATTTTCTCGAATTATTACGGGATCTTTGCTTTTGATTTTGCTTTTGCTTTTCTGAAAGTAGCTTTTTGAGCACTTTCTTTTGTCAGAATTTTGTCTGAACTCTACTCCGGATATTTTGAATTCTTTTGGCAATTTTCTTCAGAATCCACTATTGCCAAAAACCGGACTGTATTCAATATCAATTTCTGGTTCTTCTTCTTCAGATGAAGAGCCTTGTTTTGATGAAGACGGTGCAAATTTCAGAATTATGGCTTGCATTTCTTCTGGATTTTTGGCCGCTGCAAGCATTGAGGCCATCTGGGATTTCTGTGAAAGGAATTGGGTGTGCTCCTTTATTTGTAGTGGTGCCGGTGGTGTTTACGGAGGCGACTGTAATTGAATGGGTTTCTGGGTATCTAACCATTCCTGGATTTTTTGTAGTGCGAGGCTTTTTGGTATTTTAAAGCTATCCCACCATCGGATTTTGAATCTTCTTCGGATAATTGGGATTTTGTCTTCCGAATAATCTACAAACCATGTAAAGACCCATGGTAAGTGGAATTTTGTGTGAAAAAGGTGTAGAGGCACAAATCTCTTTTCTTCCTCCGAAGGTTTAAACTGGGATTTAAAGAGGCTAAAGGATTTAGTGACTTCTGGTTTTTGTATTTCTAAGGTGGATCCAAATTGCTCCTACCATGAATTTCATCATGTCGGTATTTGTGATGGATCACAGGAATTGAACCAAGCTTGTTGGCAATCTTAGTAAAAGAATATTAAAAATGAGGAATTTTTTTTCAAGATCTTTTTTTTTTTGTCTTGAGAAAGGGTTTTGAAAATTCTTTCTCTAATTTTATAAAATTCTGAGTGTGTTTTTCTTCCGGATGATCTTCCGTCTAAGAATCTTGCCTTTGTGGTTTTGGGAATTTTGAGATATGTTTAGGTATTTTCTCTTGGGGAATTTTCTGGGTTTTTCTCTCTGTTTTGAAGGAATTCACGGGTTAAGAAATCTGAAATAGAATTTGTTTCTCCTTTGATGTATTCAATATCAAAATAAAAAATGCTAAGAATCGCTTGCCATCGTGCAAAAATCTGTTTTGATGCAAGGTTTTGAACATCTTTTTGTAAAACTTCCCTAGAACTTTTGCAATCAATTCTGAGTAAATTTTTTTGATTTAGTAAATCACTTTGAAATTTTTGTATGCATAAGACGATGCTCAAAATTTCCTTTTTAATAGTGGAATAGTTTTTATGGGTGTCATTCCAGTGGGCAGAAGTATACTGGACTATACACTCTTCCCCCCCCCCCCCGAATTTTGTTTCAAGATCCCGCCATAACCTAAGTCAGAGGCGTCTGTTTCTACAGCCTTAGGTAGCTGATGGTCTGCTAAATGAAGACATAGGATTTCTAGCACTTTCTTTTTAATATTCTCGACACAGCAAAGATGGTTACTAGTCCATGGAGCAGGGTTTTCTTAAGTCCACATGGAGTGGTTTTGCCATTTTATTAATCTCTGGACGTAAATCTAAAACATAGTTTAGGCTTCCTAGGAATCTCTGTAATTGGGTTTTATCAAGGATTTTGTCAGGTGAGTTATTAGCGAATTCTAAGGCCCTTTCTATAGGGGTTATTTTCCCCTGTGATATATAGTGCCCTAGAAATCTAATCTTCGTTTGGAAAAGGCTCATTTTTGATTTGGAAACTACCAAACCATTTTTTTTGGTAACATAGAAGAAAGTTTTGAGGTGTTTGAAATGTTCCTCCACAGAATTTGAGAAGATTAAGACATCGTCAATATAAACAATACAGAATTTGGAATAATCATTGAAGATGTCATTCATGATTCGCTGGAATTCAGAAGGGGCATTTTTTAGACCAAAGGGCATTACATTCCACTCGTGTTGTCCAAAGGGGACCGTAAAGGCGGTTTTGTAATGATCTTTTGCAGAAATTTGGATTTGCCAAAAACCAGACTTCATATCAAATTTTGAAAATATCAAGGCAGAATGTAACTTCTGTAGTAAATCTTTTTTGTTTGGAATTGGATATCTAATCCATTTTAGGACAGTATTTAAAAGTTTGTAATTAATAACTAATCTGGGAGTTCCTCTTTCTATTTCCGCATTTTTGCTTACATAGAATGCAGCACAACTCCAAGGGGATCTAGATTTGGAAATTAGTTTTTTATTTTCAAGATCATGAATTTCTTTTCTGCAGTGTTGTTCAAGATCACTATTCATTTGGATAGGTCTTGCTTTTGTAGGAATTTGTTTTTCATCAAAATTCTTTTCGTAAGGAAGATCTACGATATGTTGTTTCCTACTCTAGAAGACATTTGGAATTTCAGAAAATAAATTGGTTTCAAAAGAGTTTTGGAGTTTAGAAATATTGATTTTAACATCAGGTGATTCTAAAAGAGTTTTTAATCTTTCAAAAGAAAAATCTTTTTTCAGTTCTTGTAGATGGTAAGATTTTCCTTGGATTCGGGCATTTAAACCATCTTCATGTATTGAACAAGCTCTCATTAGATTGAGACTTCTTGTTTTTGGTTTTGTTATGAAACGAAATTTCAAATTTTTTTTGTTGAATTTAAAAGATACAAAATCACTATCTACCTTATAAGGTATGATAAGATTTATGAACGGTGTTCCTAAGATGACAGAACTATGTATGTCATTTGTTAAGACAAACGATGTTTCTATAGAGACACCGTCATTATCTATTGACGCACGACTTTTGGAATCAATTTTTATTTTCGTGTTGTTAGCAGCTGCTAATTTTTCACGGGATTTTTCTCTAAATATTTCGTACAATACCGCTTTTATCGATTTAAATCAAAGACTAAAGTGTCAAAAAGTGAATTCTAAAGTCACCAGAGAATTGAAGGGTTATTTTTATTAGGTATCTTTGACGTGAAATTGTCTCAAGATACTTAGAAAGTCTTTGGGATGTTCTCTAATTGATTCTTTCGAGTTATGAGAATCGGAGTTTTGTGGTGTAGCTTTTGAAAGGATTGCTTTTATTAATAAAGAATCTCTTTTTTGTTTTTCTTTTAATTCTTTTATATCCGTTTTTACTTGTTTGATCTCCTTTTGAAGTTTTTGTACAGGAATTTCTGGGCAAGAATTTTCTTCTTTTTCTTGATCATTGGTTAACACGCAAATGCGTATTCTTTTATGATCACCGGAATTTTTGAATGAATTAGTTGTGACTAACTCATCTATTTGAAGGGGCGTTTTAGCATCTGAAGATAGAGAAAAATAATAAGATTCTTTGGCAGCTGAATCAGTTGAATCAGAAGAGCCTGAATCAGAGAAGTCTGAATCAGAGGAATTTATAAGAGGATCAGAGATCTTTTGGACTACTACTTTATCCCAACCTGGTTTTTTGAGATTTTTCTCTGATTTTACAAAATCTCGACGTGTGACCCTATCTGCAGCATTTGTAGCATGTTATATGCTTATATCTGGAAACGCTCCTTTTGGGATTTGCAGTTTTTTGTAAATGTTCCAATGTACTCTTTTTACCGAATCATTCGCCGAGTTGCGGGTTTTTGGAAGATTGCGAGTATCCTAACAACGATTTTGTATTAGAACTGCTGAATGTTCTACTCAATTGATTTTGGATAGCCCTAACAAATTCACTTGTTAGGCTAGATATTATTGACGCCATATTTGGACACCGAAGAGTTCAAAGATAGGTTTTTGGCTTTTCTTAGTCGTAATGGGATTTATCGTGATCGAAAAGGGATAATTAATGGAATTTTGGGAGGAATAATAATCGAACTACCAAAGAAAAGGATATTTATCCTATGTTCATTAACAAACTCGTGAGAATTTTTCCCCGTATTTAAGGCCCTAGTTTTTGAAAAGGTTTTTAAGAACCAAATTCATTTTTCTAGTGTATTTTTCGTGAAAATCATTTTGTAGGAATTTTTATCAATTTTAAAATCTTTGTAAAACGCCAAGTTCGCTTACTAGGTTTTCTCGTAATAGAGAAAAAGTCGCACTAGTAGGTTGTAGGTCTTCTAACTTTTCTCTAACAAAGAGGATTTTCATAAACGGGTCTTGGTATTTCATTGGAATAATCTACGCTTCGTAGATTGGGTATGTCGACGTAGAACGCCTAGGTTTCGCTTTGTAAGCGAGTATTGATGACTCAAGGAACTGAATCATCGTGATCTACCGCCGTAGATTTTCTATGGAACGATAGACTGACTCTACCATCCTGGTATTGGGTTATTTCTCTGAGACGAGTATTTGGTTGGGATGTCGCAAGAGGCTCTGGCTTGACAACACCTTCTAAGATCCATTCGTCTGGTAAGGAAATATCCTTCCATCTCATGGGCCTTGGTATAACGGTGTTAGATCTGGAAAGATCGGTTTGTAGAAGAAGGGTTTCACCTTTCTTACTATGGTATCTGACTTTTGTCGCAAAAGCTGAAGTCATAGCTTTGTAATGAATTCGATAAATTATAGCTACGGGAATCGATCCTTCAAGCATTTGGTAATTATGAGTCTTGATTTGTAAGACTAGAGATTTTTGGATATTTTTGTCATTTAAAGAGACTGAGAAATTTGGGTAACAATAAAAAGATATTGGTCTTGTGCAGACACTAGACTCAACAGAACTCAATAAGGAATCTTTAAAATTTGTGAATCGGGCATCACGTAAAACAGCAAGGATTGATGTGTTTAATCCTTCTTTTGTGAGGGGTTTTATCCCTATTTGGACTAATCCAATATGGATATATTTGAAATTTCTTTCTCGGTGTCTTCTCAAGAAATTTTGAGAAAGTAATTGAATGGTTTTAAAAGGTTGAGATAATTGGATATCTCTTTCCTCGGTTTTGATTGTGAAATCGGTTTTGAATAACTGATATTTTGAATTTTTGTAAATATGGTCTCGATTTATTTTCGGTATTTTCCAATTATCGATAGATTTGTCAAAATCTTGTATCAAGATTTCTTCGGAGTTTATTATCTTCGTTGAATCCATGGAAGAAGATGAACCAAAATCACGCGAAGTAGATCTGTTGAGAAACGGATCCATGTTATGGAACTCCTATAACAGAGCACCCGGAGGCCTTCCCTTGGGTATAACTGCCTACGTTCGTTGAGGACTTACCGACCCTGGACTATCCTAAGCACAAAACCTCAGAAGAACCCAAACCTCTAACAAGGAATTCAACATCCGGTCCGACCATATGCTCGCTTATATCTACCCTTTATGGCTTTGATACCAAACTTGTAAAATACCCTCACGACTACGAGTGATCTGGCCTATGGCTCGAGGAAGAATTGAGTGGATTTTGGGAATTTGATGGGCTTTGGGACGGATCGCCAAAGCAGCCGTGGGCATGCCGCCCAATTTCGGGAAGCGCATTAATCGTCGGAATAAGAATCGACCAGCTCAGCAGTTGGGTCGGGATCGCCCAATCGCTAAAATCGCCCAAATGGTAAGACTGGGCGGATGACCGAGACGGGCCAGTGGGCCCGGTGGAGAATTTCGGGTGTGAGAGATGTCCGAAAAATGCTGAATAATATACGGGGATATTTGTTCATCCAAAAAATTATACGAACTAGGCACCGGAGTATGACTTTTAACAAACGGAAATTGGGTTTCATAAAAAATGACATGGCGATTAATGATGATTTTATTGATGGATAAATCAAAGCATTTGTATCCACGATGATTAGATGGAAAACCCAAAAACACACACGGAGTAGACCGGGCCTGAAGTTTGTTAATTGTGATGGATGGAAATAACGGATAGCATAAACACCCAAAAAACCCGAAGATGGGAATAAGAAGGAGTTTTATTATATAAAATTTGAAGGGGAGAAGAATATGTCAGACTTTTGGAAGGAATGATGTTAAGGAGATATGTAGCCATTTGAAGAGCATGATGCCAAAAATATGGGGGTACGGAAACATGTATCAATAGGGTGCGGAGAATGTTATTTATGGAATGAATTTTACGTTCGGCTTTCACATTTTGTGAAGATGTATGAGGCCAAGAGAAAAGAAAATTTATCACATTAGTAGCACGTAATTCTAAACACCCCATTGTCATACTCTTTTCCATTATCACACCAATATTTTTTATTTCACTATTTAATTGAGTTCGATGAATGCTCTAAATTTTAGGAAGATGGAAAACTTGAGATTTCTTCGCTATTGGAAATGTCTATAGAAATTTAGAATAATCATCCAAAAAAGAACATAATATTGATGACCCATTGAACTATGAACATGAGACGTCCATAAGTCGCTATGAATAATATCAAATGACATTAAAGTATGAGATTTTGAGTCTACAAATGGCAACTTAACTATTTTTCCTAAAGAACAAGATTGACAAATTGGAGTACGACTGCACTTTACATGAAATAAAATTATTTTTATCTCAAGCTGACAAAATAGAGGACCCCGGATGACCAAGGTGAGCATGCCACAAGGAAGGAGAAATGGCTGCAAAGGCTGATGGCAAGGCTTAACTCGATGGACTGAAACCGGGCGTGATAAGATAAAGATCTCCCCTACTATCACACCTCATGAGAGGATTCTGCCTTGAAATCCTTCACAGAGAAACCAAAAGGATCAAATTCAACAAAGAATGTAATTGTCAGTGAGGAATTTTCTGACGCACACTAAGTTTTTAATTAATTTGGGGGCATATAAAGTATTTTTCAAGATAAAGGGAGGATTGGGGGGAGATAGAGTTTTATGACCATAACCCTGAATTTGAATAGAGTTACCATTACCGACAATTATACCACGAGGGTTGCTCAAATTGGCACAAGACGAGAGAGTACCTTGATCGGAAGTCATGTGTGTCGTTGCGCCGGTGTCCATGTACCAATTTGGATCCGGTTGCGTCAATCCAAGTGTGTGCATTGCAGCCTCAATATTGGTGTGAGTAGATGTGGGGCCCACTGCCGAGAATGCCTGTGTGGGCCGAGGCCTAAGCAGTCCACCATGCTGCCCCGGCCCAGTGCTGAACCGAGAACCTGCCTGCTAAGTGTTGGGCCTAAAATTAGGCTGTCCAGCCCACTGGCTGCTTGAAGGGCCTGGAAATTAAGGGATGCTGGCCCACAGCCCATTGCCCCAGCCCCACTGCCATGGGCCCCACGGATGGGACCAGTAGGGAAGAGGCCCACTGTTGACTGGTCGGGGCCCACTGCCGGACTGATGACCACCGGAACCGCCGTGTTTGCCCAAGCAGTTTTTGTTATTATTCTTACGATTATTTTTGCCGCCACCATGAGTACGGTTTTGGCCCGAATTATCAACAAAACCTGAAGAATTTGTGGAGGACGTCATTAGGACGACGGGGCTTGCTCCGAGTCGCTTTTTAGCCAAATCGGCTTCTTTCAAAGTAAGCATGGAGAGGGTTTGATAAAAAGCGGAAGTGGGTTGCTTTGACGGCGAGAGTCTCAACGCCATTATAGGCCTCAGAAAGACCGGCAACCGCTTGTAGAACCGCACGATTATTTGTTACAAAGTGCTAACGTTACTGAGTTGGTCCGCCAACTCCTTGAGTTTCTTACAATATGCAGATACGCTTGGAAATTCTTCCATGCGAACTTGAGAGAATTTCGCTGAGTGTGACAACATGTGAATGTTGGTTATCTTGGAATATGTCACACAATCTATTCCAGGTAGCCATAGCCGTGGTATCCGGCTCAATAATCGTCTGTAAGAGGTCAACCGAAATAGTGGAATAAATCCACTGGAGAACGTTAGCATCAAGAGTAATCCATAACTGAGGATCCTCCGCGGGAATAGGTGTAGCGGGAGGAATTATGTGATGGATAAATTGATGGGAGATAGCGTGAATTTTAAACAACCTCGCCCACGCCGCATATTGGACGTTTTCCATCTCAAGCACAATAGAGATGTTTTTCTTGATGTTAGAAACCATGAGGGCAGAATGAAAATTGTTCTTAGACATATTGAAAGAACAAAGGTAGAGGAGGGGAAATTTGGGAATAGTAAGAGAGATTTGGAGAGCGGAAGAATAATTTGGTAAACCCGAGGGGGGGGGGGTTTCGGCCGAGAGGAACACAAAATTTGGGAGAGAATTTTTTTTGTTAGACCTAGTCTCTTGATACCATGAAAGAAATAATTCCCTTGATTATTTTCATTCCTAAAACCTTATTCTATACATTTATGGTAATACACTACTAATTATATTACAACATTACCTAAACTAGGATACTAAATATTTACCATAAATTACATTACATAAAACAACCAAAACCAAGAACTATTTATGGGACCAAATCCGAGACTCAATAAACACATGTATATTGTGTGTATATTTAACCGTTGGTAACTAATAAGCATTATTTCTATATAAGTTCTAACAAAAGAGAAGAAAACGTGTTTCACAGAGGGAGAATTACTATTAAGACTTCAGATTATTTTTATTGCTGTGTTACGTATGCATGCCCTACTGTACAAGTAATACTAGCGGACACGATTGTTTGATTTGTTTTTATTCTATACATAAAGCTATATGTTTAAGCAACTTGTCCATGCTTTTCGCGATGAAATAACGCTTACAAAACACTTTTCAGCTGTATGAATTATGGTGTAACACGTGAAGCATGATGCTGAGTCAAATTCACGTCAAAGTTGTAGTTCTACTGGTTTGATACGCATGGTATCGGGAGCGACACAACTCAGACGGGTATCGATAATAAAGAAGACTAAGAGTCGTTTGCATCGTAATGGACGACTATCACTAAAATCGATCATACGACTTCCAACAACCTTTTAATGACATTTATTGAGAAACTAGTCTCTATAAACGTGTTTTGCACAAATATATTTTGCATCAAATATTTTGAAATTGCATTTTAAAATAATAAACTTTCAGCTTATATATATTCAAAAAATAATCATCAAGTATTCCGATTTTATTTCGTAAGAAATTTTTTATTAAAAAAATGATATAATTTTGAAGGGCACAAAAATCAATATTACTAAATCAACACTTTACACACTTTTTACATGTGCGATGCCTATAAAAGTGAAACGGTAAAGGGTCAAAATACCCCAAACATATTGAAAATGGTTCAAAATTTATCATCCTTTCACTTATTGACCATGTTGTCCTTAAGTTAGTTGTCAGGTTAAAAATGCCTCTACTTAGCGGATATGATCATTAATCATTATCCACATAAAAAAATATTTTTTCATGTTATATTAAAAGCACGAAGACCCTTAGCGGTCATTTTCTTTTTTTACCCTTTATAAGTAGAGTTTACAATGGACAAAATAGTTAGTATTTGATTATCTTCCTACTATTTAGGAATATTCATTTAATTATTTTTCTCATATTTAGGATTTCAAAAATCATTAAATTTTTTGTATTAAATCATTACTTTCCTGAACTATGTTATAAGATATTTGTAGAAAGGAAAATGATAACAATTTTATAGCGGACTAATTCTTTCAAAATATTTTAGGTAAAGTTCTTTAGCACTTCAATTCCTTTTACGTTTGGGATTATTTATATATAAAGGAAAAGGGATTCTTCAAAGTGGTCATGCGTAATTATTGTGTAGCTTTGGAATTCCAACATAGGTAGAACACAAATTATAATACTACGGCAAGTCAATATGACGATTTTATCATATATGGAGTTATCTTTTTGAAGAAATATGTTAAATTTTTAAAGGTATAGAAGTCATTCAATATTAAAAGGATATTTTGGTCAATCAATATTTATATTTAATAGAATATTTCTACAATAATTAATTGTACATCTCCTATATTAGGTAGAATTATATTTCTCTTGTAATTATGATTGATTAGTTACCTAGTTGGTAGCAAAATAAATATTTCTGTAACACTATATATATATATTGTAAATCATTAATGAATAAAATCAAGAAAAAATATTTCCTACATGGTATCAGATTCTAGGGAAAGATCCTAAACCCTAAACTTTTCTCTCAATACCGTCGCCCCCCCCCCCCCTTCTTCCTTGCCCCGCCGACCTCCCTTCTCCGTCCGACATCCATGTCTGACTCGAAATCCAATTTTCACCCAGCCCTTGCTGTCTCGAACATCAAATCTCATATCTACATCACTCTTGAGATGGAAAACGCGGCATTATGCGACATGAGTCAACTCTTTAAAATCTATTGTCGCCACACCAGGTTATCCATCACATAATTCCATTGGAAAAAGGCAAGAAGAAGGTGCCGAAGATCGATGATGAGACGGAATTATGGTTGACCCTTGATGCAACGGTCCTCCAGTGGATCTACGCCACAATCTCGAGTGATTTACTACATATTATTCTTGAGCCTGATTCCACGCTTTCAAGACAATAAGAATTCCAGTGGCCGCCACACTTGGAGCAGAATTTCCACCATCGATATGACGGATTTTCCCAATGTGTCCGTGATACCGCCAACGATTCAAGGTTTTGTCGACCAACTCAAGAATGCTCTGGCGCGCCAGAACTAACAATGGGCTCGTGTTACAAATGGTTGTCGCCATCGACACATATAGCGGAATAGGTACGCTTAATCCATCAAAGCAATCCTCTTCGCTATTCTACCAAGCCCGCTCTATGCTCATCCTCAAGCTGGTTTTGCCAAGAAGACATCCACCGCTTTCCAATTCCTCCTTAGTTGTCGCCGTCCGATGAGAATTCATCACAATTTAAAAATTTGCCGCCAAATCGTGGCCAAAGGGCCAAATGGCAATAACGGAGAAAAACCACGGCGGTGGTCGCGATGGTAGAAAAGCAATGACAACGGTCATGGTGGAGTGGCGCGGCTGGCCAAGAGCAACAAATAGCCCAATGGCAAACCGGCCAAATTTCAGGAGGCAAATCGGCTTGGCAATGCTCCTAGGTCGCGGCCTCCCTCGCCCATTCCTCACGGAAAATTAGGCGTGCCGACAACCCAGCACACCTGACCAGCCGATAGGCCCAAAGAATCTAACACGGAATCCTTGGGCCACCGCCGAGCTGGGCTGCAGAGGGCCCACTCTCAAAGAGAGACCCCGACATTTATCGAGGCCGCAATGCACACTGTTGGGCTTACTCCGCCCGATGCAAATTTGTACATAGACACCGGTGCAACATCTCATATGACGTCCTCACAAGGTAATCTCTCATCCTATTTTAATCTAAGCAATAATCGTGGTATAATTATCGGAAATAGTCATTCAATTCCAATTCATGGTTATGGTACTACAAACTTGTCTCCCCGAACCCACCATTAATTTTGAAAAATGTCATTCACGCACCTCAATTAATTAAAAACTTGATTTCAGTTAGAAAATTTACCACTGATAATTGAGTTTATGTTGAATTTGATCCTTTTGGGTTTTTCGTGAAGGATTTTCGTACGGTGATGCATCTGAGATGTGATAGTCGGGGCTAGCTTTATCTAATCACCACAACCACATATCAAGCCAAATTACTATCGACTTTTGTAGCTTTAGCTCATTCTTTATGGCATTAAAGTTCGGGTCATCCGGGAGCGCATGTTTTTGCTTCCTTTAAACAAAATAAATTTATTGAGTGTACTAGACCTCGTAGTTCTCATAGTTGTCACTCTTGTTCTCTTGGAAAACATGTTAAGTTGTCTTTGGTTGCCTTTAAGTCTCGTATTGTTATGCCTTTTAATATTATTCATAGTGATATTTGGATATCTCCCGTTTTGAGCTCTTCAGGCCATCGATATTATCTTCTGTTGTTGGATGATTACTCTAATTTTTGTGGACGCTTTGTCTCAAAAGTCAAGTTTTTTCCACATTTTTATCCTTTAGAGCATACATCCACACTCAATTTGAACGGGATATTAAAATATTTAGTGTGACAATGGTAGAGAATTTGATAATGGGCTGTTTTGGGATTTTGTAAAACTAATGATTTATCATTTTGTCTCTCGTGTCCACATACATCATCTCAAAATGAAAAAGCAAAAAGAAAAGTTCAAACCATTAACAATATTGTTAGAACCTTACTTGCCCATGCATCTCTACAACCATCATTTTGGCATCATGTGTTACAAATGGCAACTTATCTTTTGAACATACTTCCGAGCAAACAAATAGCCTACCAATCCCCACTCAAAATTTTATACATAAGGGACCTATCATATTCTCATTTACGGGTTTTCGGGTGCTTATGTTATCATCTCTTTCCTTCTACTACCATCAATAAACTTCAACTCCGGTCAACTCGGTGTATTTTTTTGGGATATCCGTCAAATCATCATGGTTACAAATATTTTGACTTATCCTCTAATAAAATTATCATAAGTCGTCACGTAATTTTTGATGAAACAAATTTCTCTTTTGCCAAATTACATTATTCCGGTCCTCCTACCTATGAATTTTTTGACGATAGCATACCCCTGTATTTGGTCCTTAAATTAGCCTCTCAAATAGGCCCAACGTTTCCCAATGTCTCACCAATTCACCATCGAGCCCCCTGTGGTCGCTGGACACCGAAGTCTCTCAGCCGCAACCTATTGTCGAGAGGCCCAGTGGGAGGTAGTCCGCTGGGTCTCAGCCCACCATCCAGATCGAGCAACCCACCGTCCCCTGGCCCATTACCCAACAGTCCAGTCACTACCAGCCCACTACCGGGCAGTCCGTCACTCTCGTGCGACCCGACTCTAATTCCGGCCCAACGGCCTGTCATTCGTAGTCAAAACGAGATTTTTCAGCCAAACAAAAAATATAGTCTTCACACCCATGTTGCCAAGTCACCATTGCCCCGTAATCCTGTGTCTGCCCTTAATGACCCGAATTGGAAAATGGCTATGAATGATGAATTTAATGCTCTTATTAATAATAGGACGTGGATAATGTTAATGTGATTCAATATATATGGATTTTTAGTCATAAATAAAAATCTTATGGTACATTTGAGAGGCATAAATCTCGTCTTGTAGGTGATGGAAGACTCAACAGGTTGGTGTGGATTGCGGTGAGACTTTCAGTCCAATGGTCAAACCGGCAACAATCAGGACGGTCCTCGCTTGGTTTCTTTCAATGGCATGGCCGCTTTATCAGTTTGATATCAAAAATACCTTCCTGCATAGAGACATCAATGAAACAATGTACTTGTATCAACCCATGGGGTACATAGACCCTACTTATCCTGATCATGTGTGCCTGCTGACTAAATCATTATATGGGCTCAAACAAGCTCCTAGGACCTGATACAAGAGGTTTGCAGATTGCGTTTCACATATTGGGTTTTCTAACATCATGTCTGATCATTCTCTATTCATCTACTGGCAGGGTAATGATATTGCTTACATTCTTTTGTATATGAATAATATTATCTTAACTGCCTCATTTGATGCCCTTCACAAGTCTATCATGTCACTGCTTGGCTCGTGAGTTTGCAAATGAAAGATCTAGGGTCACCGAAGTTACTTCTTGGGGATAGCTGTGACACATCATGCAGGTGTTTTATTTTTATCCCAAAAGAAGGATGCAACAGAGATTGTTGAACAAGCTGGCATATCATCGTGTAGGGCGTCTGCCACTCCGGTTGACACTAAACTGAAGTTGAGTTCTTCTTCCAAAGAAGCCATATGTCGATCCATCACATTACACGCAGACTTTGCAGGCTATGCAAGATCTCACATTCACTAGGCTCGATATCTCTTATGATGTGCATTAGGATTGTCTATTCATGCATAACCCGATGAAGGATCACATGCATGCTCTCAAATACATTGTGTGTTATATTCAGGGTACTCTCGATCATGGCTTGCATTTATATCCGTCTTCGACAACCACTCTTATTTCATACACATATGTCGATTGGGGTGGTTGTCCGGATACCAGATGCTCTACGTCTGATTATTATGTATTTCTTAGTGATAATTTGGTCTCTTGATCCTCAAATGGCAAGCAACCTTGTTCAGATCCAAGGCCAAAGTAGAATACCGATGAGTTTCCAATGTGGTATCTCAATCTTGTTGGCTACGGAACCTTCTTTTAGAGCTCCATTGTCCTGGCTCAAGGCGACATTGGTTTATTGTGATAATATTAGTGCAATTTATCTCTCAAGGAATCAGGTTCACCACCAACGCACTAAATATATTGAGTTGATATTCACTTTGTTCGCGAAAGGTTGCTCGTGGACAAGTACGTGTCTTACATGTCCCGTCACGTTATCGATTGCCGACATCTTTACAAAAAGTCTTCACTGGTTTTATTTGAAGACTTTTGGGATAGTCTCAGCATACGCCGACCTCCCGCTTCGACTGCGGGGGTGTAATAGAATATTTCCATAATAATTAATTGTACATCTCCTATATTAGGTAGAATTATATTTCTCTTGTAATTAGGATTGATTAGTTACCTAGTTTGTAGCAAAGTAAATATTTATTTAACACTATATATATTGTAATCATTAATGAATAAAATCAAGGAAGAATATTTCCTACAATATTCACAATATTAAAATATTATAGATTGATTGTTCAATTATTACGACATTTATTCTCTTGTATTTATGAGGACATATTTCATGGGTTGTGTACCCGTGTAGCTCATATATAAATAGGATATTTCATTCCATTGTAATAAGATTCTAGCAATTACAAAACATTGATTGTTATTCTATTGATTTATGTGCTTTCATACAAGTTAACGCCACTTTGCCCAGAAGATGTCATAAGGCTCAGACTACACATTACTTTATCTTGTCTTTTTATTATTCATTTTCAGTACAATTCATCTAAAATTTCTATCTAACGTGTCACTTGAGATCCATGCATACAAATTCAACTATACTGCTTTTACTGTAAACAAGTTCTTACACTCTATCATCTTGAAAATTGGTGGTCTTAAAGTTTTTACCCCTACTTGTCCCATCGGCGAACCTTCAAGGTCAAAAGAAAAAATTGTTAAATTAGAAGTTTTGTTCATAGGACAAGCGGCATAATAACATAACACAGAGGGGTCGTTTGGTACGAAGGATTATAAGCAAAAATAATTTTGGGATAAGAATTTAGCAATTCTTTATCCCTTGTTTGGTTATTAATTTAGGTATAAGTTATTCCTGAAATAAAAATAGTACTGAAAAAATTTATACGTGTCATAAGGTGGAATAAGTTATCCCAGGATAATTTATCACGAGATTGTAAAAAACTTCTTTTTAAAAAATATCAAATATATGTTACTTTTAATACCACATACTAAACAGTCAATAAAAATTAATTTCATAATAATTAATCACAATATAAATAATCTCAATATAACTTATCCCAGCATAACTTATCCCAACTTAATTTGTTTCCAACCAAAAGACCCCATAATGTGTGGAGTAGTATTAATTATATGGTAGTACTCCTTGAGTTTTAACTCGTATTTAGTAGGAGTAAGAACAAAATTCGGCAACTAAAACTATTTGAACTCGACAATTTTACTTGTCTTTTCACCATCATAACGCTCGAGACAGCAATTTTCAAATGGACGACCATTTTTCTACTCTTCATCAAGAACATGAACACGTACTTTAAGCCCTGATTCTTAGTTTGGTTAGCAAATGCTGACGATATTTCTCTCCTTACTGCTGTTATTATGTGTTTATATTATTGTCAGTTGTAGTACTGGGACAATAATTAATCATTACACTTGGGATAGAGCCCAATGCTTGGTCATGTATTAAAAAACAGTAGCCTTTCTTAGTTCCATAGAAATGTGACCAATGGGAAAAAAGGATTAGGGTTATTAGTTGGTTATTAGACGAGGTCACAATAGTTACCTTTTGATTTCTTTAAGGAATTTAGTTTCCTTGGTTAAAATTCTTTTTACTGTTCCAAAATTTTCAAAAGCAACCTTGTTTTGTCCCACACTACCGGAAGAAAGTTATTTGCCAACAACAATTTTTGTTGCTATATGTTAGATGTTGCTGTCAAAAGTACTTTTCTCAACAACAAAGTTGTTGCATGCCTTTGTAATAACCTCCGATGCAAAAATTTTCGCAACAACGTGTTATTTTTTTTATTGACATTTACGATTTTTAGCAACAATATATTAAATTTTGTTACCATTTATATTTTTTAGCAACAATATATTTATTATTGCTAAAATTTTGTTGTCAATTCTATACTTTCTTGTAGTGACATTCATGCATCCTCATTACTGTTCTTCTTAGGATTTAAACTGGAGTACTATTTGTAAGATTGGAATAAACTCCCTTAGGGATTCCTTTCATTAATCACAATATATAGTTCTACATAGGTTGATTCCTAATACAATAAGAATCCTAGGTTACCTTAAATATACACCTATCATAATTACAAAATATTCTGTGAATAGGAATATTCGGAGAATATTCACTAATACTCCCTCAGTAGGGCGGGAGGAGGCCGAGCAACAAGCTGAAGGATCTGAAGTCGATGAATAAGCGTCTCGGTGAGTCCCTTTGTGAAAATATCTGCATCTTCAGATAGGAGAAAGGCACATGTAACAATTTGACCTGACCAAGAGCTACCTTCTCACGCACAAAGTGGATATCCATCTCAATATGTTTGGTCCGCTGATATTGGACCGGATTGTGAGACAGATATATGACAGATATGTTATCATCAGAGACTATAGACGCTTTGGCGCGATGGACACTGGAGCTCCAAAAAGAAGATTTGAGCCAATGCAGATCTCAAAGAACTACATTAGCAATGCCGCGATACTCTGCTTCAGCACTCGAGCGAAATAATGTGGCTTGTCTCTTGGCGGACCAGGAAATAAGATTATCCCCTAGAAATACACAATATCCGGAAGTAGAGCGACGCGTGTCCGGCACCGCCTTAATAACTGCATCCGTATAAGATAGCAACATGTTCGGCGCAGAGGGGTAGAGATGCAATCCATAGTCAAGGGTGCTCTTAACGTATCTGAGAATGCACTTAAGGGCAACAAAGTGGGTCTCTCTCGGAGCATGCATAAACATACACACATGCTTAACAACATATGCAATATCAGGCCTAGTGAATGTAAGTTACTGAAGAGCACCTGCAAGACTCCGATACAGAGTAGGATCAGAACTGGATCACCATCAGTGGCACTAAGCTTGGATTTGGAGTCGACTGGAGTTGGCATAACCTTTCAATTTGTCATCTTAGCCCTGTACACTCTCTCTTCTGCATATTTACGTTGACTCAGGAACATAGTATCGGAAGATCTGGTTACTGATATACCCAAGAAATAGCTAAGTGTACCCAAATCAGTCATAGAAAATTCAGTTTTGAGTAGAGCAATGATTTCATTTTTCAATTCATCAGATGAGGCAGTGAGAACAATGCCATCCACATACAATAGCAAATAAGTCGTGCTGCTATTGTGATGAAAAATGAAAAGAGAGTTATCACACCGACTACATATAAACCCAATCTGTAAAATATACCTGGCAAAATGGTCATACCAAGCTCGGGGATCTTGTTTAAAGCCATAGAGTGACTTCCTAAGGCGACATACATACCGATGGGCTGCAGGATGGACAAAACCTGGTGACTGATACATGTACACAGTTTCTTTCAAATCCCCATGAAAGAATGCATTCTTGACATCAAGCTGATGAATCGGCCAATGCTTGCACATGATAATACTGAGAACAATACAAATAGTAGCCGGTTTGACAACCGGACTGAAAGTCTCACCATAATCAATTCCCTCTTGCTGATTAGTGCTGGAGGAGACCCGTCGCGCAAAACAAGATGAGCATAATAAAAAAGTCTTAACGGTTGAGAGCATGGCACCACCGGCAGCCCTCACCACTCAACCACCGATGTCGGACCACCAACAACAATGCGGGACAATCGCGGTGGAGAATGAGGAGGCAGAGGCCGAGGCAATGGCAAGCAAGGCAAAGGGCGTGGAAGGGGCAACAGGGCCTAGGCGAGCCCAGCCGCTTGTCCAACCAATCCAGATGGCATGGTCCGTCGAGGTTGGCCCAATCATGGAACTTAGGCCTCCCGACTTGTCCATATCTAACAAAGATGAGCCCAATTCCAAACAAGCTTGGGCGCCTGGTCTCTTGGGCTCGGGTCCAAGCAGCCTAGACAGGCCCAACATGCTCACTTTGTTTTAGCCCAACAACCCGGCATCAATCGGTCACCACATGTAGCCCTGACCAGATTTGGGCCAGGAGGGCATTCAATGCTTTGAATCTTCAACAACCCGATGAAAACTGGGTACATGGATATTGGATCCACATCTCATCTCACCCCGTCTTCAGGTAATCTATCTCAATTGCTTAAGAATTAAAGCATCCCAATTCATCTGTCAATCGGTAATGGTCATCGCATTCCAATTGAAGAGTTAAGGTAATGCCCTTTGCCACACAACCTCCTCCCACATCCGTCCCTCTCTACAAACCATGTCCTGTATGCTCCTAACATCATTAAAATTTAATATTAGGTTAGAAAATTCACCCGTAACCAACCTTATGCGTCTATGGAATTTGACCATTTTGGTTTCTCTGTGAAGCGAGTCTCTATAATGGGAAAATTCTAACACGCCGCATTTCTGTTGATAGTGTGGGAGACCTCTACCCATTCGCTCTATCTTTGGTGTCAACAAGCAATCTCATACCTCCCTTCACGCAATCTCTCTATCAACTTGACATGATAGACTTGGTGCATCCAGGGAGCACATGTTTTTACCTTTCTTAGAAATAATAAGCTGTTAGATGTAATTAATGAAAGGAATCCCTAAGGGAGTTTATTCCAATCTTACAATAAGTAATCCTAGGTTACCTTTAAATATACACCTATCATAATTACAAAATATCTTGTGAATATTGTCTTATCTATCAACTTACGTTGTTACACATGATTTGAAATATAGAGAGTACATAATTTTTAGAGCAATGATTTAAACTTATCATTGTCGGGTTAGAAAATTTTGGTGGAGTAGAGAACTAGTGGGTCAAAGACCCAAAATGTACACAAAGCGATAAGAACATATTAGTTTCAAAGCCAGAATATATTACTGACCATGTTTCTTGCAGGGACCATCATACTGTGCAAGGTCCATCCCATAGTTGGTAGCCTATCATTGAATGGTTTGACAAGTTTCAACCATAAGTTTGGAAACCTACCATTAAATGGTTTGACAAAGTTGCAAAATTTGACTTCTTACATACATAGTAATGTCATGGATGACATCAAGATGAGCATTTTCACTCCCTATAAATATGTTGCTCTTATAATTCATTCATAACACACTAAAATGGGGGAGAGGAAAAACATAGAGAATACCTCTTATTGAGATAAATCTAACGAGAGAGAAAAAAGAGTTCCTAAGCAAAATTGTTAGAAATATTTGGTGCAGAGAAATTGTGAGATTACCACACTAGTGAGTGTGAGAGTTTTTGAGTGTATTCCTCAAGTATTTGTCAAAACTTGAGAAGATGTTGTATACCCATTATTATTGTTATAGTGGAAGGTTTACCTATGGTTTTTGCCCTTATTCATAAGGGTTTTCATGTAAAATACTCATGGTCATTATTGCTCTTTTATTCTTGCTAATTAATCAATAAATAGTATTTACGATTGGAAGATATCAGGAAATTTTGAATATGCTTTCTGTGATTGCTTGTTTATTCTTGATCTTTCACATCAGAAAAGAATTTTGAGGTATCCGTTGTATTTTTCCCAGTAAATATTGATCCTCGAAGGAAATGGAATATTCTTCGTTATTCCCAACAGCCTTGCTAAAGTATCGTGAGCCGTCAAGGTCGGGAGCCCTATTCCTGCCAGTAGCGCGGGCATTGGTTACATATCACAGCGTAAGTAGTTATGTCTAAGAGGATGGAATTTAAGTAGTCCATCACCGTGATTCTCCACATCTTTCCCGGGAACTCACTTATAAGAGTGATTAATGCTCAGGAGACTGTTATGCTGAACCTATCATCTATTGATAGGGTGCGGTATTGATATACAATCTTTCTTAGGAATCACCTAGCGATGTTATAGAGATCGGTGAGACTAAAAAATGATGGTCCAAAAATTGGAAAGTGAGAAGTTCAGCAGCTGACTGATAAATTTTCCCTCTGGCGAAAGAAAGGATGAAGATTAATGGCGAAGGTTAGTAAAGAGGCGTTATTGGGCTTAGAAAAAGCCTGAAATGCAGATGAAGGATGAAAGGCTGGGAGGAGACATATAAGATGTGACCAACGAGTACAAAGTGAATCTAAATACAATGAGAACCAACATCTTACAAAATATAGAATCAAAAGAGTGCAAGGCGCAAAAGAAATCGCTGGGAGACTTTAGAGAATTTGTACATGTCGAAGAATCTTTCTAACAGGGTTCTACTTGACAGAAGAAGTTCTTTTAAATACAGGAAGCCAGACAATATGGATATGCTCCAACATTTGAGTAATTTTAATGGTATGATTTCTCAATTGATAAGGTTTGAAGTAAAGTTCGCCGATGAGGAAAAGGTTGTGACGATAATGGCAACAGCTATAAATGTTATGATCACCTTATCACCACTCTTGCTTTATGGGAAGGAAAAGTTGGTGTATGAAGTCATTACACTGGAAGCCTTGGTTTCATTTGAAACTCAAAACAAAGCGCGATATGTGGAGTCTTAAGCCCCTATTCCAGAGAAAATAGGGGAGAAGCCAAAATAAAGAAAGCGGGGAATAGTAATGATAAGTCCAGATGCAGATCAAAATCCAGAAACATAAATGATGGTTGCTGTCACTGTGGCAAGCTGGGCCACATTAAGAAAAACTGAAGGATTTAAAGCGGGAACAACATAAGGCCAAGAAGAAGAAAAATAATGGAGACAACAACACAACTACATCCGCCACTACAGAAGAAGATGTGATAGTAGTGATTGCTGGTGAATGTTTGCACGTTTGAGACAATATGGTTGAGTGTGTGGTAGATTTAGGAACTTCTTTCCACATCACTCCCAATAAAGAGATGTTTACCACATACAAAGCTGGTGACTTTGGAAATGTGAAGATGGATAATTTTGCATGCTCCAAAATTATTGGAATTGGAGATATAAGTATTCAAACGAATGTCGGTCATCATCTGACATTGAAGAATATAAGACATGTTTACGATCATTGCCTTAATTTGATCTATGCAAATG
>CM056491.1:26849606-27036244 GCA_029783415.1 Anisodus acutangulus
TGGCGGCAATCCCCAAAAAGTAACTCAAAGACCCTAAGTCTTTCATAGCAAACTACGAGTTGAGCATGGTCATGATAAGAGCGGCGTAAGGCATCTGTGGAAATGCGGTCGAAAATGATATCATCAACATACAACAAAATGTAGGCCAAAAGACGAACCACTATGGTAGATGAACAATGAATTATCAGGCTTTAACGTGAGTGAACCCAATAGTGGAAACATAGTCGGCTCAAACCTTGTATACCAGGCCCGTGGGAGGCTGTTTAAGCCCATATAAGGACTTAATTCCAACAAACATACATGATGAGGATGATTGGGATCACTTTGAATCTCAACGGCTGATGCATATAAACTGTTTCCTTGAGATCACCATTTAGGAAAACATTCTTTACATCTAAGCGATGAGTAGGTCATGCTTTTGAAAGAGCCAAGGCCAGTGCAGTGTGAATGGTAGCCGGCTTGACCACCGTTCGTCATCTCCTACAATCCACCCCAAGTTCTTTGAGTCTTACCATCACCCACAAACCCAGCGCCTTATGTCGTGCCGATAGATCCATCTGAATTTTCCTTGTGAGCAAAAATCCACATAGACCTAATAATATTAATACTAGAAGGACGAGGCAGCTGCTCCACATCTTGTTATTAATAAGAGCATTATATTCATCAGTCAGTAGCAATTTTCCAGTTGAATTACGTTTAAGGTAGGCACAAGATTACGGAGCAAGGGGATTTAGAGAAGGAATCAAGATATGAGGGATTGATAAATTAAAGGATAATTGAAGAATGCGAGAGAAAGTAAATAAAGCTTGACTTACAATTCCAAAAAGGTTCGATTATGGAAACCATGGATCACAGGGATTCTGCGGTATTTAAATAAAATAAAGTTGAGGCAGGCCATGTATTGTCTGCAGGAATTTAAAGAATTTAAATGCATAAAGTATTTTTAAAAAAGATTATGAGAGTAAAATGCGAGTCCATAATCATATTCATTTAAAGTGGAATTTACAAAGATAATTATCAAGGAAGAGGAAACCTTGGGAATTTCGAGGGTATTTGGATCATATGATATGAGTCATATGATATGGATCATAGTGAATACGTATAGGTATTTAGAAAGTATTTAATCCTAACCTAAAGGGGATTGTAAAAACTCTCAACTTCTCTCTAATTGTAGAAAGAGAAAGACTTACTAAAAATGACTTATCCTCCTAAGGAGAGGAAGTCTCATTTATAGGAGTTTCACAGGTATTTTCGTAATAAAGGGAATTTAAACTATTCATCCGCATCACTATTCATCACCGTCACTATTCATCAGGAGTGGAGAATCCCAACATTGTTCTTCCTTTTGGCATTTTCTCGAATTATTGGGATCTTTGCTTTTGCTTTTACGAAGTAGCTTTTTGAGCACTTTTTAACTTTTGTTGGAATTTAATACAAAGACTACTCAGGGTATTTTGAATTCTTTTGACAATTTTATTGAGAATCCACTATTACTTAAAAATCAGTTTGTCTTCAATATCAATCTCTGGTTCTTCTTCTTGAGATGAAGAGCCTTGTTTTGATGAAGGACGGTGCAAATTTCAGAATTATGTATTGCATTTCTTCTAGATTTTTGGCTATTTGCAAACGTGGAGACCATCTGGGATTTCTATGAAAAAGGTAGGTGTGCTCACTTTGTTTATAGTAGTCTTGGTGGTGTTTGCTTGGGCGCTTTGTAAAGGAATGGGTTTCTGGGTATCTAACCATTCCTGGACTTTTTTGTAGTCTTGAGGCTTTTTGGTATTTTAAAGCTATCCCACCATCGGATTTTAGATCTTCTTCGGATAATTGGGATTTTGTCTTCCAGATAATCTACAGACCATGTAAAGACCCATAGTAAGTGGAATTTTGTGTGAAAAAGGTGTAGAGGCACAAATCTCTTTTCTTCCTCGAGAAAGGTTTAAGCCCAGGATTTAAAGAGGCTAAATGATTTAGTGACTTGGTTTTGTATTTCTAAGGTGGATCCAAATTACTCCCACAGTAGGTTCCACCATGTTGGGGTAGTGGATCACATGAGGTATCAAAATGGAAAAGCCAAGTAGCTTTGGTTGGTATTTTGAAGCGAAAAGGAATTGAACCAAGCTTATTTGGTAGTTCCAGTAATTAAAAAGGAATATCAAAAAATGGTTCATTTTGTGGGTGTCTGGAAAATTTAGTAGTTAAGACATGTAATTTCCCGATCACTTGGAGCAATTATCTTTGAGAATTTTGCCGTCGAATAGGAGGGATCAGGGTTTTCTTGAAAAAAATATTTTTATTTGTTGCTGATCCTGATATTTCAAAGATAACCTAGTAAAAATATGGGGTTTAAAAACATCCCATGATTTATAAAAATACTTTTGTCCAAAATAATTTTGTGATGCTTTAGAAAAAGGTCTTTATTAAAGAATCCTTTTTCAAGAGTTCTAATATTACGAAAAAATGGTTTTACAAAAAATTTGGAGCTTGAGTTTTTGAAACTTGTGGTACCACAAGTTGGTTTTTTGAAAATTATTTTTGAAGACTCTTCTTTCTCAAGTTGCAGTTTTGAAAATTCTTTTTGTGAAAGGGTTTTTGAAGATTCTCCTTTCTCGATTTTTATAAAATTTTGAGATGTTTTTTCCTCTCCTGAGCACGGACAACTTCTTGTTTGGGATTTTGAAGTTGCAATACAAGCCTTCTGTATTCAACGGTAAATTTACTTGAGAAGTTGTAGAAAGGTTTTGCAGTCATCTCTGTGTCGGTGTTTTTTTATTTGGATCTTTCAGAATATTTTCATTTTCTTCTTTCACTGACTATCTCATACCATGTGGTTTTCAGGGAATTTTCTTTTTCTTCTTTTGTGGGTTTTTAGGGGCTATGAGATTTGGTTGTTGTTGTGGATGCGGCTTAACGAGGTGTATTTATTAGCGGAGGAGAATATCTCTTCTTTTCTTTTTTAGATAGCAGCTCCACACATTGCGTGGTAACAGTATTGTTCAGATTCTTTCATGTCCTTTACGGATATTTTTTCTTTGAAACAGGACATTCTGCGGCAAAGGACAGTGATAGGACATTTTTTGTTGTATACGGTATTGGAAATGCATGGACTTTTATAGGGATATTGACAGGAGTATTTACGTAACATTGTATTTGGTTTTGTAAACTGTGGGTTTCTTCTCTTGTTTTCGGATAAACCCTTAGTTAAAATATTTTTAAAGTAAAAATTATCATAAATAAGTTTGCATAAATCATTTTTGAATGCAATTTTTCAGAAAATCGTTTCAAAAGCTTTTTGTATACTAAAGAATCAAGCTGATTTAAAGGAACAAGTATCTATGAGTTTGCAAAATTACTTGGAATTTTGAAATAAAAAACTATTTCTTAATTCTCCTAGGTGACAAAGAATAGGTTTTAATCAAATCAAGATGCGCTAGCTTTGAGTTTTTTTTTCAAAGAAAGGGATTTATTTAAATTCTTTCTATTGGAATCAAAAAAGAGAGATAAAATCATTATCGACTTTATAAGGAGATGATAAGATTAATAAATGGTGTTCCTAAAGATACGCGGAATTGTGAATGTCTTTTACTAAGAAAAAGCGATGTAAGTAATAGAAACTTCATTAATAATAACGAGACTGCATTGGTTTGGGAATTGATTTCTAACTTTGTGTTATTAGCGCATTTGCTAGAGTTTCACGGGGTATTTTCATGAAATTGATTAGTACTAGAACTGTTTTTATGCGAATTGAGATCTGCCTTTGCGGTGTCAAAAGAGCAATATTAATGTCCCTAAAATTATGCACAGGAATTTAAGGGTATTGATTTGAACAAGGTATTTTTTGGATGTGATCGATTAGTAAAGCAGTATGGTGAATTCTTGTGAGACCTCTTGGCAGAAAGGGTTGTGGAGGAGAGTTCTCCTGCGATCTTGAGTCGAATTGTCTGACACAGTCCAGGATTCAAATTTATCACTGGGTTTTGAAAGGACCAGTTTTTAGTAGAAGAGAGTTTGATCTTGTTTTTCTCGTAGAGCCTTGATCTCTGATTTTGATTTGTTTCCACACGTCTTTCACGGAGTTCTAGGGTGGGGTTTCCTTGAATTAACTTTCATCCATTTACCACTTTTTCGAGGATTTTGGTCCAAATCGTAAAGTATTTTTGGTGTTTGTAGTCAAATTTTTGAAAATCTTTTTCTCTTGATGCAAAAAGATTTGAGGAGTTTATACAAATAATCTTTTTGGTGTTCGAACGTCTATGTGTTGAACCATTTCTAGCTTATGAACTCTTGATCCTTGATTAAAACACAAAGCGAGTTTTCCCTTACCCTTCTCCGAATATTCAGAAGAGACTGGTTGTAAGCAATTCATCTATTTGGAGAGGATTTGTTGTCTTCCAGAAAATGAAGAAAAGTAGTGTTCGAGTTACGACTGTGACATTTGAATGGGAGGAATCAGCGAGAAGGTTGGAAATTTTAAGGTGGCGTCTTCATCGACTTCAGAATTCTTGTAATTTTGTATTCATTTTGCAGTACCTCGATGTATGTCCTTTTTTGTGACATTTGTAACATGTAACGTCTTTGTATTTGGAATCAACTTTTTTGGTATTTGGTTTTTTCAGACGATGAGTATTTTTGTATGAATTTTTGTAATACTCTTCGTTGGATTTGCTTGAAATCTCTCTTTTTGTATCCTCTAGAAGTACTCTTAAAGGATTTGTGAGTCTTCACGCCGTTTCTCTGTGACCAAGCTGGAAGAGGGTTTTGAGAAATTCGTATCAAAAATTTGTTTGGGCAAAAGGTTCCAAGATTCGCACTCAGTTCTCTTTTAGCTCCAGACTTGAGGTGTTTTTGTAATTTCCAGTCTTGTGCAGATCTTCAAACCGCTTCCTGTTGAAGTTATGCTTCGACCAATTGTCCGTATGTAAATTCACTGTATGGGTATGATACACCATTTACCATGCAATTCTCTTTGATTTTGTTCTCAACCTTTTCTCCCAAGAAAAGGAGTAGGTAATCAAACCAGAATTTCTCTTTCCAAATGGTGGTTTGAATCTTCCTGAGCATAACTACGGTTAGGAAGAGTATTTTTGTACCATTAGAAATCGTTGAGTTGTTTGCAATTGAGGTTTGAGCAAGTAGTCCCGGCATTTTTGTCTTTTTAAATCACGAAGAATTTCCTATGAAATTTAAAGAGATTGTGAGAATCAAGTTGGGTTGCTCACGACATCTTGTAGGGGGTTCACCTGTGTTCGTCGAAGGATTGGTAATCCTTCTTCGCTCGGTTTTGGATGGAATTGAGGATATCTTCCTTTTGTTGATCGACTGAGATAATTATCCCACCAACCTTTCAATTGACCCCGGAAGAATCCTGGCGATGAAACCAGTTATACGCAATGGTCTTGTCTTGCGCGTGCACTGCTTTTGGGTTTTGTAGGCGTTTGCGAGTGCCTATGGTCATCATTTGTTGGAGAAAAGCTGAGAATATTGTACTCGGGTCATCTCCATCTATATTCCAATCATAAATGGAAGAGGTAAGCATTCGAAAGCGGGATTGAAAGTTAGGGGTTTGACTATTCCTAGGCCAGTGAGCTGGGAATCAATTTGTAATTGCTTTGTTGTTGACCTCCGTCAGTATTGGTTGTTGTCAATCCATATAGTTAACAAAAGGTTTTTTGTTTCGAATTTCGTTGATTTGAAGAGTACTAAATCGTCGGTCTAATCAAGTTGACAAGAGTAGTGATTTTTGTTGGAAGATTATGGAGTATCAGGAGAGCAATGTGTTTAGGTATTAGAACTGCTGGGCTGCCCCTTGTAATCCTACTTAATTGATCTTGGATAACTGAACAAATTCAAACTTATTTTCTTTGGATATTTTTGATGCCATCTTTGGACACACGAAAGCGGTTTGAAGATGGGCTTTTAGCTTTTTGGTTTCAACGCTTTAATCGTGATCCTGTGGTATCTGGTGGTGACTAACGGGTTGGCTTTTTAGCTGTCTTTTTCCACCTGATCGAAGTTGTTTTCCTAGAAATTTAAGCGATATTGGTGAAATTATTTTGAGCGAGGATATTCTTGGTATTTGTTTTCTCATCCTCACTTTGGATTCTTAAGAGGAATCGGCGTCTGCAGGCTGACCATGGTGAAAGTAAGCTTGATGCCTTGTAAAGGAGGGTGATTGGATTGGACTTTTCCTAGAATCAGCTAGGTTTCCCACTCCGGTGTTTTGTTCCCTGAGTTAAGTAGCACGGGATTTCACTGCCCAGTTCTAGAAAAGGGGGTAATCAATGGAATTTTCGGAGAGTAAATTTCAAACCGGATCAAGTTAAAAGGATATTTATCCTATGTTCATTAACAAATTCGTAGAATTTTTCCTGTATTTGTGTCCTAGTTTTTGAAAAGGTTTTTAAGAACCAAATTCGTTTTTCTAGGTTGTATTTTTCGTAAAAATCATTTTGTAGGAATTTTTTTTATCAATTTTAAAATCTTTTTGTAAAACGCCAAGATTCTGCTTAGTACACTGAGGTTTCCTTACGTAGATAGAGGAAAAAGTCGGACTAGTAGGTTCTAGTGTCTTCTAACTTTTCTCTAAAGAGGATTTCTTCTTTTCATAAGCGGGTTCTTGGTGTATTTTCATTTGGGAATAATCTCACGTTTACGTAGATTGGGTATGCTCGGGACGCAGAAGCGTCTAGGTTTCGCCAGCGAGTATTGGATGGTTGAGCGAATTTGTGAAACTCTTCCTAAGTCGAGAAAGTTTCTACGGAGACTGGAATCATCGTGATCACTGCGTCGTAGATTTTCTATGGAACGATAGACTGACTCTCACCATCCCTTTGGTGGTTGGGTTATTTCTCTGAGAAGCAGTATTTGGTTGGGATGTCTCAAGAGGCCTGCAGCTTTGGACAACACCTTTCTAAGATCCAACCATTCATCCGGTAAGTGAAAATATCCTTCCATCCTCATGGACCTTGGTAGAGTAACGGTAAGATCCTGGGAAAGATCGAGTTTGTAGTGAAGAAAAGTTTCACCTTTCTTACTACGGAATTATCCGACTTTTGTCGCAGAAAAGAGTCAAGTCATAGCTTTACTTAATGAATTCGATAAATTATAGCTACGAGGAATCGATCCTTCAAGCATTTGGTAATTATGAGTCTTGATTTGTAAGACTAGAGATTTTTGGATATTTTTGTCATTTAAAGAGACTGATCGAAATTTGAGTAACAATCAAAAGATATTGGTTTGTGCAAGGGTGAGATTGGAGCTTAACAGAACTCAAGAAAGGAATCTTCCAAAATTTAAGTGAATCGCAAGCATCACGAAAAGCAGCAAGGATTGAAGGTGTTTAATCCTTCTTTGTGGGAGTGAGTTTTATCCCTATTTGGACTAATCCAATATGGAAATATTTGAAATTTCTTTCTCGTGTCTTCTCAAGGAATTTTGAGAAAGTAATTTCGAATGGTTTCAAAAGGTTGGAGATAATCGGATATCTCTTTCCTCGCTTTTGATTGTGAAATCGGTTTTTTTTTGAATAACGGGTATTTCAAATTTTTGTAAATCTGGTATCGATTTATTTCGGTATTTCCCAATTATCGATAGATTTGTCAAAATCTTGTAGTCAAGATTTCTTCTTGAGTTTATTATCTTCTTTTGAATCCATGGAAGAAGATGAACCAAAAATCACGCCAAGTAGTATCTGCATTTGAGCAAATCGGATCCATGTTATGGAACTGGCAACTATGTGAGCACCGGATTCTTCCTACAATCAAAGGTCTTCCCTTGGGTATAACCGCTTCACCTAGTTCATGGAGGACTTACCGAATTCCCTGGACTATTCTAAGCACAAAATCTCGTAAGAACCCAAACCTTCTAACAAGAATTCAACATCCTGGTCCTGGGACTATACGCTTCGCTATATCTACCCTTTATGGCTCACGATACCAAACTTGAGTCGAGGATCTAAAGGGGATAAATGCAGACGAGAGAATGGAATCAAGATATAAATGATTGATAAATTAAAGGATAATTGGAAGGAGAATGCTGAAAGTAAATAAATCTTGACTTACAATTCAAGGTTCTAGTTATGTGAAACCATGGATCACAAGTGTTCTGCGCAGTATTTAAATCAAATAAAGCGGTTGAGCAACTGCCCAAGTATTTAATGCATGAATTTAAAGAATTTAAATGCATAAAGTATTTTAAAAAAGATTAGGAGAGTAGTGCCGCCCATAATCATATTCATTTAAAAATTGAAATTTACAAAAGATAATTATCAAGTGAGAGAGAAACCTTGGGGAATTTCTGTAGGGTATTTGGATCATATGATATGAGTCATATGATATGGACTGCATTATGAACCAGATCATATGGGTATTTAGAGGAGTATTTAATCCTAACCTAAAGGGGATTTGCATGTAAGAGCCTCTCAACTTCTCTCTAATTGTAGAAAGCAGAAAGACTTACTAAAAAAATGACTCTTTATCCTCCTAAGGGAGATGGAGTCTCCCTTTTATAGGAGTTTTACAGGGTATTTTTGTAATAAAAGGGAATTTAAACTATCTATCCAAGATTTACTATTCATCCGCATCACTATTCATCACTGCATCACTATTCATGAGTGGAGTGGAGAATCGTGCTGTTTCTTCCTTTTGGCATTTTCTCAGAATTATTGCGGGATCTTTGCTTTTGCTTTTGCTTTTCCGGAAAGTGCAGCTTTTTAGAGCACTTTCAAGATATAAAGAGATTGATAAATTAAAGGATAATTGAATAATGTAGAAAGTAAATAAAGCTTGACTTACAATTCAAGCTTCGAGTTATGGAAACCATGGATCACAAGCGTTACCCAGTGAGGTATTTAAATCAAATAGGCGGTTGAACTCAGGCCAAATATTTAATCACCAGTGAATTTAAAGAATTTAAATGCATAAAAGTATTTTTTAAAAGATTATGTAGGTAGTACCGCCCATAATCATATTCATTTAAAAATTGGTATTTATAAAGATAAATTATCAAGGAGAGAGAACCTGTATCGAGCCATAAAGGGTAGATATAAGCGAGCATACGGTCCGGATCGGATGTTGAATTCCTTGTTAGAGGTTTGGGTTCTTCTTGAGGCTTTGTGCTTATGGATAGTCCAGGGTCGGTAAGTCCTCAAATCTAACGTAGGTAGTTATACCCAAGGGAAGGCGCTTACTGATTGTAGGAAGAATCCGGGTGCTCTGCTATAGGAGTTCCATAACATGGACTGCTTCTCAATGCATCTACTACAGCGTGATACCTTGGTTCATATCTTCTTCCATGGATTCAAAGAAGATAATAAACTCAGAAGAAATCTTTGATACAAGATTTTTGACAAATCTATCGATAATTGGGAATAATCTGAAAATAAATCGATACCAGTGATTTACAAAAATTTGAAATACCAGTTATTCCAAAACCCCGTATTTCACAACTTCAAAAGCGAGGAAAGAGATATCCAATTATCTCAACAGCATTTTTTGAAACCATTCAATTACTTTCTCAAAATTCCTTGAGAAGACGATTTACAATTAAGAGAAATTTCAAATATATCCATATTGGATTAGTCCAAATACATGGATAAAACTCCTCTACACAAAAGAAGAGGATTAAACACCTCAATCCTTGATGTTTTACGTGATGCCCATTCACAAATTTTTTGAAGATTCCTTATTGGAAGTTCTCATTGAGTCAATCTCGTGCACAGACCAATATCTTTTTGATTGTTCACCCAAATTTCTTTACCTTCCTCTTTAAATGACAAAAATATCCAAAAATCTCTAGTCTTACAAATCAAGACTCATAATTACCAAATGCTTGAAAGGATCGATTCTCGTAGCTATAATTTCATCCGAATTTATTACAAAGCTATGACTTGACTTTTTGCCAGACAAAAATCGAGATACCATAGTAAGAAAGGTGAAACTCCTTGACCGCTTTCTTTCTTACAAACCGATCTTTCAGGTGCATCTAACACTTTGTTGAGTACCAAGGCCCATGAGATTGGAAGGATATTTCCTTACTGCATTTAATGGATCTTTTGAAGAAGCTGTGTTGTCAAGTTCAGTAGCCTCTTGAGACATCCCAAACCAAATACTCGTCTCAGCAGAAATAACCCAATACTCTCAGGACGGTAGAGTCACCTATCGTTGCCCATAGAAAATCTACGAAAGCGATGAGATACGATGATTCCGATTCCAGAGAAACTCTCAACTTAGGAAGAGTTTCACAAATTCCTTCAGTCAACAATACTCCTTACAAAGCTTAAAACCTAGACGCTCTAATGCCTGACATACCCAATCTACTCAAACGTAGATTATTCCAATGAAATACCAAGACCCGCTTATGAAAATCCCATCAAGTTAGAGAAAAGTTAGAAGACCCAGAACCTACTAGTCCGACTTTTCTCTATTACAGAAAACCTAGTAAACTAATCTCATGGCGTTTACAAAAAGATTTTAAAATTGATAAAAAATTCACAAAATGATTTTTCTGAAAAATACAACCTAGAAAAATGAATTTGGTTCTTAAAAACCTTTTCAAAAACTAGGACACAAATACAAGAAAATTCTACTAATTTGTTAATGAACATAGGATAAATATCCTTTTCTTTGACTAGTTTGAAATTTACTCCTCTGAAAATTCCATTGATTACCCCTTTTCTAGAACGGTAAATCTGCATTTAATTAGGAACAAAACACCTGAGTGGGAAACCCTAGTTGATTCTAAGAAAGTCCAATCCAATCACCCTCCTTTACAAGGCATCAAGCTTACTTTCCATGGTCAGCCAGAGACGCGATTCCTCTTAAGAATCCAAAGCAGAGGATGAGAAAACAAATACCAAGAATATCCTCGCTCAAAACAATTTCACCAATATCAGTTTAAATTTCCTAGGAAAACAACTCGATCGGGTGGAAAACACATAAAGCCAACCCATTAGTCACCACAAATACTACTGGATAATGACTAAAGCGTTGAAACCAAAGCTAAAAGCCTATCTTTCAAACCCTTTCAGGTGTCCAAAGATGGCGCCAAAAATATCCAAAGAAATAAGTCTCAATTTGTTCAAAGTTATCCAAGATCAATTAAGTAGGATCAGCGCCCAACAGTTTAATACTAAACGCATCGTTCCCGATACTCCACAATCTTTCCAACAAAATCACTACTCTTGTCAACGATTCTGACGACGGTAGTACTTCAAATCAATTAAAACAAAAACCTTTTGTTAACCATATGGATTGGCAAACAACCAATACAACAAAGTCCAACAACAAGAATTACAAATTATTCCTGCTCCTGACCTAGGAATAGTCCCCTAGCTCAATCCCGTTTCAATGCTTCTTCCATTTATGATTGGAACATAGATGGGATGACCGAGTACAATATTCTCAATTTTCTCCAACAAATGACCATGGCTGCAAACGCCTACAAAACCCAAAATGGTATCGCAAAACAAGACCATCGCAGAATCGCTTCATCGCAGGATTCTCTCGTCAATTGAAAGGTTGGTGGGATAATTATCTCACTGATCAACAAAAGGAAGATATCCTCAATTCCATCAAAACCGACTAAGAAGGATTACTAATCCTTGATGAACAAGGTGAACCCCTACAAGATGTCAGGTAGCAACCTTGATTCTCACAATCTCTTTAAATTTCATAGAGATTCTTCAAGCATTTAAAAGACAAAAATGCCGAATTACTTTCAAACCTCAAATGCAAACAACTCAACGATTTCAATGGTACAAAAATACCTTCCCTAACTGTAGTTATGCTCAGTGAAGATTCAAACCACCATTTTGGAAAGAAAATTTCCTAGTTTGACCTACCCTTTTGGGAGAAAAGGTTAGGAACAAAATCAAAAGAGAATTATGTAAACAGAATGTGTCATACCCTACAAAGCTGAATTTACATACGGACAATTGGTCAAGATAACTCAACAGAAGGTTTGAAGATCTCACAAGACTCAAATTACAAAACACCTCAAGTGGAGCTAAAGAGAACTATGCGAACTTGGAACCTTTTTGCAAACAGCTGATACTTAATTTCTCAAAACCCTCTTCCAGCTTGCACAGAAATCCGCAAAGAAGACTCATAAATCCCTTAAGAGTACTTCTAGAGGATACAAAAAGAGAGATTTCAAAGCAAATCCAACGAAGAGTATTACAAAAATCCATACAAAAATACTCATCGTCTTCAAAACCAAATACCAAAAAAGTCGATTCCAAATACAAAGACGTTACATGTTACAAATGTCACAAAAAAGGACATACATCGAGGTATCGCAAAATGAATACAAAATTACAAGAATCAAGCTCGATGAGGACGCCACCCGTAAAAATTTCCAATCTTCTCATTGATTCCTCCGATTCAAATGCCGAGTGAACCTGACTACTTTTCTCTCTGCCTTTCAAGACAACAAATCCTCTCCAAATAGATTAATTGCTTACAACCGCTTCTTCTGAATATTCCGATAAGGGTAAGGAAAAACTCGTTTGTGTTTTAACCAAGGATCAAAAGTTCATGCTAGAAATGGTTCAACACATAGATGTCGAACACCAAAAAGATTATTTGTATAAACTCCTCAAATCTTTTACTGAAGAGAAAAAATATTTCAAAAATTTGATTTTGCCAAACACCAAAAATACCTACGATTTGACCAAAATCCTGAAAAAGGGTAAATGGATGAAAGAATCCAAGGAAACCCCAATTCTAGAACTCCAGAAAGATGTGAAACAAATCAAAATAAAGATCAAGGCTCTACGAGAAAAACAAGATCAAAACTCTCTTCTACTAAAAACGGTCCTTTCAAAAACCCAGGATAAATCGAGATCCGCTCAGTCGATAATTCCGACTGAAGATCCAGGAGAACTCTCCGACAACCTCTTTCGCTGGAAGAGGTCCCACAAGAATTCTCATCGTCTTACGACCGATCACGCCCAAACAATACCTTGTTCAAATCACCCTTTAAATACCAAGGCAATTTTAGGATTACTACTATTGCTCTTTTTGACACCTGGGCAGATCTGAATTGTATAAAAACAGTCTAGTACTAATCAATTTCATGAAAATACCCAGAAACTCTAGCAATGGCCTAATAACACAAAGCTAGAAATCAATTCCCAAAACCAACGCTCAAGTATTATTAATGAAGTTTCTATTACGACATCGCTTGTCTTAGTAAAAGACATTCACAATTCCTGCTATCTTAGGGAACACCATTTATTAATCTTATCACTCCTTATAAAGTCGATAATGATTTTATCTCTTTTGATTCCAATAGACAGTAATTTAAAAATCCCTTTTCTTGAAAAAACCTAAAGCTAGCGACCTTGATTTGATTAAAACTTATTCTTGTCACCTAGAGAATTAAGAAATAGTTTTTATCAAAATTTCCAAGTCCCTTGCAAACTATGATACTTGTTCCTTTAAATCAGTTGATTCCTTTGCATACAAAAAAGCTTTTTGAAACGATTTTCAAAAATTGCATTCAAAAATGATTTATGCAAACTTATTTATGATAATTTTTACTTTAAAAATATTTTAACCAAAGGGTTTATCCTGAAAACATGAGAAGAAACCCACAGGTTTACAAAACCAAGCATGACAGAAATACCTCGTCAATATCCCTATAAAAGTCCACAGATTTCCAATACCGATACAACAAAAAATATCCTATCACCGCCCTTTGCCGCAATGTCCGGATTTCAAAGAAAAATATCCGTAAAGGACATGAAAGAATCTGACAATATCAAGCATTATCGCAATGTGTGGAGCGTTACTCCAAAAAAGAAAAGAAGAGATACCTCCTCCGCTAATAAATACACCTCGTTGTCGCACCACAACAACAACCAAATTCCATAGCCCCTAAAAACCCACAAAAGAAGAAAAAGAAAATTTCAAAAACCGCTATGGTATGAGATAGTCATGAAAGAAGAAAATGAAAATATTCCTAAGATCCGCATACAAAAACACCGACACAGAGACGATCACTTAAAATCTTCTACAACTTCCGCAAAATCACTGTAAATCTGTAGGCTTTATTGCAACTTCAAAATCCCAAACAAGAAGTTGTCCAAAGCTCAGAAGAGGAAAAAACCTTCAAAATTTTATAAAAATCGAGAAAGGAGAATCTTCAAAAACCCTTTCTAAAAAAGAATTTTCAAAACTGCAACTTGAGAAAGAAGAGTCTTCAAAAAACCTTTCTCAAAAACAATTTTCAAAAAATAAACTTGTGGTACCACAAGTTTCCAAAAAAACATGTTCCTAAATTTTTTGTAAAACCATTTTTTCAAAATATTGTAACTCTTGAAAAAAGATTCTTCAATAAAGACCCTTTTCTAGCAGTACAAAATTATTTTGGACAAAAGTGTTTTTATAAATCATGGGATGTTTTAAAAACCCCATATTTTTACCAGGCTATCCTTGAAATATCAGGATCAGCAACAATTAAAAACAATTTTTTCAAGAAAACCCTGATCCCTCCTATTCAATTTGCAAAATTCTCAGCATAATTGCTCCAAGTGATTGGGGGAATGACCTGTCTCAACTACTAAATTTCCCAGACACCCACAAAAATGAACCATTTTTTGATATTCCTTTTAATTACCAGGATTACCAACAAGCTTGGTTCAATTCCTTTTTCGTTCAAAATACCAACCAAAGCCACACTTGGCTTTTCCATTTTGATACCTCATGTGATCCATCACAATTTCCAACATGGTGGAACTCATGGTGGGAGCAATTTGGATCCACCTTAGAAATACAAAACCAGAAGTCACTAAATCCTTTAGCCTCTTTAAATCCCAGTTTAAACCTTCGAGGAAGAAAAGAGATTTGTGCCTCTACACCTTTTCACACAAAATTCCACTTACCACAGTGGCCTCATGGTTCGTAGATTACTGAAGACAAAATCCCAATTATCAGAAGAAGATTCAAAATCAGATGGTGGGATAGCTTCAAAATACCAAAAGCCTCGCACCACAAAGTCGCGAATGGTTAAATACCCGCAAAACCATTCCTACGAGAAATATTTCGCCTCAAGAACACTGACACCAGCTACAAACAAGAGCATCACCCAGCCTTTCACAAAAATCTGAGATGGCCTCAATCTTTACATGACCCAAAAATCGAGAAGAAATGCAAGCCATACTCGAAATTTGCACCGTCTTCATCAAAACAAGGCTCTTCATCTGAAGAAGAAGAACAGATTGATATTGAAGACCATCTGCTTTTTGGCAATAGTGGATTCGAACAAAATTGCCAAAGAATTCAAAACAGGAGTAGATTCGCAAAATTCCAACAAAAGAAAGTGCCAGCTACTGCAAGCAAAGCAAAGATCCCGCAATAATTCGAGAAAATGCCAAAAGGAAGAACAGTGATTCTCCACTCGGATGAATAGTGACACGGATGAATAGTGATGCGGATGAATAGTTTAAATTCCTTTTTTACGAAAATATCTTGTAAAGCTCCTATAAAAGGAGACTCCCTCTCCCTTAGGAAAATAAGTCATTTTTTTAGTAAGTCTTTCTCTTTCTACAATTAGAGAGAAGTTGAGAGCTTTTACAGAAATCCCCCTTTATGTTAGAATTAAATACCCCTCTAAATACCCATATGATTCAGTTCATATGATCCATATCATATGACTCATATCATATGATCCAAATACCCCTGAAATTCCCAAGGTTTCTCTCCTTGATAATTATCTTTGTAAATTCCAATTTTTAAATGAATATGATTATGGACGGTACTACCTCCTAATCTTTTAAAAATACTTTATGCATTTAAATTCTTTAAATTCCTGCATTAAATAATTGGCCGGTTGATACCAAACTTAGGCCGATGATCTAAAGGGGATAACAGACAGAGAAGGAATCAAGATATAAGGGATTGATAAATTAAAGGATAATTGAAGAATGCAGAAAGTAAATAAAGCTTGACTTACAATTCAAGGTTCCAGTTATGGAAACCATGGATCACAAGGTTCTGCATGTATTTAAATCAAATAGGCGGTTGAACCGGCCAAGTATTTAATGCAGGAATTTAAAAAATTTAAATGCATAAAGTATTTTTAAAAGATTAGGAGGTAGTATCGTCCATAATCATATTCATTTAAAAATTGGAATTTATAAAGACAATTATCAAGGAGAGAAACCTTGGAAATTTCAGAGGTATTTGGATCATATGATATGAGTCATATGATATGGATCATATGAACTGAATCATATGGGTATTAAGAGGGGTATTTAATCCTAACCTAAAGGGGGATTTCTGTAAGAGCTCTCAACTTCTCTCTAATTGTAGAAAGAGAAAGACTTACTAAAAAAAATGACTTATCCTCCTAAGGGAGAGGAAGTTTCCTTTTATAGGAGTTTTACAGGGTATTTTCGTAATAAAAGGGAATTTAAACTATTCATCCGCATCACTATTCATCTGCGTCACTATTCATCCGAGTGGAGAATCGCTGTTCTTCCTTTTGATATTTTCTCAAATTATTACGGGATCTTTGCTTATGATTTTGCTTTTGCTTTTCTGAAAGTAGCTTTTTGAGCACTTTCTTTTGTCAGAATTTTGTCTGAACTCTACTTCGGATATTTTGAATTCTTTTGGCAATTTTCTTCAGAATCCACTATTGCCAAAAACCGGACTGTATTCAATATCAATTTCTGGTTCTTCTTCTTCAGATGAAGAGCCTTGTTTTGATGAAGACGGTGCAAATTTCAGAATTATGGCTTGCATTTCTTCTGGATTTTTGGCCGCTGCAAGCATTGAGGCCATCCGAATTTCAGAAAGTGAACTGGGTGTGCCTTTATTTGTAGTGGTGCAATGGTGTTTATTGAGGCTGGCTGTAATTGAATGGGTTTTACGGGTATCTAACCATTCCTGGATTTTTTGTGGTGCGAGGCTTTTTGGTATTTTAAAGCTATCCCACCATCGGATTTTGAATCTTCTTCGGATAATTGGGATTTTGTCTTCCGAATAATCTACAAACCATGTAAAGACCCATGGTAAGTGGAATTTTGTGTGAAAAAGGTGTAGAGGCACAAATCTCTTTTCTTCCTCCGAAGGTTTAAACTGGGATTTAAAGAGGCTAAAGGATTTAGTGACTTCTGGTTTTTGTATTTCTAAGGTGGATCCAAATTGCTCCTACCATGAATTTCATCATGTCGGTATTTGTGATGGATCACAGGAATTGAACCAAGCTTGTTGGCAATCTTAGTAAAAGAATATTAAAAATGAGGAATTGTTTTTCAAGATCTTTTTTTTTTGTCTTGAGAAAGGGTTTTGAAAATTCTTTCTCTAATTTTATAAAATTCACGAAAGTGTGTTTTTTCTTCCTGGGATGATCTTCCGCTCTAAGAATCTTGCCTTTGTGGTTTTGGGGAATTTTGAGATATGTTTAGGTATTTTCTCTTGGGGAATTTTTCTGGTTTTTCTCTCTGCTTTGAAGGAATTCACTGGGTTAAGAAATCAAAATAGAATTTGTTTCTCCTTTGATGTATTCAATATCAAAATAAAAAATGCTAAGAATCGCTTGCCATCGTGTAAAAATCTGTTTTGATGCAAGGTTTTGAACATCTTTTTGTAAAACTTCCATAGAACTTTTGCAATCAATTCTGAGTAAAATTTTTTGATTTAGTAAATCACTTTGAAATTTTTGTATGCATAAGACGATGCTCAAAATTTCCTTTTTAATAGTGGAATAGTTTTTCTGGGTGTCATTCGATTAGGATGTAAGTATACCGACTATACACTCTTTCCCTCCTCTCAATTTTGTTTCAAGATCCCGCCATAACCTAAGTCAGAGGCGTCTGTTTCTACAGCCTTAGGTAGCTGATGGTCTGCTAAATGAAGACATAGGATTTCTAGCACTTTCTTTTTAATATTCTGGACACAGGCAGTATGGTTACTAGTCCATGGAGCAGGGGTTTTCTTAAGTCTGTCATGGAGTGGTTTTGCCATTTTATTAATCTCTGGACAGAAATCTAAAACATAGTTTAGGCTTCCTAGGAATCTCTGTAATTGGGTTTTATCAAGGATTTTGTCAGGGAATTTATTAGCGAATTCTAAGGACCTTTCTATAGGGGTTATTTTCCCCTGTGATATATAGTGCCCTAGAAATCTAATCTTCGTTTGGAAAAGGCTCATTTTTGATTTGGAAACTACCAAACCATTTTTTTTGGTAACATAGAAGAAAGTTTTGAGGTGTTTGAAATGTTCCTCCACAGAATTTGAGAAGATTAAGACATCGTCAATATAAACAATCTGTAATTTGGAATAATCATCAAGATGTCATTCATGATTCACGGAATTCGAAGGGCATTTTTTAGACCAAAGGGCATTACATTCCACTCGTGTTGTCCAAAGGGGACCGTAGAATGCGGTTTTGTAATGATCTTTTGCAGAAATTTGATTTGCCAAAAACCGTACTTCATATCAAATTTTGAAAATATCAAGGCGTAATGTAACTTCAGAGTAAATCTTTTTGTTTGGAATTGGATATCTAATCCATTTTAGGACAAGATTTAAAAGTTTATAATTAATAACTAACTGGGAGTTCCTCTTTTCTATTTTCACATTTTTGCTTACATAGAATGCAAAGACAACTCCAAGGGGATCTAGATTTGGAAATTAGTTTTTTATTTTCAAGATCATGAATTTCTTTTCTGCAGTGTTGTTCAAGATCACTATTCATTTGGATAGGTCTTGCTTTTGTAGGAATTTGTTTTTCATCAAAATTCTTTTCGTAAGGAAGATCTACGATATGTTGTTTCCTACTCTAGAAGACATTTGGAATTTCAGAAAATAAATTGGTTTCAAAAGAGTTTTGGAGTTTAGAAATATTGATTTTAACATCAGGTGATTCTAAAAGAGTTTTTAATCTTTCAAAAGAAAAATCTTTTTTCAGTTCTTGTAGATGGTAAGATTTTCCTTGGATTCGGGCATTTAAACCATCTTCATGTATTGAACAAGCTCTCATTAGATTGAGACTTCTTGTTTTTGGTTTTGTTATGAAACGAAATTTCAAATTTTTTTTGTTGAATTTAAAAGATACAAAATCACTATCTACCTTATAAGGTATGATAAGATTTATGAACGGTGTTCCTAAGATGACAGAACTATGTATGTCATTTGTTAAGACAAACGATGTTTCTATAGAGACACCGTCATTATCTATTGACGCACGAGTTTTGGAATCAATTTCTATTTTCGTGTTGTTAGCAGCTGCTAATTTTTCACGGGATTTTTCTCTAAATATTTCTGGTACAATACCAGTTTTTATCAGATTTAAATCAGCACCAGTGTCAAAAAGTGAATTCTAAAGTCACCAGAGAATTGAAGGGTTATTTTTATTAGGTATCTTTTTGACGTAAATTGTCTCAAGATACTTAGAAAGTCTTTTGGGATGTTCTCAGAATTGGATTCTTTCGAGTTATGAGAATCGGAGTTTTGTGGTGTAGCTTTTGAAAGGATTGCTTTTATTAATAAAGAATCTCTTTTTTGTTTTTCTTTTAATTCTTTTATATCCGTTTTTACTTGTTTGATCTCCTTTTGAAGTTTTTGTACAGGAATTTCTGGGCAAGAATTTTCTTCTTTTTCTTGATCATTGGTTAACACGCAAATGCGTATTCTTTTATGATCACCGGAATTTTTGAATGAATTAGTTGTGACTAACTCATCTATTTGAAGGGGCGTTTTAGCATCTGAAGATAGAGAAAAATAATAAGATTCTTTGGCAGCTGAATCAGTTGAATCGAATATTCGAATCGAGAAGTCCGAATCGAGAGGAATTTATAAGAGGATCAGAGATCTTTTGGACTACTACTTTATCCCAACCTGATTTTTTGAGATTTTCTCGATTTTACAAAATCTCGACGCGTGACCACTATTCTGGCCGAAGATTTGTAGCATGTTATATGCTTATATCTGGAAACGCTCCTTTTGGGATTTGCAGTTTTTTGTAAATGTTCCAATGTACTCTTTTTACTGGAATCATTCGTCAGAGTTGCGGGGTTTTTGGAAGATTGCGGAGTATCCGGAACAACGCATTTTGTATTAGAACTGTTGAATGTTCTACTCAATTGATTTTGGATAGCCTGAACAAATTCAGACTTGTTAGGCTAGATATTATTGACGCCATATTTGGACACCTGAAAGAGTTCAAAGATAGGTTTTTGGCTTTTCTTAGTCGTAATGGGATTTATCGTACTGGAAAAGGGATAATTAATGGAATTTTGGGAGGAATAATAATCGAACCAGTCAAAGAAAAGGATATTTATCCTATGTTCATTAACAAACTCGTAGAATTTTTCCTGTATTTGCGTCCTAGTTTTTGAAAAGGTTTTTAAGAACCAAATTCATTTTTCTAGTGTATTTTTCGTAAAAATCATTTTGTAGGAATTTTTTATCAATTTTAAAATCTTTTTGTAAAACGCCAAGTTCGTTTACTAGGTTTTCTGTAATAGAGAAAAAAGTCGTACTAGTAGGTTGTAGGTCTTCTAACTTTTCTCTAACAGTAGGATTTTCATAAACGGGTCTTGGTATTTCATTGGAATAATCTACGTTTCGTAGATTGGGTATGTCAGACGTAGAACGTCTAGGTTTCGCTTTGTAAGGAGTATTGATGACTGAAGGAACTGGAATCATCGTATCTACTGCTCGTAGATTTTCTATGGAACGATAGACTGACTCTACCATCCTGGTATTGGGTTATTTCTCTGAGACGAGTATTTGGTTGGGATGTCGCAAGAGGCTCTGGCTTGACAACACCTTCTAAGATCCATTCGTCTGGTAAGGAAATATCCTTCCATCTCATGGGCCTTGGTATAACGGTGTTAGATCTGGAAAGATCGGCTTTGTCAGAAGTTGGGGCGGTTTCACCTTTCTTACTATGGTATCTCGACTTTTGTCGCAAAGTCAAGTCATAGCTTTGTAATGAATTCGATAAATTATAGCTACGGGAATCGATCCTTCAAGCATTTGGTAATTATGAGTCTTGATTTGTAAGACTAGAGATTTTTGGATATTTTTGTCATTTAAAGAGACTGAGAAATTTGGGTAACAATAAAAAGATATTCGTCCTGTGCAGAGACTAGACTCAACAGAACTCAATAAGGAATCTTCAAAATTTGTGAATCGGGCATCACGTAAAACAGCAAGGATTGATGTGTTTAATCCTTCTTTTGTGAGAGGTTTTATCCCTATTTGGACTAATCCAATATGGATATATTTGAAATTTCTTTCTCGGTGTCTTCTCAAGAAATTTTGAGAAAGTAATTGAATGGTTTCAAAAGGTTGAGATAATTGGATATCTCTTTCCTCAGTTTTGATTGTGAAATCGGTTTTGAATAACTGATATTTCGAATTTTTGTAAATCTGGTCTCGATTTATTTTCGGTATTTTCCAATTATCGATAGATTTGTCAAAATCTTGTATCAAGATTTCTTCGGAGTTTATTATCTTCGTTGAATCCATGGAAGAAGATGAACCAAAATCACGCGAAGTAGATCTGTTGAGAAACGGATCCATGTTATGGAACTCCTATAACAGAGCACCCGGAGGCCTTCCCTTGGGTATAACTGCCTACGTTCGTTGAGGACTTACCGACCCTGGACTATCCTAAGCACAAAACCTCAGAAGAACCCAAACCTCTAACAAAGAATTCAACATCTGGTCTGGACCATATGCTCGCTATATCTACCCTTTATGGCTTTGATACCAAACTTGTAAAAATACCCCGCTGATTACGAGTGATCGGTCTATGGCTCGAGGAAGAATTGAGTGGATTTTGGGAATTTGATGGGCTTGGGACGGACTGGCCAGCAGGCAGTGGGCATGCTGGCCCAATTTTGGAAGCAGACATCGCTTTGGAACAAGAATCGACCGGCCCAGCAGTGGGTCGGATCGCCCAATCGCTGAAATCGCCCAGCCGAGAAGACTGGGCAGTGATGACTGAGACGGGCCAGTGGGCCCGGTGGAGAATTTCGGGTGCGAGAGATGTCCGAAAAATGCTGAATAATATACGGGGATATTTGTTCATCCAAAAAATTATACGAACTAGGCACCGGAGTATGACTTTTAACAAACGGAAATTGGGTTTCATAAAAAATGACATGGCGATTAATGATGATTTTATTGATGGATAAATCAAAGCATTTGTATCCACGATGATTAGATGGAAAACCCAAAAACACACACGGAGTAGACCGGGCCTGAAGTTTGTTAATTGTGATGGATGGAAATAACGGATAGCATAAACACCCAAAAAACCCGAAGATGGGAATAAGAAGGAGTTTTATTATATAAAATTTGAAGGGGAGAATAATATGTCAGACTTTTGGAAGGAATGATGTTAAGGAGATATGTAGCCATTTGAAGAGCATGATGCCAAAAATATGGGGGTACGGAAACATGTATCAATAGGGTGCGGAGAATGTTATTTATGGAATGAATTTTACGTTCGGCTTTCACATTTTGTGAAGATGTATGAGGCCAAGAGAAAAGAAAATTTATCACATTAGTAGCACAGAATTCTCGAAACACCCCATTGTCATACTCTTTTCCATTATCACACTGAATATTTTTTATTTCACGGTCGAATTGAGTTCTGATGAATGCTCTAAATTTTAGGAAGATGGAAAAAACTTGAGATTTCTTCGCTATTGGAAATGTCTATAGAAATTTAGAATAATCATCCAAAAAAAGAACATAATATTGATGACCCATTGAACTATGAACATGAGACGTCCATAAGTCGCTATGAATAATATCAAATGACATTAAAGTATGAGATTTTGAGTCTACAAATGGCAACTTAACTATTTTTCCTAAAGAACAAGATTGACAAATTGGAGTACGACTCGTACCCTTACATGAAATAAAATTATTTTTATCTAAAGCTGACAAAATAGAGGACCCCGGATGACCAAGGTGAGCATGCCACAAGGAAGGAGAAATGGCTGCAAAGGCTGATGGCAAGGCTTAACTCGATGGATCAAACAGGCGTGATAAGATAAAGATCTCCCCTACTATCACACCTCATGAGAGGACTCCCCGTCTTGAAATCCTTCACAGAGAAACCAAAAGGATCAAATTCAACAAAGAATAACTGTCAAGAGTGAATTTTCGGACAGACACTAAGTTTTTAATCAATTTGGGGGCATATAAAGTATTTTTCAAGATAAAGGGAGGATTGGGGGGAGATAGAGTTTTATGACCATAACCTTGAATTTGAATAGAGTTACCATTACCGACAATTATACCACGAGGGTTGCTCAAATTGGCACAAGACGAGAGAGTACCTTGATCGGAAGTCATGTGTGTCGTTGCGCCGGTGTCCATGTACCAATTTGGATCCGGTTGCGTCAATCCAAGTGTGTGCATTGCAGCCTCAATATTGGTGTGAGTAGATGTGGGGCCCACTGCCGAGAATGCCTGTGTGGGCCGAGGCTTTGCCAGCCCACCATGTACGCTTCTACTGGCTGGTCAACCGAGAACTCCGTGCTGCTAAGTGTTGGGCCTAAAATTAGCCGCCCACTCTACCGGCCGCCAGCTTGAAGGGCCTGGAAATTAAGGGATGCTGGCCCACAGCCCATTGCCCCAGCCCCACTGCCATGGGCCCCACGGATGGGACCAGTAGGGAAGAGGCCCACTGTTGACTGGTCGGGGCCCACTGCCGGACTGATGACCACCGGAACCACCACCGGAACCGCCGTGTTTGCCCAAGCAGTTTTTGTTATTATTCTTACGATTATTTTTGCCGCCACCATGAGTACGGTTTTGGCCCGAATTATCAACAAAACCTGAAGAATTTGTGGAGGACGTCATTAGGACGACGGGGCTTGCTCCGGTAGCCGCCTTTTTAGCCAAATCGGCTTCTTTCAAAGTAAGCATGGAGAGGGTTTGATAAAAAGCGGGAAGTGGGTTGCTTTGACGAAGGAGAGTCTCAACGCCATTATAGGCCTCAGAAAGACCGGCAACCAGTTGTAGAACCAGACGATTATTTGTTACAGGTGCGCCAACGTTACGGAGTTGGTCCGCCAACTCCTTGAGTTTCTTACAATATGCAGATACGTTTGGAAATTCTTCCATGCGAACTTGAGAGAATTCCTGCTCGAGTGTGACAACATGTGAATGTTGGTTATCTTGGAATATGTCACACAATCTATTCCAGGTAGCCATAGCTGTGGTATCCGACTCAATAATCGTCTGTAAGAGGTCAATCGAAATAGTGGAATAAATCCACTGGAGAACGTTAGCATCAAGAGTAATCCATAACTGAGGATCCTCCGCGGGAATAGGTGTAGCGGGAGGAATTATGTGATGGATAAATTGATGGGAGATAGCGTGAATTTTAAACAATTCTGCCCACGTCGCATATTGGACGTTTTTCATCTCAAGCACAATAGGGATGTTTTTCTTGATGTTAGAAACCATGAGGGCAGAATGAAAATTGTTCTTAGACATATTGAAAGAACAAAGGTAGAGGAGGGGAAATTTGGGAATAGTAAGAGAGATTTGGAGAGCGGAAGAATAATTTGGTAAACCCGAGGGGGGGGTTTCGGCCGAGAGGAACACAAAATTTGGGAGAGAATTTTTTTTGTGAGACCTAGTCTCTTGATACCATGAAAGAAATAATTCCCTTGATTATTTTCATTACTTGAAATGCTATATATACAAGTTACATAATAGGAGAGAATCATATTCCTATTCTATTCCTAAAACCTTATTCTATACATTTATGGTAATACACTACTAATTATATTACAACATTACCTAAACTAGGATACTAAATATTTACCATAAATTACATTACATAAAACAACCAAAACCAAGAACTATTTATGGGACCAAATCCGAGACTCAATATACACATGTATATTGTGTGTATATTGTGTATATTTAACCGTTGGTAACTAATAAGCATTATTTCTATATAAGTTCTAACAAAAGAGAAGAAAACGTGTTTCACAGAGGGAGAATTACTATTAAGACTTCAGATTATTTTTATTGCTGTGTTACGTATGCATGCCCTACTGTACAAGTAATACTAGCGGACACGATTGTTTGATTTGTTTTTATTCTATACATAAAGCTATATGTTTAAGCAACTTGTCCATGCTTTTCGCGATGAAATAACGCTTACAAAACACTTTTCAGCTGTATGAATTATGGTGTAACACGTGAAGCATGATGCTGAGTCAAATTCACGTCAGGTTGTAGTTCTACTGGTTTGATACGCATGGTATCGGGAGCGACACAAGTAAGACCGGTATCGATAATAAAGAAGACTAAGAGTCGTTTGCATCGTAATGGACGACTATCACTAAAATCGATCATACGACTTCCAACAACCTTTTAATGACATTTATTGAGAAACTAGTCTCTATAAACGTGTTTTGCACAAATATATTTTGCATCAAATATTTTGAAATTCGTACTTAAAATAATAAACTTTCAGCTTATATATATTCAAAAAATAATCATCAAGTATTCCGATTTTATTTCGTAAGAAATTTTTTATTAAAAAAATGATATAATTTTGAAGGGCACAAAAATCAATATTACTAAATCAACACTTTACACACTTTTTACATGTGCGATGCCTATAAAAGTGAAACGGTAAAGGGTCAAAATACCCCAAACATATTGAAAATGGTTCAAAATTTATCATCCTTTCACTTATTGACCATGTTGTCCTTAAGTTAGTTGTCAGGTTAAAAATGCCTCTACTTAGCGGATATGATCATTAATCATTATCCACATAAAAAATATTTTTTTCATGTTATATTAAAAGCACAAAGACCCTTAGCGGTCATTTTCTTTTTTTACCCTTTATAAGTAGAGTTTACAATGGACAAAATAGTTAGTATTTGATTATCTTCCTACTATTTAGGAATATTCATTTAATTATTTTTCTCATATTTAGGATTTCAAAAATCATTAAATTTTTTGTATTAAATCATTACTTTCCTGAACTATGTTATAAGATATTTGTAGAAAGGAAAATGATAACAATTTTATAGCGGACTAATTCTTTCAAAATATTTTAGGTAAAGTTCTTTAGCACTTCAATTCCTTTTACGTTTGGGATTATTTATATATAAAGGAAAAGGGATTCTTCAAAGTGGTCATGCGTAATTATTGTGTAGCTTTGGAATTCCAACATAGGTAGAACACAAATTATAATACTACGGCAAGTCAATATGACGATTTTATCATATATGGAGTTATCTTTTTGAAGAAATATGTTAAATTTTTAAAGGTATAGAAGTCATTCAATATTAAAAGGATATTTTGGTCAATCAATATTTATATTTAATAGAATATTTCTACAATAATTAATTGTACATCTCCTATATTAGGTAGAATTATATTTCTCTTGTAATTATGATTGATTAGTTACCTAGTTGGTAGCAAAATAAATATTTCTGTAACACTATATATATATATATATTGTAAATCATTAATGAATAAAATCAAGAAAAAATATTTCCTACATGGTATCAGATTCTAGGGAAAGATCCTAAACCCTAAACTTTTCTCTCAATACCGTCGCCCCTCCCCCCCTTCTTCCTTGCCCCGCCGACCTCCCTTCTCCGTCCGACATCCATGTCTGACTCGAAATCCAATTTTCACCCAGCCCTTGCTGTCTCGAACATCAAATCTCATATCTACATCACTCTTGAGATGGAAAACGTGTATTATGCGACATGAGCTGAACTCTTTAAAATCTATTGTCGCTCACACCAGGTTATCCATCACATAATTCCATTGGAAAAAGGCAAGAAGAAGGTGCCGAAGATCGATGATGAGACGGAATTATGGTTGACCCTTGATGCAACGGTCCTCCAGTGGATCTACGCCACAATCTCGAGTGATTTACTACATATTATTCTTGAGCCTGATTCCACAGTTTCAAGACAATAAGAATTCCAGGGCCGTCACACTTGAGCAGGAATTTCCACCACTGATATGACGGATTTTCCCAATGTGTCCGCATACTGTCAACGATTCAAGGTTTTGTCAGACCAACTCAAGAATGTCGGGGCGCCGGTAACTAACAGTCGGCTCGTGTTACAAATGGTTGTCGGCCTTACTGACACATATAGCGGAATAGGTACGCTAATCCATCAAAGCAATCTTCTTCTGTCATTCTACCAAGCCCGTTCTATGCTCATCCTCGAAGAAGCGGGTTTTGCCAAGAAGACATCCACCGTTTCCAATTCCTCCTTAGTTGTCGCTTCGTCCGATGAGAATTCATCACAATTTGAAAATTTGCCGCCAAATCGTGGCCAAAAGGGCCAAAATGGCAATAACGGGAGAAAAAACCACGGCGGTGGTCGCGATGGTAGAAAAAGCAGCGACAACGGCCGCGGTGGAGGTGGCGGCGGCCAGTAGCAACAGCTAGCCCAATGGCAGCCGCCAGCCCAGTGAGGCAGTGGGCTTGGCAGTGGCCCTAGGCCGTGCCTCCCTGCCCATTCCCTACGGAAAATTAGGGCAGGCCGACAACCCAGGCACACCGGACCAGCCGATAGGCCCAGCAATCTAACACGGGAATCCTTGGGCCACTGCCGAGCCAGTTGCAGTAGGCCCACTCGGCAGTAGCGACCCCGACATTTATCGAGGCCGCGATGCACACTCTTGGTCTTACTTCGTCCGACGTAAATTAGTACATAGACACCAGTGCAACGTCTCATATGACGTCTTCACAAGGTAATCTCTTATCCTATTTTAATTTGAGCAATAATTGTGGTATAATTCTCAAAAATAGTCATTCAATTCCAATTCGTGGTTATGATACTACAAACTTGTCTCTCCCGAACCCACTGTTAATTTTGAAAAATGTCATTCACACACCTCAATTAATTAAAAACTTGATTTCAGTTAAAAATTTACCACTGATAATTGAGTTTCTGTTGAATTTGATCATTTTGGGTTTTCCGTGAAGGATTTTCAAACGGGAATGTATCTAATGAGATGTGATAGTCGAGGGGAGCTTTATCCAATCACCACAACCACATATCAAGCCAGATTACCATCCACTTTTGTAGCTTTAGTTCATTCTTTATGACATGAACATTTGGGTCATCCGGGAGCACATGTTTTTGCTTCCCTTAAACAAAATAAATTTATTGAGTGTACTAGACCTCGTAGTTCTCATGTTTGTCTCTCTTGTTCTCTTGGAAAGCATGTTAAGTTGCCTTTTGTTGCTTCTAAGTTTCGTACTGTTATGCCTTTTGATATTATTCATAGTGATATTTGGACATCTTCCCTTTTGAGCTCTTCGGGCCATCGATATTATCTTATGTTGTTGGATGATTACTCTAATTTTTGTGGACGTTTTCTTTGTCTGAAAAGTCAAGTTTTTTCCACATTTTTATCCTTTAGAGCATACATCCACACTCAATTTGAACGGGATATTAAAATATTTAGTGTGACAATGGTAGAGAATTTGATAATGGGCTGTTTTGGGATTTTGTAAAACTAATGGTTTATCATTTTGTCTCTCGTGTCCACATACATCATCTCAAAATGAAAAAGCAAAAAGAAAAGTTCAAACCATTAACAATATTGTTAGAACCTTACTTGCCCATGCATCTCTACAACCATCATTTTGGCATCATGTGTTACAAATGGCAACTTATCTTTTGAACATACTTCCGAGCAAACAAATAGCCTACCAATCCCCACTCAAAATTTTATACATAAGGGACCTATCATATTCTCATTTACGGGTTTTCGGGTGCTTATGTTATCATCTCTTTCCTTCTACTACCATCAATAAACTTCAACTCCGGTCAACTCGGTGTATTTTTTTGGGATATCCGTCAAATCATCATGGTTATAAATGTTTTGACTTATCCTCTAATAAAATTATCATAAGTCGTCACGTAATTTTTGATGAAACAAATTTCTCTTTTGCCAAATTACATTATTCCGGTCCTCCTACCTATGAATTTTTTGACGATAGCATACCCCCGTATTTGGTCCATAAATTAGCCTCTCAAATAGGCCCAACGTTTCCCAATGTCTCAGCCCAATTACCGAGCCCCGTGGCTGCTGGCCCAGCTGAGTCTCTCGCTGGCAACCCATTGTCGAGAGGCCCAGTGGGAGGTAGTCCGCTGGGTCTCAGCCCACCATCCAGATTGAGCAACCCACCGTCCCCTGGCCCATTACCCAACAGTCCAGTCACTACCAGCCCACTACCGGGCAGTCTGTCACTCTCGTGCGACCCGACTCTAATTCCGGCCCAACGGCCTGTCATTCGTAGTCAACACGAGATTTTTCAGCCAAACAAAAAATATAGTCTTCACACCCATGTTGCCAAGTCACCATTGCCCCATAATCCTGTGTCTGCCCTTAATGACCCGAATTGGAAAATGGCTATGAATGATGAATTTAATGCTCTTATTAATAATAGGACGTGGATAATGTTAATGTGATTCAATATATATGGATTTTTAGTCATAAATAAAAATCTTATGGTACATTTGAGAGGCATAAATCTCGTCTTGTAGGTGATGGAAGACTCAACAGGTTGGTGTGGATTGCGGTGAGACTTTCAGTCCAATGGTCAAACCGGCAACAATCAGGACGGTCCTCAGTTTGGCTCTTTCAATGGCATGGCCGCTTTATCAGTTTGATATCAAAAATACCTTCCTGCATAGAGACATCAATGAAACAATGTACATGTATCAACCCATGGGGTACATAGACCCTACTTATCCTGATCATGTGTGCCTGCTGAATAAATCATTATATGGGCTCAAACAAGCTCCTAGGGCCTGATACAAGAGGTTTGCAGATTGCGTTTCACATATTGGGTTTTCTAACATCATGTCTGATCATTCTCTATTCATCTACTGGCAGGGTAATGATATTGCTTACATTCTTTTGTATATGAATAATATTATCTTAACTTCCTCATTTGATGCCCTTCACAAGTCTATCATGTCACTGCTTGGCTCGTAGTTTGCAATGAAAGATCTAGGGTCACTGAGTTACTTCTTGGGGATAGCTGTGACACATCATGCAGGTGTTTTATTTTTATCCCAAAAGAAGTATGCAACAGAGATTGTTGAACAAGCTGGCATATCATCGTGTAGGCCGTCTGCCACTCCGGTTGACACTAAACTGAAGTTGAGTTCTTCTTCCAGCAAGCCATATGTCGATCCATCACATTACCGCAGCCTTGCAGGGGCCATGCAGTATCTCACATTCACTAGGCTCGATATCTCTTATGATGTGCATTAGGATTGTCTATTCATGCATAACCCGATGAAGGATCACATGCATGCTCTCAAACACATTGTGTGTTATATTCAGGGTACTCTCGATCATGGCTTGCATTTATATCCGTCTTCGACAACCACTCTTATTTCATACACATATGTCGATTGGGGTGGTTGTCCGGATACCAGATGCTCTACGTCTGATTATTATGTATTTCTTAGTGATAATTTGGTCTCTTGATCCTCAAAATGGCAAGCAACCTTGTTCAGATCCAGTGCCAAAGTAGAATACCGATGAGTTTCCAATGTGGTATCTGAATCTTGTTGGCTACGGAACCTTCTTTTAGAGCTCCATTGTCCGGTTCTGAAGGCGACATTGGTTTATTGTGATAATATTAGTGCAATTTATCTCTCAAGGAATCCGGTTCACCACCAACGCACTAAATATATTGAGTTGGATATTCACTTTGTTCGCGAAAAGGTTGCTCGTGGACAAGTACGTGTCTTACATGTCCCGTCACGTTATCAGATTGCCGACATCTTTACAAAAAGTCTTCTGCTGGTTTTATTTGAAGACTTTTGGGATAGTCTCAGCATACGCCGACCTCCCGCTTCGACTGCGGGGGTGTAATAGAATATTTCCATAATAATTAATTGTACATCTCCTATATTAGGTAGAATTATATTTCTCTTGTAATTAGGATTGATTAGTTACCTAGTTTGTAGCAAAGTAAATATTTATTTAACACTATATATATTGTAAATCATTAATGAATAAAATCAAGGAAGAATATTTCCTACAATATTCACAATATTAAAATATTATAGATTGATTGTTCAATTATTACGACATTTATTCTCTTGTATTTATGAGGGCATATTTCGTGGGTTGTGTACCCGTGTAGCTCATATATAAATAGGATATTTCATTCATTGTAATAAGATTCTAGCAATTACAAAACATTGATTGTTATTCTATTGATTTCTGTGCTTTCATACAAGTTAACGCCACTTTGCCCAGAAGATGTCATAAGGCTCAGACTACACATTACTTTATCTTGTCTTTTTATTATTCATTTTCAGTACAATTCATCTAAAATTTCTATCTAACGTGTCACTTGAGATCCATGCATACAAATTCAACTATACTGTTTTACGGGTAAACAAGTTCTTACACTCTATCATCTTGAAAATTGGTGGTCTTAATGTTTTTACCCCTACTTGTCCCATCGGCGAACCTTCAAGGTCAAAAGTAAAAAATTGTTAAATTAGAAGTTTTGTTCATAGGACAAGCGGCATAATAACATAACACAGAGGGGTCGTTTGGTACGAAGGATTATAAGCAAAAATAATTTTGGGATAAGAATTTAGCAATTCTTTATCCCTTGTTTGGTTGTTAATTTAGGTATAAGTTATTCCTGAAATAAAAATAGTACTGAAAAAATTTATACGTGTCATAAGGTGGAATAAGTTATCCCAGGATAATTTATCACGAGATTGTAAAAAACTTCTTTTTAAAAAATATCAAATATATGTTACTTTTAATACCACATACTAAACAGTCAATAAAAATTAATTTCATAATAATTAATCACAATATAAATAATCTCAATATAACTTATCCCAGCATAACTTATCCCAACTTAATTTGTTTCCAACCAAAAGACCCCATAATGTGTGGAGTAGTATTAATTATATGGTAGTACTCCTTGAGTTTTAACTCGTATTTAGTAGGAGTAAGAACAAAATTCGGCAACTAAAACTATTTGAACTCGACAATTTTACTTGTCTTTTCACCATCATAACGCTCGAGACAGCAATTTTCAAATGGACGACCATTTTTCTACTCTTCATCAAGAACATGAACACGTACTTTAAGCCCTGATTCTTAGTTTGGTTAGCAAATGCTGACGATATTTCTCTCCTTACTGCTGTTATTATGTGTTTATATTATTGTCAGTTGTAGTACTGGGACAATAATTAATCATTACACTTGGGATAGAGCCCAATGCTTGGTCATGTATTAAAAACAGTAGCCTTTCTTAGTTCCATAGAAATGTGACCAATGGGAAAAAGGATTAGGGTTATTAGTTGGTTATTAGACGAGGTCACAATAGTTACCTTTTGATTTCTTTAAGGAATTTAGTTTCCTTGGTTAAAATTCTTTTTACTGTTCCAAAATTTTCAAAAGCAACCTTGTTTTGTCCCACACTACCGGAAGAAAGTTATTTGCCAACAACAATTTTTGTTGCTATATATGTTAGATATTCTTTGTCAAAGTACTTTTCTCAACAACAAAGTTGTTGCATGCCTTTGCAATAACCTCCGATGCGAAAATTTTTCGCAACAACGTGTTATTTTTTTTTATTGACATTTACGATTTTTAGCAACAATATATTAAATTTTGTTACCATTTATATTTTTTAGCAACAATATATTTATTATTGCTAAAATTTTGTTGTCAATTCTATACTTTCTTGTAGTGACATTCATGCATCCTCATTACTGTTCTTCTTAGGATTTAAACTGGAGTACTATTTGTAAGATTGGAATAAACTCTCTTAGGGATTCCTTTCATTAATCACAATATATAGTTATACATAGGTTGATTCCTAATACAATAAGAATCCTAGGTTACCTTAAATATACACCTATCATAATTATAAAATATTCTGTGAATAGGAATATTCGGAGAATATTCACTAATACTCCCCCTCAGCCGGAGCGGGAGGAGGCCGAACGCTTAGGCTGGATCTGAAGTCGATGAATAACTGTCTCGGTAGTCCCTTTGTGAAAATATCTGCATACTGATAGGAGAAAGGCACATGTAACAATTTGACCTGACCAAGAGCTACCTTCTCACGCACAAAGTGGATATCTATCTCAATATGTTTGGTCCGCTGATATTGGACCGGATTGTGAGACAGATATATGACAGATATGTTATCACTGTAGACTATAGACGCCTTGCGCAGTGGACACTGGAGCTCCAAAAGAAGATTTCGGAGCCAACAGATCTCAGCAACTACATTAGCAATGCCGCGATACTCTGCTTCAGCACTCGAGCGAAATAATGTGGCTTGTCTCTTGGCGGACCAGGAAATAAGATTATCCCCTAGAAATACACAATATCCGGAAGTAGAGCGACGCGTGTCCGGGCACCCTGCCCAATCTGCATCCGTATAAGATAGCAACATGTTCGGCGCAGAGGGGTAGAGATGCAATCCATAGTCAAGGGTGCTCTTAACGTATCTGAGAATGCACTTAAGGGCAGCAAAGTGGGTCTCTCTCGGAGCATGCATAAACATACACACATGCTTAACAACATATGCAATATCAGGCCTAGTGAATGTAAGTTACTGAAGAGCACCTGCAAGACTCGATCTGCAGTAGGATCGAATCGATCACCATCAGTGGCACTAAGCTTGGATTTGGAGTCGACTGGAGTTGGCATAACCTTTCAATTTGTCATCTTAGCCCTGTACACTCTCTCTTCTGCATATTTACGTTGACTCAGGAACATAGTATCGGAAGATCTGGTTACTGATATACCCAAGAAATAGCTAAGTGTACCCAAATCAGTCATAGAAAATTCAATTTTGAGTAGAGCAATGATTTCATTTTTCAATTCATCAGATGAGGCAGTGAGAACAATGCCATCCACATACAATAGCAAATAAGTCGTGCTGCTATTGTGATGAAAAATGAAAAGAGAGTTATCACACCGACTACATATAAACCCAATCTGCAAAATATACCTGGCAAAATGGTCATACCAAGCTCAGGGATCTTGTTTTAAGCCATAGAGTGACTTTCTGAGGCGACATACATACCGATGGGCTGCAGGATGGACAAAACCTGGTGACTGATACATGTACACAGTTTCTTTCAAATCCCCATGAAAGAATGCATTCTTGACATCAAGCTGATGAATCGGCCAATGCTTGCACATGATAATACTGAGAACAATACAAATAGTAGCCGGTTTGACAACCGGACTGAAAGTCTCACCATAATCAATTCCCTCTTGCTGATTAGTGCTGGAGGAGACCCGTCGCGCAAAACAAGATGAGCATAATAAAAAAGTCTTAACGGTTGAGAGCATGGCACCACCGGCAGCCCCCACCACTCAACCACCGATGTCGGACCACCAACAACAGCGGGACAATCGCGGTGGAGAATGAGGAGGCAGAGGCCGAGGCAATGGCAAGCAAGGCAAAGGACGTGGAAGGGGCAACAGGGCCTAACAGGCGAGCCCATCGCTTGTCCAACCAATCCAGTGGCATGGTCCGTCAGGTTGGCCCAATGCGGGAACTTAGGCCTCCCCAGCTTGTCCATATCCAACAGTATGAGCCCAATTCCAGCAAGCTTGGGCGCCTGGTCTCTTGGGCTCGGGTCCAGCACCTAGACAGGCCCAACATGCTCACTTTGTTTCAGCCCAGCAACTGTCCACTGGTCACAATATGGCCCCAACCGATTTGGGCCAGGCATTCAATGCTTTGAATCTTCAACAACCCGATGAAAATTGGTACATGGATATTGGATCCACATCTCATCTCACCCCGTCTTCAGGTAATCTATCTCAATTGCTTAAATTAAAGCATCCCCAATTCATCACAGTCGGTAATGGTCATCGCATTCCAATTGAAGGTTAAGGTAATGCTCACACACAACCTCCCCATCCGTCCTTCTCTCTAAACCATGTCCTGTATGCTCCTAACATCATTAAAAATTTAATATTCGTTAGAAAATTCACCCGTAATAATTATGTGTCTATGGAATTTGACCATTTTGGTTTCTCTGTGAAGGATCTCTATACGGGGAAAATTCTAACACGCTGCAATAGTGTGGGAGACCTCTACCCATTCGCTCTATCTTTGGCTGTCAACAAGCAATCTCATACCTCCCTTGCTGCAATCTCTCTATCAACTTGACATGATAGACTTGGTCATCCAGGAGCACATGTTTTTACCTTTCTTAGAAATAATAAGCTTATTAGATGTAATTAATGAAAGGAATCCCTAAGGGAGTTTATTCCAATCTTACAATAAGAATCCTAGGTTACCTTAAATATACACCTATCATAATTACAAAATATACTGTGAATATTGTCTATCTATCAACTTACGTTGTTACACATGATTTGAAATATAGAGAGTACATAATTTTTTAGAGCAATGATTTAAACTTATTGTCGGGTTAGAAAATTTTGGTGGAGAGGGAACTAGTGGGTCAAAGACCCAAAATGTACACAAAACGATAAGAACATATTAGTTCTGTGAATATATTGCGGCCATGTTTCTTGGGGACCATCATACTGTAAGGTCCATCCCATAGTTGGTAGCCTATCATTGAATGGTTTGACAAGTTTCAACCATAAGTTTGGAAACCTACCATTAAATGGTTTGACAAAGTTGCAAAACTTGACTTCTACATACATAGTAATGTCATGGATGACATCAAGATGAGCATTTTCACTCCTATAAATATGTTGCTCATAATTCATTCATAACACACTAAAATAGAGAGGAAAAACGTAGAGAATACCTCTTATTGAGAGAAATCTAAGAGAGAGAAAAAAAGAGTTCCTACAAAATTGTTAGAAATATTTGGTAGAGAAATTGTGAGATTACCACACTAGTGAGTGTGAGAGTTTTTGAGTGTATTCCTCAAGTATTTGTCAAAACTTGAGAAGATATTGTATACCCATTATTATTGTTATAGTGGAAGGTTTACCATGGTTTTTGCCCTTATTCATAAGGGTTTTCATGTAAAATACTCGGTGTCATTATTGCTCTTTATTCTTGCTAATTAATCAATAAATAGTATTTACATTGGAAGATATTCGGAAATTTTGAATATGCTCTGTGATTGCAGCTGTTACTGATCTTTCACATCAGAAAAGAATTTTGGGGTATCCGTTGTATTTTTCCGTAAATATTGATCCTGAAGGGGAAATGGAATATTCTTCGTTATTCCCAACAACTAGTATCAGAGCGTCAAGGTCGGGAGCCCTATTCCTGCAGTGGCATTGGTTACATACGGCGTAAGTAGTTATGTCTAGGAGACTGGAATTTAAGTAGTCCATCTGTGATTCTCCACATCTTTCCTGGGAACTCACTTATAAGAGTGATTCTGTCTAGGAGACTGTCTGAACCTATCATCTATTGATAGGACTGCGGTTTGATATACAATCTTTCTTGGGAATCACCTAGCCAGTATAGAGATCGGTGAGACTAAAAAAATGATGGTCCAAAAAGTGGAAATTGAGAAGTTCAACGGCAGCAGTAAATTTTCCCTCTGGCAAAGAAGGATGAAGATTCAACAGAAGGTTCGTAAGGCGTTATTGGGCTTAGAGAAAAAGCCTAGTACGATGAAGGATGAAGACTGGGAGGAGACATATAAGATCGCAACCAGTACAATTCGTCTAAATCTGTCAGACAACATCTTACAAAATATAGAATCAAAAGAGTGCAAGACTGCAAAAGAAATCTAGGAGACTTTAGAGAATTTGTACATGTCCAAGAATCTTTCTAACAAGTTCTACTTGTAGAAAGAGTTGTACCAAATGCGGAAGCCAGACAATATGGATATGCTCCAACATTTGAGTAATTTTAATGGTATGATTTCTCAATTGATAAGGTTTGAAGTAAAGTTTAACGATGAGGAAAAGGTTGTGTTGATAATGGCAACACTTCCTCCATCGTATGATCACCTTATCACCACTCTTACTTATGGGAAGGAAAAGTTGGTGTATGAAGTCATTGCGGAAGCCTTGGTTTCATTTGAAAAACAAAACAAGGCGCGATATGTGGAGTCTTAAGCCCTTATTTCAGAAAATAGGGGGAGAAGCCAAAATAAAGAAGGCAGGAATAGTAATGATAAGTCCAGATGCAGATCAAAATCCAGAAACATAAATGATGGTTGCTGTCACTGTGGCAAGCTGGGCCACATTAAGAAAAACTGAAGGATTTAAAGCGGGAACAACATAAGGCCAAGAAGAAGAAAAATAATGGAGACAACAACACAACTACATCCGCCACTACAGAAGAAGATGTGACAGTAGTGATTGCTGGTGAATGTTTGCACATTTGAGACAATATGGTTGAGTGTGTGGTAGATTTAGGAACTTCTTTCCACATCACTCCCAATAAAGAGATGTTTACCACATACAAAGCTGGTGACTTTGGAAATGTGAAGATGGATAATTTTGCATGCTCCAAAATTATTGGAATTGGAGATATAAGTATTCAAACGAATGTCGGTCATCATCTGACATTGAAGAATATAAGACATGTTTCTGATCTGTGCCTTAATTTGATCTATGTAAATGCATTAGAAGAGCAAGGGTATGAAAGTTATTTCGGCAATAAGAAATGGAAACTCAGTAAAGGGTCGATGATCATTCCGAAAGGAAAGCTATGTTGTTCATTGTACAAAGCTTATGGGAAGGCTTGCAACAATAATATAAATGTAGCAGTCAATACTTCATCGAATCTATGACATAAACGACTTGGCCATATGAGTGAAAAGGGTCTGCATTTCCTCGTATAGAAAAAATTCATTCCTTTAGAGAAATGTACTCTATCTGATCCTTGTGAGCATTGCTTATTTGAAAAACAACATAGAGTTTCATTTAAGAGTTCCTCCGCCAAGAAAAAAGAGGTACTGGAGCGAGTTTACTCTGACGTCTGTGGTCCCATGGAAGTTGAATCTTTGGGAGGAGCCAAATATTTTGTAACCTTCATAGATGATGCATCAAGAAAGGTATGGATCTATATGCTAAAGACGAAAGACCAAGTGTTTGGATTTTTTCAACAATTTTATGCTATGGTGGAAAGAGAAAATGGGAAGCAGTTAAAGTGTCTCAGAACAGACAATGGAGGTGAATACACTTCTCATGAGTTTAGAAATTATTGCTCTAAATATGGGATTCAATATGAAAAGATGGTACATGGCACTCCTCAACATAATGGTGTAGCAGAACGAATAAATCACACCATTATAGAAAGATTCAGATGCATGATGAGATCATCAAAGCTACCAAATCCATTTTAGGGAGCAACAGTGCAGACTGCATGTTATCTGATCAACAGATCTCCATCAGTTCCTGTGAAGTTTGATATTCCAGAAAGAGTATGGACAGGGAGAAATGTGTCATACACACATCTGAAGGTGTTTGGATGCAAGGCATTTGTGCACGTGCCAAAGGAACAAAGATCCAAACTTGACGATAAAGTAGTCCCATGTATCTTCATCGGTTATGGAGATGAAGAGTTTGGGTATAAGCTTTGGGATCCAGTTAACAAGAAGGTCATAAGAAGCCGAGATGTGGTTTTTTATGAAGATCAAACAATTGAAGGTGCAAGAGAAGAAAATAATCAACCAGAAAAGGTTGAAATTGAGTTGTGTCCTCCATAACAACAATGGTCAGACAATGAATTGGAAGAAGTTGTTGAGATGTCCCATGATGATAATAGTGATGCTGAAGAATATGTACCAGCACAAGAATATATCAATCAGGGGGACAACAATAGAATGGGAAATCTCGCAGAAGGTCATCTAGAGGACTAATCCCATCCACAAGATATCCACAATAAGAGTATATCATTTTAACTGAGAAAGGGGAGCTAGAGAACTACCAGGAAGCAGTGGCTCACAAAGACAAAGACAATTGGATGGATTCTATGAAGGATGAAATGAATTCCCTTATGAAGAACAACACATATGAGTTGGTAAAACTTCTAAAAGGCAGGAAGGCCCTGAAAAATAAATGGGTGTTCAGAATAAAGGATGACGGACATGGAAACCTGGTAAAGTACAAAGCCCGATTAGTTGTCAAGGGTTTTGGTCAAAAGAAAGGGATCGATTTTGATGAAATTTTTTCTCTGGTGGTGAAAATGTCATGAATCAGAACAATCTTAGGATTAGCAGCGAGTCTGGATCTTAAGATTGAGCAGGTGGATGTAAAGACTGCATTTCTTCATGGATAATTAGAAAAAGAAATTTATATGCAGCAACCTGAAGGTTTTGAGGTTAAAGGGAAAAAACATCTTGTCTGTAGACTGCAAAAGAGTTTGTATGGTCTAAAATAGGCTCCACGGCAGTGGTACAAGAAGTTTGATTCATTTATGATGGATTAAATCTATAAGAGAACACCGGCAGATTCGTGTGTCTACATCAAGCAATTTCCTAATGAAAAATTTGTCATCTTATTACTGTATGTTGATGACATGTTTATAGTGGGCCAGGATGACAAGATGATAAATCAGTTGAAGAAAGAATTATCAGGAGTCTCTGATATGAAAGACTTGGGGGTAGCCAAACAAATCCTAGGAATGGAAATCATCTGAGACAGACCTTCTCGGAGATTATGGTTGTCATAGGAGAAGTATGTTGAACGAATACTTGAGAGGTTCAATATGAAAGATGCAAATCCAACATCTTCACCTCTTAGTGGCCAGTTCAGACTCACCAATAAGTCATGTCCTTCTTCAGAAGAAGAAAAGAAGAAGATGTTGGCTATTCCTTACTCTTCAGCGGTTGGAAGCTTGATGTACACAATGGTTTGTACGAGACCAGATATTGCTCATGCAGTGGGAGTCGTTAGTCATTTTCTTGCAAATCCAGGGAAGCAACACTGGGAAGCTGTAAAATGGATCTTCAGATATCTGAAAGGGACATCAAAAATATGTTTGAGCTTCGGGAAAGGAGAACCAGTCTTGGAAGGATATGCAGATGCAGATATGGCCGGTGATCTTGACGGTAGAAAATCTACATCTGGATATATGTTTACTTTTACAGGGGGGACTATGTCATGGCAATCCAAGTTGCAAAAATGTATTGCTCTATCCACTATAAAAAGAGAGTATATCGCCCTTACAGAAGCTGGGAAAGAAATGTTATGGCTAAAGATTTTTTTTCCAAGAATTGGATTTGATGCAAGAAGGGTATGTGGTTCATTATGACAGTTATAGTGCGATTGATCTGAGCAAGAATACCACTTACCACTATAGAACGAAGCACATAGATGTCAGATATCACTGGACTCGTGATGCACTTGAAAAGAAGTTATTCCATGTGCAGAAAATTCACACAGACAAGAATGCAACAGATATGCTAACAAAGGTGATTCCTCGGCATAAGCTTGAGTTGTGTTCCAAGCTTGCTGGGATGAGTTCTATCTAATAAATATGGAGATACCTCCTTCAGCTGTATGGGACTTGAGGGGGAGATTCGTAAGGTCCATCCCATAGTTGGTAGCCTACCATTGAATGGTTTGGCAAGTTTTAATCATAAGTTTGGCAACCTACGACTTTTATGGTTTGACAAAGTTGCAAAACTTGACTTCTACATACATAGTAATGTCATGGATGACATCAAGAGAAGTATTTTCACTCCTATAAATAGGTTGCTCATAATTCATTCATAACACACGAAAATATAGAGGAAAAACATAGAGAATACCTCTTAGTGAGAGAAATCTAAGAGAGAAAGAAAAAAAAGAGTTCCTACAAAATTGTTAGAAATATTTTGTAGAGAAATTGTGAGATTACCACACTAGTAAGTGTGAGAGTTTTTGAGTGTATTCCTTAAGTATTTATCAAAACTTTAAAAGATATTTTATACTCATTATTATTGTTATAGTGGAAGGTTTACCGTGGTTTTTTCCCTTATTCATAAGGGTTTCCACGTAAAATTTTCGGTGTCATTATTGCTCTTTATTCTTGCTAATTAATCATAAAATAATATTTACATTGGAAGATATACGAAAATTTTGAATATGCTCTGTGATTGCAGCTGTGACTGATCTTTCACATCAGAAAAGAATTTCGGGGTCTCCGTTATATTTTTCCGCAAATATTGATCCTGAAGGGGAATTGGAATACTCTTCGTTATTCCCAACACATACCACTCTAACATGATATAGAAGTCGAGTATCTAAAGATGAGTATATATGGGCACTTGACATAGAGCATTGTATATTTTATTTATATAGTATTACATTATATAATATAAGGATATATATGGTGCACTTGCCCAAGTAAATAGATAGATATGAAAAAAACTAAGCTTTTTATTATTGTCAACAACAACAACATAGCTATTGTAAATATTCTACGAGTGGAGTTTGGGGAGGATAGAGTGTACACAAATTTTACTCCAACCTCGTTGAGGTAGAGACGTTGTTTGAGATAGACTTCCAGCACAAGTAAATCATTTTAAAGCAGTTATGAAAAAGGAAAACGACAGTAAAGAAAACAAGGCAACTAATAGAAAAATAGTACATAATATTCAATAAAATGAACAATAACAACAACGAAATAATGTGAAAACTGAAGGACAAGAAACAATAGGTGGTAACATACAAAGACGGAAAACAAGAGGCTACGAGAATAATGTTAATACTACTGTTAAGAAAGGTGAAACAGAATCGACTGATACAGTGCACAAACTACCACTAAACATGTACTGTAGAAAAGCAGGATAACACTCAATTGCCTACTAACCTTGTACCCTAATCCATGATCTCCATACCCTCATATCTAAGGTCATGTCCTCGGTAAGCTAAAGATGTGTCATATCCCGTCTAATCACCTCTCCTCAATCCTTTCTGAGCAAAAGAAAAAAATAGATGTATGTGCATTTATGTACTTTTACTTTTTAGAGTTGGAAGATGTATAAGCAGTTCTAGGTAGTAACACGGAAGATCACCCAACTATTGATAATGATCTCTCAAAGTCATACTTTTTTTTATAACAACAAGGTCACCCAACTTTTCCTATATCACATAAAAAATCACCCTATTAATACTTGACCAACAAAAATGACATGACATTTAATTTATTCTACAAGTCTTTTTTTTATCAATCCACATGATAATTTTTGTTAGCATCAGTCAAGTCTTTGCAGTCTTAAGGCTTAATTGCCTGGTTAAATATGTTATAGCTTGAGAATAAATCCATCGGGTGCTCCTATTCTGATTAATTATCAGTGCTGCCAATGTATGATAGGATACGATTTATGGGTTGGGTTAGAAGGAATGACCGAACTTTAGGAACTACATTTACTTAATGTTGTTAAAAAAATCCTTATGGATTTCACCTAAGAGAAGGAAAAAGAAGATGACATAGTTTTAATAAAATGATAGGGCCAATTTTTTTCCCCAAGAGAGAGTGAAATTTTATTTTAATAAAGAGAGAATAGGGTTAATCTGAGTTATGGATCGGGTCAGGTCTTGTGTTATTGCCGTGTTGACTGAGAAAAAAGAAAAATATTATTCTGAATAAATTAAATTTCATGTCATATTTTGTTGGTCAAATATTAATTGGGTGACTTTTGATGTGATATAAAGAAAGTTGGTTGACCATGTTATTACAAAAAACATGACTTTAGGAAATTATTACCCATAGTTGGATAACCTTGTGTGTTACTACCTCGAGATTGTGGTAGTTAAGATTCTAGAAGTTAAGCTAATGTGAGTAGGGATGGCAATGGATACCGGACCCGGTGGATCCAGATCCGTTTTATAGGATATGGATCTTCAAAATTTGGACCCAACAGATCCGGATCGGACCCGAATCCGCTTCTGACGGATCGAATCTGGATCTTGTATTTGAGATCCGTATCCGACCCGTGGATCTATTTTTTTATTAAATATATCCATAACCTAGAATGTAATTTTATAAGTATTTTTAAAATTTTACATTCAGATTTTGACTTTATTTTTTAAATGGTCCATACGTTTAAGTCCATAATTCTCAAAAGGCCCAATAAAAAACTAAGCAGAAAACAAATGATGGTACAATCATTGCACGTAAAAGGAGCTGATTATTTGATCTCATTCTGTTGAAATATTCATATCTCATGTCATGCTTTAGCAGATGAAATAGTGGATTCGTGTTGGAAATTTGCATTTGATGGGAGTTGCGTCCACCCATCTTTAATGACTTAAACACTAGGGTTCCGCATGTTGGAGACTTTGATTCTTCACACGTGCATAATCTACTAAGTGAGTAGATGACCGTAGGGCCAAGGATAGTCAAATTTCGTTGAGAAATTAAAGAGATATTGGTCCACGAAGTGAGGTGTTTGAAGCATGAAAATATGGTATAGACCAATTCTCCCTCATCGGTGGGGGAAGGAAGATTTGTTTAGTTTATAAGTCTCAAAATTGGCTAAGGGTTTGGGACCCCAAGGGGTAACCCATGTGTTTGAAGGAGGGAGGACCTAGATGTGCTTTGGTTCGAGGCTAAGCCCACACGCGCGCTGCCGCCCGTCCCATCCGGGCTCGGGTCACGGACTTTGGGCTTCTTCTGATATTATATTTTTGGACCCAAATTGCTTCATATTTACAATTTGGTCCCTGAAGTTTCAGAAGAGATAAAATTGCAAGAGAACTTGGGCCTTTTGGATTGGTTTTTGGAACGTTAAACCTCCATTAATCTGCACATCAATTCAGTAATTTACTTGGCTGAATAACTCTCATTAAAGCTCTAATCCGTTGCACATTAATTCAGTCATTTACTTGGCTAAATTTCGTTGCACATTAATTCAGTCATTTACTTGGCTAAATTACTCCTCACTAATTGCCATTAACATCAATTAGTTGGGCAGTTGACAAGTCCCCTCCATGCACTATATATTGAAGCCTTTGGCTCAATTGTTGAGACAACACACAAACGAAAAAACAGAATTCTTCCTACTACATTCCAGCATCATTTCATTACACTAAGTTCTTCAAAGTAACACTTGAGTTTCCTTTGCTCATTTGTTGAGTTGTTGTTTTATCTTGGGAGCCTATTGCCCGACAACGTAGAAAGGATATATACAGGGCAATCTTGTCTTAAATACAAAGTGTCATCACTTGACCCATCAAATCAAAGTGCTTGTAATCTTAGTTTCTTATTTTCAGTTTATTGAAATTTCAGTTTTTGTAATTTCATTTTATTGTAATACTTAGCAGTTACTTATTTCATGTTTCTTGCAATCATTGTAAACAACAATTTTAAGATAAGATTAGCTTGCTGTAACTGCTTAGAAACATGACTGGAAACACTTATGATTCTGCTGTTGATGCTGCCACTCAAGGCAACCCTTCTGCCTTCCCTCCTGCTGCTGCTACAGTTCAAGGCAACTCATGTGCCTTCCCCACTGCTGCCCAAGGCACGTCCAATGCCTTTAGTGCTCCTCAAGGGAACGTGACAGTTCCTCCACCTTCTTCATTCCACCATGAACGCCCAGAAAAATTCATGGGCTCCAACTTTAAGAGATGGCAGCAGAAGATGTTGTTCAACTTGACTGTTATGGGGATGACTCGATTCCTAATAAAAATCCTCCACAATCTGGAGATGAAATGGACCATTCGCCTACTGAAATGGCTGAAGGGGGCCATGGTATCCATGTCATTAATGGCATGAAGATGGTTCTTGATGCATGGAATCATAGTGATTTCATGTGTAAGAACTATATTTTGAACTGCTTGTTAGACCCTCTCTACACGGAGTATTGCATCGTAGGCACTGCCAAAGAGCTGTGGGAAAAACTGCAAAAGAAGTACAACGCACAAGATGCAGGTACTAAGAAATTCATCGTTGGAAAATTTCTGAAATTTCAAATGGTGGATAATAAAACAGTGATGTCCCAAGTCCAAGAATTCCAAATGATTATACATCACCTGGATTTGGAAGGTATGAAACCAAATGAGCAGTTTTTGGTTGCATCGCTGATTGAAAAGTTATCTCATTCGTGGAATGAGTTACTTAAACCTCAAGACAAATGAGATGACCTTTGAAGAACTTATTATCAAACTCCAAATTCCGGAAGATAATAAGAAGGCCTTGCCTAGGGATAAACAACCTTCTGAGGCAAAGGCAAATCTAGCTGAGGCCAAAGGAAACCCAATCAAGAAGCGCAAGTTCCAGAAAGACGGCAAGACCTAAGCAGCAGAGAAGTTCAAAGGAAACTGTCACTACTGTGGAAAACCTGGTCATATGATCAAGGAATGCCGCAAGCTCAAGACTGAGCAGCAAGAGAAAGCCAAGGCTAAAGGCAAGGCACACGCTAACTTCGTCAAAGATATGCATCTGGACGACATGATTGAGGAGTTCTCGGCGGTGGTTCTTGAAGCAAACCTGATTGAGAATCCCATGCAGTGGTGGATGGACACAGGTGCTACCAGGCACATCTGTTCCAATAGAGATGTCTTCTCCATGTATACGCCGGTCACCGACAAGAAGTTGTTCATGGGTAACAACGCTTCCTCTGATGTGCTAGGGGTAGGAAAGGTGGTCCTGAAGATGACTTCTGGAAAAGAGTTCACTCTGAAGGAAGTGATGCATGTCCCTAAGATTAGGGGGAATTTAATTTCAGGACCTTTATTGGTTAATGATGGTTTTAGGCTAGTATTTGAGTCCAATAAATTTATAATCACTAAGAATGACACTTTTGTGGGGAGAGGCTTCGTCTGTGAAGGCCTCTTCAAAGTTAACGCCATGTCTGTAATGCGTCCAAGTAATAAAGTTGAAGCTTCTTCTTATTTGCTTGAGTCATCTAATTTATGGCATCATAGATTAGGACATGTTAACTACAAGTCCATCCAAAGGTTGGTCAAGTTGGAGTTGTTGCCGTCTATCGACGTAAACCCTCAACATAAGTGTGAGGTGTGCGTAGACGCAAAACTCACAAAGCTTCCTTTTTAATCAGTCGAAAGGAATACCGCTCCTCTAGAACTTATTCACACAGATATATGTGATTTAAAGTATGCACAAACTAGAGGGGGGAACAAGTACTTTGTGACATTCATTGATGATAGCACAAGGTTTGTTACCTTTACTTGTTGAAAAGTAAAGATGAAGCCTTTGAAGCATTCCGACGTTACAAAGCAGAAGTTGAGAACCAACTAAGCATGCAGATTAAATCCATTCGTAGCGATAGAGGGGGAGAATACGTAGCACCATTTGAGGAATATTGTGCCCAATCAGGCATTGTTCATCAAACGACGGCTCCATACTCACCTCAGTCGAACGGTGTGGCGGAATGTAAGAACCGCACATTGAAGGAAATGATAAATGCATTGCTCATCAATTCTGGTCTTCCCCAAAACATGTGGGGAGAAGCCGTCCTTACCGCTAATACGATTCTTAACAGAGTCCCACATAAGGGGAAGGATAAAACTCCATATGAATCATGGAAGGGAAAGAAACTCACCTATAAATATTTAAAGGTGTGAGATTATTTGGCAAAAGTCGAAGTACTCAAGCCAAAGCAGGTCAAGATTGGGCCTAAGACTGAGTTTTGAATTTTTAGTCCCTCCGTTTTTTTTTGTAAAATTTGATTTTAATTCGTGTGATATCTGACTAGAAGCAAATTTGACCTTTAGTTAGTGAAACACACTTTTATCTCTTTGCTTGTTTACAAATTTATCATGATTATTAAATAGGTTATATTAAGTTTGTACATCTACTCTATATTTGACAATAATATAATTGTAAAAGTAATTCAAATAGAGTATCACATATTTCTTACGTAAAAGGGATAAAAAGAAGAATTTCAAATAATTAAATGTTAAGTATACTTAGTTAAATATCGTAATAACATAGTAAAATTTACCAATAATTGATAGAAAACTGGTATTATCACAATGTTTTTTCTTTATATATAAATCAATGTCTTTTTTCGTTATTTTATTATGAAACAGGTGTTGTAGGATGTTATCATCACTTTTAGACCCACTTAGGGGTGACAAATGGGCGTTTGGGTTGAAGTTGGACGGATCAAGATGGGCTGAATCAACAGATGAGTCAATGCCCAACATATCCAAAGCTTATATGGGCTAAGATGGGCGGGTCAAAATGAGATAAATGATGGGTCATAACCCATTTACCCAACTTGACTCATTACTTTTACAAATTTCAAACTTACCTTCTATGATGTTATTTTATTTTGTATGATATTTGATTTTTTCATATCTTTATTTTTAAAATAAGAATAATATTTTAAAGATTTTTTTCATTTAAAAAAAAGCAAAATAAATATATAAAATAATGAGTGGGAGTGGGGTGGGGGGGTGAGAGGAGGAGGGGGCTGGGTAGTGGGGTAAGAAAAAATTCTCATTATTATAAAAAATTGTATAAGTAAAATAAATATATCAAGTAAAAACTTCGGGGGAGGGCGTGGGGATGGGATAAGCAAATTTTTCTCATTTTTTAAAAAGTTTATAAAAGTAAAATAAATATATAAAATAGAAAATTTGGGAATGGGGTGGGAGGGCGGGGATAGTTGGGGAAGGTAAGAATTTTTTTTTTATAAAAGTAAAAAAATATGAAGTAGAAATTTGAGGAGGGGGAGGGGCATGAGGGGTGGGGGTGTGGAGGGGTGGGGGCGTAGGTAAGAAAAAAATTCATATTTTTAATAATTTTTTTATAAAAGTAACAAAATATGAAATAGAAATTTGAGGATGAGGTTGGGGTGGAGGGGGGTAGGGGGGGGTGAGGGCGGTAGGGGAGGTAAGAAAAATTCATATTTTTTTATAAAAGTAAAAATATGAAATAGAAATTTGAGCATGGGGTAGGGCAGTGGGGTGGGGGTGGAGGGAGGCTAGGTGTGGGTAGGACGCGGGGAGGTAAGAAAAAAACTCATATTTTTTATAAATTATTTATAAAAATAAAAAAATATAAAATAAAAATTTAAGAATGGGGTAGGGCGGGAGGTGGGGTAGATGGGGTAGCTAGGGTAGTGGTGGGTAGGGATGGTAAGGAGGTAGGGGGTGGGGTGGAGGAGGCAAGGTAGGGGGCAGAGATATGATGGTGGTTCAGTCGTTGGGTGGGGGGTGGTGTAGGGGAGGGGAGGGGGTAGGTGGATGGATAGTGTGGTGGGAGAGACTTCGTTTGTGTATTTTTATTGTTGTGAAATAATAAAGGAATTTTTAAATAATTATTTATAAACAAAAATCTTAATCTAGAGTAGAGCTTTAATTGTAAAGATTGAATAATTTCGTGGGTCAAATTTGAACATCATGTGAGTTCATTTGAACTGTTGATTTATGATGGGTCAACTTGGGTTAGCCCAAATCAACACATCATCAAAACCACTCTTACCCAAACCCATGAAATCTTGGACGGGTTGGGCGGGTCATTTTAGTTTGGGCTAATTTTGCCACCCTAGGGCCTAGACCCACTTACTTAGATATGATAGAAAAACTGTGTTGTTTAAACCAAATTGGAAAAAAAGAAATTGGACACCTAAACTAAAAGGAGAGTATAGAAGAAATACTATCTTTAGCCAACATGCTAAGGACGATGCAAATGATCTTGATTAGCCACTGCTAATCTTAATCACGTACAATTTTATATGGAAGCTATTGGTGCACTGACTCAAATTAAATAAATTTAAGGATACTTATTGATATGACCCAAAAAAGAAAAGAAAAGAAAAGCAGAGAAGAATCGAAAATTTTATTAAATAACTTGATTAACAGTTGTATTCGACAGATTAATTACATATCGACTGAATAATCACCACATTCTAATTAATCACCCATAAGCTGTGCTGTGAAATCTCTTAATGGTGCAAACTAAAACTATTAGCGAATATTCTCATAATATTCTCCGTATATTTGTAATTATGATAGATGTATATTTAAGATAATTTAGGATTTTAATTGTATTAGGAATCAACCTTTGTAAGGTAAGTTAGGATTCGTACCTTATTATGAATCAACCTTGTACAACTATATATATTGTGAATAATAAAAGGAATCCTCAAGGAAAATTATTCTATCTTTCATGGTATCAAGAGCCTAAAACCTAAATCCCTTCTCTTCCTCATTCTCAGCCGAAATCAGCATTTTTCTTCTGATTTCACAGATTTTTTTTTTCTGGTTTCTTCCCTTTGTCGGCCAAACCAGAAAATTCCCTTCCCTCGGCAGGCGGCAACCATGTCTTCTCCCCCAAATTCCGGTTCATCCACTGGCACACTTGACAACCCCTCTTAACGTTCAGTATCTTCTTTTCATCCGGCATTCACCGTTAACAACATCAAGAATTTTATCCCTATAATTCTTGACCAAGAAGACTGTCAATATTCCATGTGGATGGAACTATTCTACATTCATGCATGTGTCATACAACGTGCTCGATCATATTGACGAATCTGTTCCTCGTCCCACCGATGTTACAGACTCAATCTGGCGTCGTCTTGACGCCATCGTCAAACAATGGATCTACGGCACCATCTCCAAAGACTTGTTGTGCACTATCATGAAAACAGGTGCTACGGCACGTGAACTTTGGGTCCGGCTAGAAGAAATCTTTCAGGACAATAAAAATACTCGGGCCGTATATTTGGAAGAGCAATTCAATAATACCCGCCTCGAGAATTTTAACAACATGTCCGAATATTGTAAGCAATTGAAACTCATAACCGATCAACTATCCAACGTCGGGACTTCTGTTTCAGAAACCAAGATGGTGCTTCAACTTGTTGCGGGTTTACCAAAAGGTGAATATGACACACTCGCAACAATGATTCAACAAGCCGACTCTCTCCCAAGTTTCAACAAGGCACGCTCACAACTATTGTTGGAAGAAACTAGACGTGCTAAACAAGAGGAACACAATCAAAAGGCCTTAGCCGTTGACGGGATGACAACACCTGCGCCAAAGAACAAAGAAATGCGGCAGAGTCCAAAGAAGAAAGAATAAAGAAGAGCGATGGCGGAGGTCGTGGCGGCAGAGGTCGCAACAACAAAGGCAAGGGCCGCGAAAGGGCCAACGCAACCAAAGAAGCGTGCCAGGCAGAATCGAACCAAAGAATCGCAGCAATAGGGCACAACCAGCAAGAACAACATCAAAGAATCGCAAAGAACACCACCGTAACGGGGGCCCGGGCCCAAAGGCCGTGGTCGATCGCCTCTTGGGCTCGCCTCACCACCACGCAGCCAACCAAAGAAGAAGAAGATGCCCACTGGCTGCGATCAAAGAAGAAGAAGAAAGCAAGAATAATCGCAAATGCAGCGGCAGCAAGAAGAAGATCACAACACCGCCCCGATCGCTGGGCCAGGCCTACACCACCGTGAACCTTCGACAACCCGACGGCAATTGGTACATGGACACCGGAGCCACATCTCACCTCACCCGGTCGTCAGGTAACCTATTTCAACTACGTCGGTTAAAGTGTCCTCAATTTATTACTGTCGGCAATTGTCATCGCATTCCAATTGAAGGTTACGATAACACACACACCGAACATCCACACCCACCTTTCTCCCTAAACCACGTCTTATACACACCTAACATCATTAAAAACTTAATCTCTGTTAGAAAATTCACTAGCAATAATTTTGTGTCTGTCGAATTTGACCCTTTTGGTTTTTCTATGAAAGAACTCAATACGGGGAAAATTCTTACACGCTGCAATAGTGTGGGAGACCTCTACCCATTCACTCAATCTTCCGCTGTCAGACCGCAAGCACCTCTATCTCTTGCGGCGATCTCTCCCTCAACTTGGCACAACAAACTCGGACACCCTAGAGACCCAGTTTTTACTTTTCTTAGGACTTCTAAGCGTATTTAATGTAATAATGGGAAAATTGCCCAACACTGTTTTTCTTGTCCACTAGGCAAACATACTCGTCTTCCCTTTATGTCATCAAACGGTGTTACTTTTTCTCCATTTGATATTGTTCATGCTGATTTGTGGACATCTCCGATTGCTAGCTCTTTGGGTCATAAATTCTATCTAGTATTATTGGATGATTTTTCACATTTTGTCTGGATTTACCCACTGAAATTCAAATATGAAGTTTTTGCAAAATTCCTCGAGTTTCAAAAATTCATTAAGACACAATTTGAAAAACCTATTAAATCATTCCAATGTGATAATGGACGTGAATTTAATAACTCGACATTTCACAATTTCTGTTCTAAACAAGGCATGGTTTTCCGTTTTTCTTGTCCCTATACTTCTTCCCAAAACGGAAAGACTGGAAGAATTATACGTACCATTAATAACATGGTCCGCACACTTCTGTTTCATGCCTGCCTACCACCGCCTTTTTGGGTCTATGCTGTTAAAATGGTAGAATCCCTTCTAAATATTTTACCAACTAGCACACTCTAAAACAAAACCCCTACAGAAATCTTATATCGTAGGTAGCCATCATATGATCACCTACGTATTTTTGGATGCTTATGCTACCCCAACATAGCCTCCACTGCACCCCACAAACTTGCCCCTCGCACTCTTCCATGTGTCTTCCTTGGTCTATCTCCTAATCATCGGGGCTACTTGTGCTATGACATTGCTACTCGCAAAATCATCGTCTCCCGTCACGTCATCTTTGACGAGACAACCTTTCCATTTTCAAATCTCCAGAAATTTCAGACCACCGATTACATTTTTCTCGATGAACCAAGTCTGTCCCCGGTCATCCAAAATCTATACCAACAGCAGCCCACTGTTCCGACAGTCTCGCCACTGTCCGGCACCACCCCACCAGCTCCCTGCTCACCCCTACAACCCCCAGTCGAGTCACCTGCACCACCAGCGACACTGCTGCCCACTGGTCCAGAACTAGTGGACCAGCAACCTCACAGCCCCGACCCACCACCACTGCCCTCACATCGCATGGAGACTCGTGCACAACACGGGATCTTCAAACCCAAGGTTCAATTCAATCTCTCCACACAAACCTTATCACCCATTCCAAAAAATCCAAAACTAGCAAAACTGGACCCAAATTGGAATGCGGCCATGTGCGAGGAATTTAACGCTTTAACCAAGCAGAACACTTGGGATTTGGTACCTAGACCAGCTGGTGTGAATGTTATCCGGTGTATGTGGCTATTTCGTCACAAGTTCAGAGACAGTGGTGACTTAGAGAGGTATAAGGCAAGACTAGTTGCCAATGACACTAATCAGCAGGAGGGTATTGATTGTGGTGAGACATTCAGTCCGGTTGTTAAACCGACCACTATTCGAACTGTTCTCAGTATTGCTATGGGCATGCATTGGCCGATTCATCAGCTTGTCAAGAATGTGTTTCTTCATGGGGATTTGAAAGAGACTGTGTACATGCATCAGCCTCCTGGCTTTGTTCATCCGGCAGCTCTGCAGTTTGTGTGTCGTCTCAGGAAGTCATTGTATGTATTGAAATAGGCACCCCACGCTTGGTATGATCGATTCGCCAGGTATTTTCTGCAGATTGGTTTTGTATGTAGCAGGTGTGATACATCTCTCTTCACTTTTCACCGAGGTAGCAGCACTGCATATTTGCTATTATATATCGATGACATTGTTTTTACTGCCTCATCTGACGGGTTGAAGAATGAAATCATTGCTCTACTCAAAACTGAATTTGCTATGACTGACTTGGGCAAGCTAAGTTATTTTTTGGGTATATCGGTGACAAGATCTGCAGCCACTATGTTCCTGTGTCAGCGTAAGTATGCAGAAGAGATAGTGTACAGGGCCAAGATGGCAAATTGTAAAATTATGCCAACTCCGGTGGACTCAAAATCCAAGCTTAGTGCCATGAGGGTGCGCCAGTTTCTGATCCCACTCTATATCGAAGTCTAGCAGGTGCTCTTCAGTATCTTACATTCACTAGGCCTGATATTGCATATGTCGTTCAGCAGGTGTGTCTGTTCATGCACGACCCCTGAGAGTCCCATTTTACCGCCCTCAAACGTATTATCAGATATGTTAATGGCACACTAGACTTTGGTTTACATCTATACACATCTGCCCCAACCAAGTTGCTAGCCTACACGGATGCAGATTGGGCAGGATGCCCCGACACACATCGCTCCACCTCAGGGTACTGTGTATTTCTTGGGGATAATCTTATCTCATGGTCCGCTAAGCGGCAGGCCACGCTATCCCGTTCGAGTGCTGAAGCAGAATATCGCGGAGTTGCTAATGTCGTTGCTGAGATCTGTTGGCTCCGAAATCTTCTTTTGGAGCTCCAGTGTCCATTACGCAAGGCGTTTATAATCTATTGTGACAACATATCTGCTATCTATATGTCTCATAATCCAGTCCAACATCAGCGGACTAGGCATATTGAGATGGATATCCACTTTGTGCGAGAGAAGGTTGCCCGTGGTCATGTCAAAATTTTACACGTGCCTTCCTCTTATCAGTATGAAGACATTTTCACAAAGGGACTACCGCGACAACTCTTCATCGACTTCCGATCCAGTCTTAGCATTCGGCCTCCTCCCGCTCCGTTTGAGGGGGAGTATTAGTGAATATTCTCCGTATATTTTGTAATTATGATAGATGTATATTTAAGGTAATTTAGGATTCTAATTGTATTAGGAATCAACCTTTGTAAGGTAAGTTAGGATTCGTACCATATTAGGAATCAACCTTGTACAACTATATATATTGTGAATAATGAAAGGAATCCCAAGGAAAATTATTCTATCTTTCACAAACATTAAGAATTTTTAGTAATACTTGGTTGCTAGTGCATCTAGGAGTCTTGAACTGACTCAATGCAACCTCATTTCCTATGTAATATTCCAATATTTTCTTGAAAGTACCTCTCTTCAAAATGCAAAGTTGTAATGGTCCAATGGATTTTGTTCTTCTTGATACAACATTGAAAGAAATAATCCTCTTGATTATTTTCATTAATTGAAAGGCTATATATACAAGTTACATATTCCTATTCTATTTCTAAATCCTTATTCTACCATAATTCTAACTATACAATTATGGTAAGTGTATAATACTAATTAAGGTAACCTTTACACTATAATATACTATAAATATATATACCATATATACAATATCCTATTGTCACCAAATCTGCAAAGAAGGTCGAGAGGCCCATCGCCGAGGCCCAATCTGGGCACCAAATTGTGGATCGCCGAGAGGCCCATCACGCCCATCGCCGAGGCCTCATCACGCTGCCCACTGCTTTGTATACTTGTGATATATTGTTGTATATTCAGTGTATATCACAGGTATATGACCTTTGTTTAACACACCCCCGCAGTCATAGCGGGCGGTCTTCGAACGCTGAGACTGTCCCTAAAATCTTCAAAGAGAACCGCTGGTAGAGCCTTTGTAAAGATGTCTGCAATTTGATAACGAGACGGGACATGGCATACGCGATCGTGACCCTTTGCCACCTTCTCACGGACAAAGTGAATGTCCATTTCGATATGCTTGGTGCGTTGGTGTTGAACTGGGTTACCTGAGAGGTAGATGGCACTAATGTTATCGCAATATACCAAGGTTGCCTTCTGAATGGGACAATGAAGCTCCAAAAGCAAATTACGTAGCCAACATGATTCGGAGACCACATTCGATACCCCTCGATATTCTGCATCTGCACTTGAGCGTGATAGAGTTGCCTGACGCTTTTCCGACCAGGAGACCAAGTTGTTGCCAAGGAACATACAGTAGCCAGAAGTCGACCGTCTGGTGTCGGGACAACCACCCAAATCAGCATCCGTGTAAGAGACAAGTGTGGATGTAGATGAAGGATACAAGTGCAACCCATAGTCTAGTGTCAGCTGAATATACTGAATGATGCGTTTAATTGCATTCATGTGCTCAATCCTGGGATCATGCATGAATAAACACACCTGCTGAACCGCATACGTAATATCCGATCTAGTAAAGGTAAGATACTGGAGGACCCCTGTCAGACTGCGATAGCGGGTCGGGTCCTCATATGGTGCACCTGCTGCGGCACTTAGCTTCGGGTTTGCATCAACTGGCGTGGAAATGGACTTACAGGATGACATCCCAGCCCTCTATATGATCTCAGCAGCATACTTTCGTTGAGACAAAAATAAGCCACCTGAATGACGCTTGACGGCAATCCCTAAAAAATAACTCAAAGGCCCTAAGTCTTTCATAGCAAACTCAGAACTGAGCATGGTCATGATAGACTGGCGCAAGGCATCGGAAGAGGCAGTCAAGATGATATCATCCACATACAACAGAATGTAGGCCAAAGACGAACCACGGCGGTAGATGAACAAGGAATTATCTGACCTGCTGTGAGTGAACCCAATAGTTGAAACAAAGTCAGCAAACCTCGTGTACCAGGCCCTTGGAGACTGCTTAAGCCCATATAAGGACTTCTTCAACAAACATACATGATGAGGACGGTTTGGATCCCTGAAACCCAAAGGCTGATGCATATAGACTGTTTCCTTGAGATCACCATGTAGGAAAGCATTCTTGACATCCAACTGATGAATTGGCCAAGTCTTTGAAAGAGCCAAGCTAAGCACAGTGCGAATGGTAGCCGGTTTGACCACCGGACTAAACGTCTCACCACAATCTATCCCAACCTGCTGAGTCTTACCATCACCAACAAGTCTCGCCTTATGTCGAGCAAAGGACCCATCTGAATTCTCCTTATGAGCAAAAATCCACATAGACCTGATAACATTAATACCATATGGACGGGGCACCAACTCCCACGTCTTATTATCAATAAGAGCATTATATTCATCAGTCATAGCAATTTTCCAATTAGGGTCATTTAATGCGGACACATAATTGCGGGGCAATGGGGATTTAGAGACATCAGAATGTAAATTAAAATGTCTTTTAGGTGTAAATATGCCCCGCTGACTACGAGTGACCGGTCTATGACTCGAGGAGAAAGTGAGGGAATTTTGGGAATTTTCTGGGGTCGGGACGGAGCGGGCGTGAGCGGTGGGCTCTTGGCCCAAATCGTAAAGCGTGGTGTCGTCTGGATCAGTTTGGTTGGATAGGCCCAATTCTTTGGGTGATCCAGCTGGCTACTACGGTGGCGGGACCATGGGACCAGCCGGGCGATGGGCACTGGAGGATTTTGGGTGCGGGATATGTCCGAAAAATTCCGAATAATATACGGGGATATTGGGTCATCCAAAAAATTATACGACCTAGGCTCGGGAGTATGAACTTTGGTAAAAGGAAATTGGGTTTCATCAAAAATGACATAACGATTAATTATGATTTTCTTGGAGGATAAATCAAAACACTTATAACCACGATGATTCGACGGATAACCTAAAAATACACACGGGGTTGACCAAGCCTGAAGTTTGTTAATTGTGGTGGATGGGAATAACGGATAACACAAGCACCCAAAAATCCGAAGATGAGAATAAGAAGGGTTCTTATTATATAGGATTTTGAGGGGGGAAGAATATGTCAGACCTTTAGAAGGAATTATGTTAAGAAGATATGTGGCCATTTGTAGAGCATGATGCCAAAAATATGGAGGTATGGAGGCATGAATTAAGAGAGTTCGGACAATTTATTTATGGAACGAATTTTGCGTTCGGCTTTCCCATTTTGTGAAGATGTATGAGGACACGAAGAACGAAAATTTATCCCATTATTAGCACAAAATTCCCGAAACTCCCTATTGTCATACTCTTTTCCATTATCACATTGAATATTTTTTATTTCTCTTTCGAATTGAGTACGAATGAACGCTCTAAATTTGATGAAGACGGAAAACACTTGTGATTTATTCGCAATTGGAAACGTCCACAAAAATCTAGAATAATCATCTAAAAAGAGAACATAATATCGATGACCCAATGAACTAAGAACAGGAGATGTCCATAAGTCGCTATGAATAATATCAAATGGCTTTGAAGTATGAGAATTGGAGTTTACAAATGGTAACTTAACAATTTTCCCTAATGAACAAGACTGACAAAGTGGAGTACGACTCGTACTCTTACAAGAAATAAGGCTATTTTTATCTAAAACTGATAAAATAGAAGATCCCGGATGACCCAGACGAGTATGCCACATGGAAGGAGATATGGCTGCAAAAACTGACGGCAAGGCTTGACTCGATGGACTGAAACCAGGCATGATAGGATACAGATCCCCCCTACTATCACACCTCATGAGATGACTCCCCGTCTTGAAATCCTTCACAGAGAAACCAAAAGAATCAAATTCAATGGAAACGGAATTGTCAGTACTGAACTTCCGGACATACACTAATTTTTTAATCAATTTAGGAGCATGTAAAGTATTTTTCAAGAGAAGGGGTGGATTTGGGGGAGACAACGTTTTCTGACCATAACCCTGAATTGGAATAGAGTTGCCATTACCAATAATTATACCCCGAGGGGTGCTCAAATTGGAATAAGAGGAGAGAGTACCTGATTCGGAAGTCATGCGAGTAGTTGCCCCGGTGTCCATGTACCAATTTGGGTCAGTTGAGTCAACCCCAACGTGTGCATTGCTGCCTCGATATCAGTTCTTAGTGGGGCCTGCTGCATAATGGGCTTGCGGAGGTCGGGGCCCAAGAACTCCTGTCCATGATGGTGCTGGGCCGTAGCGCCGGAGTTGCCGCTTGTTGGGCCATCGACCGGTGGCCGCCACCGCCGGGTGTTGGGCTCGGATCGCCGCCATCCCATCGCCGGATCGCCTGCGTGATTGTGGGGTGGCCGCCGCCCATGGCCCATGACCCCCACTGCCATGGACCCCACTGCTGGGCCCAGGGGGGTGGTAGGCCATTGTTCACTGGATGGGACCCACCGCCTGCTTGCTGACCATCGGAACCGCCATTAGAACCGCCGCGTATGCCCTCGCGATTTTTGTTATTATTCTTGCGATTATTCTTGCCGCCACCATTATTATGGTTTTGTCCCGAATTATTAACAAAACCCGAAGAACTAGGAGAGGACGCCACCATGACGACTGGGCTTGCTCCGGTAGCTGCCTTTTTAGCCAAACCTGCTTCTTCCAAAGTAAGCATGGATCGGGCTTGATAGAAATAAGGAAGAGGGTTGCTTTGGCGAATGAGAGTGCCAACCCCATTATAGGCCTCCGAAAGACCTGCAACCAACTGTAGAACTAGACGATTATTCGTTATTGGTGCGCCAACATTACGGAGTTGATCCGCCAACTCCTTTAATTTCTTGCAATATGCAGAAACGTTCGGAAATTCGTCCATTCGAACGAGAGAGAATTCCTACTCGAGTGTGACGACACGTGAATGTTGGTTGTCTTGGAATATGTCACGCAATCTATTCCATGCAGCCATAGCCGTGGTATCCGGCTCAATAATCGTCTGTAGAAGGTCCACCGAAATAGTGGCGTAGATCCACCGGAGAACGGTAGCATCAAGTGTAATCCATAACTCAGGATCCTCCGCAGGAAGGGGTCTAGCGGGAGGAATGATGTGATAAAGAACTTGATAAGAGATAGCGTGAATTTTAAACAACTCCGCCCATGTCGCATATTGGACGTTTTCCATCTCAAGTACAATAGGGATACAACTCTTGATATTGGAAACTGTGAGGGCAGGGTGATAATTGTTCTTAGACATATTGAAAGAACAAAGAAGGAGGGGAAATTTAAGAGAGGTTTTTGAGAGCGGAAGATGAAATTTGGGAGAGAAACCCAAGGGGGGGGGGTTCTCGGCCGAGAAGGTCAAAAATTTTGGGGGAGGAATTTTTTTGTAAAACCTAGTCTCTTGATACCATGAAAGAAATAATCACCTTGATTATTTTCATTAATTGAAAGGTTATATATACAAGTTACATATTCCTATAATAGTAAAATCATATTCCTATTCTATTTCTAAATCCTTATTCTACCATAATTCTAACTATACAATTATTGTAAGTGTATAACACTAATTAAGGTAACCTTTACACTACAATATACTACAAATATATATACCATAGATACAATATCCTATTGTCACCAAATCTGCAGCAGTGGCCGAGAGGCCCACTGCTGCCCAGTCCACTGCTTTGTATACCTGTGATATATTGTTGTATATTCAGTGTATATCACAGGTATATGACCTTTGTTTAACAAACATATCCATGATCCACAAAAGAAGCATTCATTTCTCTGCAACACTCATCGAGTACCCTTTCATCAATTTCCCCTTTGATTTCCCAGTAAATCACATAGTGCCCCGGTTGATTTGTCACGTTCTCGTGGCTCGTGAAATCTACTAGCTCAGCTAGTCTTGCCTTGCTTAGTATCTGTGAACCTCTCTCTACCACTAACTGAAGGTCTTTCTCGGTGTTCTTATCGAAGTTCACTGTTAATATTAGTTTTCTCTTGTATATGAAGTTGAGTTTTGGGGTCTTTTTGTAAAAACCGGACACTTCTACCACAGCCTCTAATCTATATCTATAAAGACCTGCAAATAGCGGTTCAGATGGTTAAATGAGAATTCACTGAAGTATAATATAACCAAAAAAAAAGAAGTAAATTAGCTACAAATTTATTTGCTAAATAGCTTGTAGCTAACAGATTTTTTTATAATCCGTCGCTAATCCATCGTTAAATATGATTTCCGATCAGATTTTGCTATTTAACAACTAATTAAAGTTATTCATCACTAAATGATGTTTTTCTTGTATCATACTGATCTACTTAAGTATAATTCAATGTGGTAAATAATGGCCCCAACTTTATATACAATATGATTTGTTATTAAAGTTGCATGACCAAGCTAGCTCACCAATTTCTTTCCTGATGAATTGGGATGCACGTTGAACAAGATAAAATGAGACTCTCCACTTATTTAGTACAACTTTTCCACCTTTGTGCAAGACGATTTTATAGTAAAATCGTGAAGCTAATAATTCTCCATGATTTGATATTGTTCTTGAACGAATTCAAGTTTTAGTAACTAACGGATATCACAAATTAAACTACATTGACAATGTAGAAATATCTTTGCACTTAATGTATAACTTTACAGACGCGCCATCTTTAACCGGATAGATTGGCATGTTGGTGAAGGTCACTTAACTACTGTATGAAAGGCGGATCATAGAATCTATGAATTCAACTGAATTCAATATTCTTGCATATAAAACATAACTATATACTTACACAAAAAATACTAAAATTTCATAAATATTACGTATAATTATAACTTACGTACCTGTGAAAGTAGTTAGGACAATTTCATTTTGTTGGCCAATCTTGACTTGAGATAAGGGCACAGGATCACCTTCTATGAAACTATCATTGGCTGAATTAATATTGCCGTTTTGGTGTCCCGGGCATTGCTGGATGGCAAAGAATGAGAACTTAAAATCCAACTGCAAGCCTGGTTCGAACCCTGGTGGGAGCAATTTGCTCTCTTCTGGGGTAGGAACTTGTAGGTGATATCAGTTGATTTGTTCTCAAACTCTAGTCATTCAGGCACATCCCGGAATTTACTGATAGTAGTGCCGAGGAATTGGGATTACTATCTCCAGGAATAGTCGGGCGTAAGACGGGAAGCTGGATATCAAAAATAAATTGCCGTTTTGGTAATTATAATTTGACTTCTGCCTATAAAGGGGTATGAACTCAATAAGAAAAAGTGGATATCACTGCGGAGGTAACTTTTTCTGGTGGAGTAGAAGGATCCACATTTACTCCAATCCAACTCTCTGTGGACCCATAATTAATTTTTTTTTCATGTTATTCTTAATAGTAATTGTTCATGAGGATAAGGATAAAATATTAAAAATACTTAATTAGTATTTTCTTAAGAGGCGTTAAGAGAGGCCGAGTATATCATAACATGTGTGGCTATAAAAGCTTCCAATTAAAAAAATATAGAAATGTTTTTTTTTGGAATGGATTAATAAGAAGTAGACTCAAATAAAGTGAAGTAGAAGGAGAACTAAAATCTAAATGAGGTTTTCCTTACTTCTCCACTACATTGAGTGAGGAGAAAACATCAAATTAAAGGAAGTTACATGCATTATAAAAATATCATTGTTGGCATTGATATGTAGAGACTAGAGTGTAGCAATTTGTCCTTTCATCAAAATGAATTGAAGAAGAGAGAAGCCCCCCGATATGGACCAAAATATTTCCTAGAGTTAAATTAACCCCATTTTTAGATTGTACTCTACAACATGAATAGCTGTTGAGAATTGCACTCATCTATATAATTATGGAAATATTGTTGAACCTCCCTTTTCGATGATTGAGACATGGAGGTAACGCTATTTAGCAACTGGTCTACCAATGTCTGATATAACCGAAAACCTCCTATTTTTGTCTACCAATAATTCATAAAATGAGTAGGGCACAAAAAGTGATAATTAAGGAGAAATAGATAAAATCATAATTTAAGAAGTAAGAGTATGATCAATAAAAAGAAAAAGAGGGAAGAGGTTGTAGTTTTTCTATTTGATTTTTTTCACTTTCTTTTTATATGATCACAATATGTATTAAGTTAGTAATCTCTTTAAGTGTCATTCATGCGAATGAACCTATTCTTCACAGCCTATCTCTTGACAAGTGATAACCAATTAGAGTATGTATTATAAGTATATTGAGGCTCGGATCATCGTTACGATTGCATAAATTCTTAATGAAACTTGGTCGAGTTAAGTGACGGGAAGCAGGAATTTACAAAGAAATTAATTTAAAAAATATTTTATGTACATTAAAAAAAGACCTTTTATATACTGAAGAAGATTCGAATGTGTAAGATTGTATTAATCTCACTTGGGGAGCCCTTCTCATTAATACAAAAAATATATATATAATGTGTACAATGAAGAATCCTAATATAATAGGGATCATAAATCTACCATAATTATACAAAGTAGAAAATAACTAAATGACTTAGTTTTGCCTTCTTCTTCCTTTATTGGAGAGAGGCCCCTTTAGCTTGAGGGGGAAATTCCTATGTCTTTCTTTCATCCTCTCTCGTCTATGGCCTATGCCAATTGGTCTTATTTGGATGAGTTGCATTTCGTTTTCCTTTTGTTAGTTTATCATGTCGCACCCGTTTTTCGACCGCCGCCCGTTCGCGAGGGACGGGGGATCCGACACGGTCTCGACGTATGGGTGTTTCCTGAATTGATAAAGGGTTAAGGAGTCGCCACCTAATTATTCTACGATGAATTATGACACCTAAATGTTAATATAAATATTGCAAAATGAACTCTGATTAATGATCTGCGAAACTATGAGATTCTGGGTAAGTGTTATTTATTATCCTAAAGGAAAGGGGTTATGCATCTTTTAAGATCCGCTAACTTGCGATTATCCGATCAAACCTAGGTTAATTATTATGCTAAGGGGAAAATGCATGATTTAAAAGTATAAAGTTAAAAGGATGTTGCAAATAATTAATAAAATGATGCATTTTTGATAACGTAAAAGATTTTTACTACTTATTCCTTTTTGAGGAGTGGTGCAAAAGCGGTTGTATTTTGAGAAATAAAATCCGAAAAGTATGCATGACATTTGTTTATAAAAATACATGTAAAATTGATTTTCTTAGATAAAAGTATGCATTTGTATGACATTATTTATAAAATACATGTAAAGTGGATTTTTGGATAAAAGTATGCATTTGTATGACATTATTTATAAAAGACATGTAAAGTTGATTATTGGATAAAAGCATACATTTGTATGACATTATTTATAAAATACATGTTTTGCAATTTGATAGTAAAGGAGGAAAGTAAATTATTTATAATGCAAAGAAATAATTTATATGGAAATTATATTTTTTTGAATTGCAAATCGGATGAAAAACAAAACCTTGTTTGTATGACTAATAATGCGAATAAAAGATGACCAAGTTATTTTGAAAGTTTTAAAACATGCATGACGAGCCTGAATATAAATAAACTAGCGGCGAATTTCTAATTTTAAACTACCCGAGCCTAAAATAAATATACTAGCTGTGGGTTTCCAATTTTAAACTACACTTTCTAGTTTATCAATTCTAGGCCTAATTCTTCTAAATATTCAAACAATCATACAAGCAGAGTAATTAAATTACAATACAAAATAAAAGGAATGTGAAATTAAAAGAAATTAAAACGGTAATGGCTAAGGCGATGATAGTGTCATCTCTTGGGCCTTGGGCGCAAGTCCGACAATCTTGTTCTCTTTCGTCTCTGTAGAACCCACTTTGCTATCCCATATTGTTTAGATGTTCCTCGCAAGGTATAAAAGAAAAGATAGTTAAAAATAAATAAATGCGAGTAAAACCTTCGGATCCGTATAAAATAATAGAAGTTTTGATTACAGAAGACTCAGACTTATTTTTTTTAAGCAAAAAGAAATTCAATTCATGTCGTGGTTGCGAACTAGAGACTCATCAGTCAATCTAGTTGCCTTACCAACGCATGTTGGTTTCTCGCAAGTGATTTTATTATAAGTCTCATCATCGCCCTATTCCGAAGGAAGCAAACCTAGGGACAACCTTTCGAAAGGGACATGGCCTCAAAATCATTTTCATCGGCCCAAGTGTAGTATCGTGTTCAAATAAGTGGTATTTAACCAAGTGTAGCGATCTGTTTCTCATCAAGACGCAGTATCAAGATGCAACATCTGTTTGCTTCGAAATGTAGTCACAATTAGGCTCAAACATGTAGCAAAGATCTACTCTAGAAATGCAGCATAATTGCCCTTAAAGATGCAACAATAATTTGTCAACATATAGCAGCAAATTCCTCCAATGAATACATTTATTGGGCGAGTTTAACTCAACATGTAGTTCACTAAAAGCAGCAGCACTCACATAGCAAAAGTTGCATAAAAAATAGGAAATCTGCCCACCTCAAGAACACAACAATAGCCCTTATCAGGTATAGGATATTAAGGCATCAACAACCCCTAAGACAACAGCAAAATCAGCCAAATATGGTAGCTAAATTCCTCAGAAGGTAGCAAATGTATGCAGCAACTAGCTCAATATAGCAGTAGCTATTTCACCAAATATGGTAGCTAAATTCCTCAGAAAAGTGTAGCATTTTTAGCTCAAATATAATAGCAGAAATCAGAGAATGACCAGCAAATTCTTGGCCTCAAATTATAGCACTTTGGGAACAAATAGGGTGAAGCAGTGCCTCAAGTATGCAGCAAACACTCCTCAAAACACATCAGCTACTTCACAACAGTAAATGGGACAAGCATCATGACTACAAGTCCTTCCAATGTGACAGCAGACTTTTGAAACCTCTCCATGGCATTTATATTTTTTAGACTCCCCCAGATTATGCAAACAAATAGGGGTAAATGATGAGTATCCAACAGCCAAAGTTTGTCAAAAGCAATGATAAAGCACATACGAGGCATTTCAACTTTCTTGAATGAGGATCATAACTTGCTCAAGTAACAAATGGATTATTATACCAGATACAAGTTAGGATATCCAAAGGAATGGGTAAGCACACAAAATAGCTTCATGTCACAACAAATTATCCAAATTTCACAAACAAAAACCTGACCTTTAATGTTAAGAATATAAGAAAAGGTTGAATTAAGAGTATATTTGAAGTAATCAATCCTTTGGGATGCAGGGCGTGACACTAGGTAACTTGAGAGGTTTTCATGCTAATAGGGATGCAATTCAGATTTAATTGAAAAGGCAAAGGTACAGTCAGTCCTGTAGACATGTAGGCATAGAAATGAACAAGAAACCAATCTGAAGATGGAATTTCAGATATGCAGAGTCACTTTAGCTAAACTAAGCATACATAATGTTATTCAGGCTATGTATTGGAAATAATGACACTTCAAAACAAGTTCAGTATGGTCAAGATGGTTGTCAAGCATATCCTAAGTCAAATCATCATCATACCACAGTTAACTAACAAGCTGGACACTTATCAGGATGATGAACTACTAAGCAAGCATTGAGGCATCATATCATGCTAAACACATATACATCATAATCTCTACTAAGCAAGCATTGAGACAGCCTACACATCACATAATTCCAAATATAAACTCAACATAGCATACTTAGGTTTAAATGTATCACAAACCATAGTTATTTTGATCTAAGATTACCAATAATAGCTCTAGAGATTTTGATCAAATACTTTGATACTTTAATATACTATTTATGACAGAATATTATATGAATATATATATATATTTCAATCAATAAAAGATCTTCCTCCGTTATACAAAGTGTGATTAAGCTTATGATGTGACAATTAAAAATAAAAAATTAGATTTTATGTAATTTTTTTTATCTAGAATAACGAAATATAATTTAAATATCAATGTTGTTATACGTGTATAACAACCATTCACTATGACAGCCAAATTTTTTTGGGTCAACGATATTATTATAAAGAGATTTAAATGTATCACAAACCATAGCTAATCAGAACACATTATCGGCTTTGTTTATGATCGTCATATACTAGTATGTTTTGTTGAATGACTTTTTACCCAATATTTGTGGGTCACGCCTGGGATTTGCCAAAACTTTAAGGATTATTTGCACCAAATGATTTTTTATGTTACTCTTTGAATTTTGTTCCCATTAACAGGCTAGAATTCATCTTTGAAAAGTAGCTGGATTAAATTTTTCGTACGAATTTAACTTACTAAATTAACGGGAAATTACATCATTATGATTGTACCATACACTACTTGGGATATGAATTAGAGAATTCACACGGTGCAAATTTTAGATTTTTTTTTGTTGGCTTGTTAACAAACTTCAATTTTTTTACTAAACTTCGTGATAGCGTAAGTTTGAACTCTATCACCCCATAACAAAGTTATTTCGTATTTAATTAATGATATTCTTTTAAAATATTATTTTCGCCTCAAAATTAAATATTTCGTAAGAATGGAGCCTTGAAATAACCGGTAAGTTGCTGTCATGTGATCATGATGTCATGGATTCAAGTCGTGGAAATAACCTCTTGCAGAAATGTGAGTTAAAACTATGTACAATAGACTTTTGTGATCTAGCCCTTCCTCGAACTTCGCGCATAGCGAAAGCTTAATGCACAGTGTCTTTTTTTTTTTTACATTTCCAAGGATAGCTAAATATTAAGAAGCTTCCAAAAGAAATTATCATTCAGCCTAATTTTAAAAAAAAGAACAAATGGTTCAACTTTAACAATGTGATCCATAACGTGTATGGGCCTTCACCTCTCTGATCCACAAGACCACAATTAGGGTTTTGGATGCGCTACGTCTACTATAAAACTCAACAATACTCTTAGCATCATACTCAATATATATTGTGCTTCATAAACTAGCCCTTCTCAGTTTCAATGGAGTTCTTTTTTTTTCCTTCTATTTATTTGTAATTGCATGTAGCCTCCCGGGCTCATCTGAGTTTATATAGTGAAGTTAGAAGCCCCAAAGCTCGTGCTAAATTTAACCGCCGCTAGTGTTGCAGTTTAGCCCTTTGTACCTTTCTCATCCATGGCTAATTTGTGTCAAATCAACGGCAATATTCCCCCTTTTCCAAAACAATTAAAATATATGCATTTGAGTTGTTTTCCTAGTGTTTTGGCGATGATTAAAATGGATTTATCCGCGCTTCTGAGAGCAATCAATGAAGCATAACAAAAAATTGGTTGAATTTCTTTATATGAGCCAGAGTAATTTATTTTGTTAAAATTACTGTTTACTCCTTTTGTCTTATTTTTTGTTGTGTTTTTGGCCAGCGATGATATGAAATACAGCTTTAATGCCAGTTCTGCTTCTGATAGAGCTGTTTATTTTACTGAAGTCTCTTAATTTTATTTAGTATTTTTTTAATTTATAATTAAATCTATGATGAGATCTGAAATTGCTGGATAGTATTTGATATTGTAGTTAGTCTACAATTATCATGAAATTATTAAATTTCTCTGAGATTCATAAATTATCTCTGAGCCGAGTTTCTATAGGAAACAATCTCCTACCTCTACCTCTCTGGATAGAGTCTTATTAAGGCCTGTGTACACTATACTTTTTAGACTTCATTTATGAGATTATGCTGGTAATGTTATTGTTGTCGTCGTAAATTCTCTCTCTATACATAATCTGTTACTCGAAAATCCTATTTTTTTTGTTTATTTTAATAGCCAACGATGATCCAATCCAACGGTGAGGTGTAGTGAAGCTAAGGTCCCTGCTTTTGCAGGGGGAACCTCCTTGGTTACACTACATACATGATCACAACGGATTTTACTGAGGCTTTAAATATTTTTCATAGTTTGGTTAGTTGTAATTATTTGGCTTAGTATGTGTTTTTGAGTTTTAACTATACTCTTGCTCTTGAACATTTTAGTGGGGTTAGGGTCTGAAAAACTCATAAAGTTAGTGCTGTTTATCAGCTTCTTCTCTTGAATATCCAACGAGTTGGAGTTAAATCATGGCACTAAATGCTAAGCTACTATGCAAAATTATGTCGACTATACACCTTTTTGTTGATGCTACAATTTCATATGATCTGTTTGATTTTTTATTATGGTTTTAATTAATTTTATAGGTTCTTGAATTGAGGTTTATCAGTTTTTATATGCTCACCTTGCCTTAGTGATGGTGAGTGTAAAGGAAAACTCATAAATTGTGTGCAGTCCATCACCTCCTATCTTGCATATTTCACTAAGATTGGAGTTAAATATCAGTACTACACTTTAGGAGTAAGATGTTGCTCTTATTTCATTTCTTATATAAAAGACCTTGAATTCTAGGTTTCTTGTCTTGTTGATTAGATGTTTTGTTGTTTGAATGAGCTTAAATGCCATGTACAGACTATAAATTAATAAAATCTATATTTAATATCATTATTAAGTCAAATAAACACTTAAATTGATCGGAATGCAACCAACGAGAAGCTGCTGTAGCCCGAACATGCCCAAAATGAACATTTCCAGTGTAGTTGTCAAGACTTGGATAGATGACCTTGCAATTTACCATCACTAAGGCAAATTTATATTTTATATGAATAGATTCAAGTGTTAACAATATAATTTATTTAATAATATTATTAAGTGAGTTTTAAAACAGTGTCAAAACTCTTAGAAAAATAGCATTTTGAACTTATTAAAAGCAATAGGTATGAAGAAATTTAAACAACTTTTAGATTATATCAATCAAAACAACTCAATAATAAGTTTTTTGCATATTGAAACAAATTAATAATTAAAAGCATTCTCATATTTTTCTTTTAAGGGTATGTTACACCCATTACTTTTTTTAAACAGGGATACAAACATGCAATTTTGAGATTTTTTTAAGATCTTCTAGATATTGAAGCGACAAACTAATGTTCAAGAAAATTTGAAAATTTGAAGTGTTATGAAATATATTCCTGTAATGGTTTTTGCATTGTTCATATATCGAATTGCTTTTGAAAAACGTATCTTGTTTCAACAAAGAGAATAAATACGATGCAGAAATGATGAATCTCAACTTCGTTGAACAAAAATTTAAACTAGAGATGTAAAGAGGACAATATAGGGATCATCTTATTAGAATGTGTGTCCTATTGCATCATCTATTTATATTAACAATAGAGGGATACAAAATGTTTTTTAAAAAAGGGAAAAGAGTCAAATTTACTCTCCAAGAATGATTTATAGATTAAATTTGTCATCCTTTTTAGGTGTCAAAAGTATGACTAGAACTACTTGTCAGTTCACATAAACACTATAGTGTATAAATAAATTTGTTTTTTTAATCTTAGTGTAACAATATTACCAATTAAATTGTCATGAATTTTCTTTTTTTATATAAAAAAATTATAATATCAAACCACTACTTCCCCTTCTCCTCCCCACTATTATCGCCCTCCACCGTCGTCCACTGCCTCCCATTAATTTTCTAAAAATAACCCATTAATTTTAACTGTTTTACCCAAACCCATTCAAAAATGATATTGACCATTTGAATCGTGGGGAAAGTTGGGGAGGTCTGAGAATTACAACCATAATGGTTAGGACCTCAAAGTAGTGAAATGTATATACATTATGAAGACGAGTAGTGAGGTTATTTCTTTATGAGTTATTATGCTAGTATTTCATAACATATCTCGTAATACGCATTAATAGCTATCTTATTAGAGATGACACAAGTGGTATGACATGCTATAACTCATAAAGAAATACTTTCTCAGTCCAGTTTTATTTGTCATATATTGACTTGACACGTTTATTAAGAAGTCAAAAATATAATGAAAAGTTTATTATAGTATCTCTAATTATTGCTAATTGCCTAATGAATTGACACGCCAGTTGGTTGAGCATAAAACTTTCATAATGGAGGTCTCAGGTTCGAAACCTCTGTCTACGATAACAAGAGATTTTGTCTTCTGGGTCACGCTCGTTGCACGGGACTTGCCTAATGCGGATTACCTCTCCTCTTTTGTGTGGTTTGCAAGCTATTGCACATGAGTTGCGTTTACCATATGCGCACCCAAAAAGGATAGCGGCTGCGGGTTTCATTTCATAAAAAAAAAAGTGCAATCAACTAATTTAGTAATGTGTTTCAATATTGAAAAATGTAACTTATTAATACTAAGGATAAAATATAAAAAAAAATGAAAAATTATCTCTTGATTTTTTAAGATGTACAAATAAAATGAGACAATTATTTTTATTTAGTGAAAAATAAAACTGGATGGAGGACTTTTTTTAATGTCATGTTTGAGACAATCATTTTGTAACCCCTTTATATAGCAGAACTGCCAATCTCGAATTGTGTATCAAATTTAAAGCTAAAATAAGAAAAAGAAATACTACACTACATAAGAGATAAATTTGCACTTGCAATCCTCAAAATATTAATAAATTTTAATTTTAGTCACCGTGAGACTTTTCGGATGAATTGTTTAGTTATTGATGTGTCATGTTTAATTCACTATTTTATTCCATATTTTAGGATCATATAATTTTAAAACTAATTTAAATATCACATATTTTTATATAAAGAAACTGAAATATTCACGCACTAAGTAATTGGTTAAATATTAGCCAATTAATGCAAAACAGTACTTAAAGGAACTAAGGTGCAATTATTCCTAAATAAAAACTTTGTAGGAAAAAAAAATAGATAAGTTGTAATGAGTAGGGGTGGGCAAAAAATCCGGAGAACCGAAAAATCAAACCGAACCGGCTGTTCGGATCAATTTTTATTCGTTTTTTTTTAAAAAACCAATTTTTTGAAAATCGATCTGAATAAGGATTTTGTGATTCGGTTCGATTTTTTAATTTTGGATACGAATCGAACTGAAAAATTGAATTAAATATATAATTAATCTTATTTTTTATTTTAGGCTACTACTATCTCTTCAATCATAGTCATTGAAGTCAATCTATGAAGCTTTTATGGAAGTCGAATGCGGCATGAACTTGATTAACATATCACGGAAGCATTGACATAAAATGTATAGAGAGAAAGTAGTGGTAAATTGGTAAAACTTTAAATGGTCATAACTCTGCGTTCGGATGTCCGTTTTACCCAATATTTTTTTGATTTTGGGTATTTTTTCTAGACAGGGCCGGCCCAAACTGCCACAAGGCGGTTTGGCGTAGCCAATTTTTATAAAAACGTCCGATTTTCCAATCAATTTGTATTTTCCACCAAATCGATTTCTAATTTTTCTTTTTTTTCTTCAGTAAACATCTCACGATACACAATAGATTTCAACGTCGAAATTTCATGATAGTGTAGGTGTGAATGTCAATTTCAGTTTTGGAAATTCAATTTTAAAAAAGAAATAAAAAATTCATCGACCCGACCCGGCACACTAGAAAAACCCGATATAATCCGATACGTTCGGCGATATAAACCGAACATATCATTTTTTTTTAAAAGTTGGATTCGATTTTTTTAAAAAAAAATAATTTTTATTCGGTTCATATTTTTCGGATATAAAACCGATATAAATCGATATACGACCACCCCAGTAATGAGTTAACTTTACCCGGTTGGCAAATATGCTAGCTAAGGTCTTCAATGGAAATTGAATTCCACAACCCAAAATTCCCTTCCAAAACATCCTTTCTATATTGGAACCCAAAGTCAACGACATAGTCTTCAAATACGGAAGAATCCGAACAAAGCCATTTAACTTATCTTCGAGAAGTGGTCATATGAATCAATTTGCAATTCTAAATTCTTAATAGTTTTTGTTTAGTTTTCCCATAGGTTATTTAAGTTAACACTTGCATTAGTCTTCTTCTGTAGATTGTTCACTTTTCCTCTTGTTAAATATACATGTGATATACATGGGTTTGTATACCATGTGTATCACGGTTTCACAAGGAAACTTTCCATATGTGAAACCGTGGTATACACAGTATATAAGCCCGTGTATATCACGGTTTTTTATAAGAATTTATGTAATATAATTATTGTATTAAATTAGTCTTGTACACTTACCATAGTTATAGGATTTTTGTACAATTAAAATAGGGTTTTGAGATTAGAATAGAAATATGTTTTTTTCTATTATGGAAATTGTAATTTGTATATATATTCTTTCATTAATGAAAATAATCAAGGGATTATTTCTTTCATGGTATCAGAAGTCCAAGACTAAATTGTTTCCGCTCTTCTCCAAATTTATCTCGATTTTCGTGCCCCTTCTCGGCTGAAATTGCATCGTTTTCCATGCCCCTTCCTCGAATTTCGTATTAAATTTTATTTCATCTCTTCCCAAATTTTCTTCCCAATCCCTTTGTTCTTTCATTATGTCTAAAACACGTTTCATCCTGCCCTTACTGTTTCTAACATAAAAAACATCTCTATTGTTCTTGAGATGGAAAACGTCCAATATGCGACGTGGGCAGAGTTGTTTAAAACTCACGATATCTCCCATCAAGTCCTCCATCACATAAATCCTCCCGCGGCCCCTATTCCCACGGAGGATCCTCTGTTATGGATTACTCTTGATGCCACTGTTCTTCAGTGAATTTATTCCACTATTTCTACCGACCTTTTACAGACGATCATTGAGTCGGACACTACGACTATGGCTACCTGGATTAGATTGCGTGATATATTCCAAGATAACCAACATTCACATGTTGTCAACCTTGAGCAAGAATTCTCCCAAGTCCGCATGAAAGATTTTCTGAACGTTTCTGCATATTGTAAACGGCTCAAAGAGTTGGCAAACCAACTCTGTAACGTTGGAGCGCCCGTTACCAATAATCATCTTGTTCTGCAGATGGTTGCATGCCTATTTGAGGCCTACAATGGCGTGGAACTCTCCTCCGTCAGAGTAATCCACTTCCGTCTTTTTATCAAGCCCGCTCGATGCTTACGTTAGAAGAAGTCGGTTTGGCAAAAGAGGCGGCTACCGGCGCTAGTCCCGTGGTCATGATGACATCTTCAGCTAATTCTCATGTTTTGTGGATAATTTGGGCCACAACCGTGCTCACGACGGTGGAAAAATAATGGCAAAAATTGCGGTGGCAATCGTGGTGGTTCCGATGGTAGTGGGGGAGGCCAAAACAGTGGCGATGGTGCTCAGCAAGGTGGCAGTGGGCCGCAGCCCCACTAGTCCCAGTCGTGGGCCCCCTGGCCGTAGGGTTGGGCCGGTGGGCATTGGCTTAACAACCCTTATTTTTCAGGTTCCCAGTGGGCCGGCCAGCAGACCTTCATGCCCAATTTCCTGCATTTTCTTCCCCTGGACAGTGGGCCAGTCAACAGTCCATCAGGCCCAATTCGAATAGTGGCTTCCGCAACTTCGCTGGGCCGGGGAAGCAAGCAGGTGTGCTTGGGCCTCAGGCACCGCATTCCCATCATGCTGTGGGTTCGACACCTACGGATATTAAAGCCGATATGCATACACTTGGATTAAATCCCATATAGCCGAATTGGTATATGGACACCGACGCCACTTCACACATGACGTCTAACCAAGGTACTCTCTCGTCTTATTCCAATTTGAGCAATAATTGTGGCATAATTATTGATAATGGCAAATCAATTCCAATTCGTGGTTATGGGCATAAAATGTTGTCTCCCCCACATCTACCTCTTATCTTAAAAAATGTCCTTCATGCCCCTAACTTAATTAAAAATTTGGTATCTGTCCGTAAATTCACCACTGATAATTGAGTTTCTGTTGATTTTGATCCTTTTGGGTTTTCTGTGAAGGATTTCAAGACGGGGATACCTCTCATGAGATGTGATAGTAGGGGAGATCTTTATCCTATCACGCCCACATCCGGTTTCTCGAGTCAAGCCTTGCCATACACTTTTGCAGCTTTCGCTCCTTCCTTATGGCATGGACGTTTGGGCCACCCTGGGTCGTATATTATTACTTCCTTGTTTAACAATAATTTTATTTCTTATAAGGGTACGAGTAGTACTCCAATTTGTCAATCATGTCCTTTAGAAAAACATATTAGATTACCATTTATAGCCTCTACTTCTCGTACTTTATTGCCATTTGATATTATTCATAGCGCTTTATGGACATCTCCCGTTTTAAGTTCTGTGGGCCATCATTATTATGTTCAATTTTTTTATGATTATTCTAATTTTTTATGGACCTTTCCGTTAGCGAAAAAATCACAAGTTTTTTTTCACATTCTTAAAATTTAGAGCATTTATATGTACCCAATTCGACCGAGAAATAAAAAATATTCAATGTGATAATGGCAAAGAATATGATAATGGGGTGTTTCGAGATTTTTGTGATATTTGGCATTGTTTTTCGTTTATCTTGTCCTTATACGTCCTCACAAAATGAAAAAGTCGAACGAAAAATTTGTACTATTAATAACATTGTCCGAACTATATTGATTGATGCTTCCGTACCCCCTTCATTTTGGCATCATGCTCTACAAATGACTACCTATCTTCTTAACATACTTCCTACAAAAGGGTTGGCGAATGCGTCTCCTCTTAAAGTCCTCTATAATAAAAATCCTTTGTATTCCCATCTTAGGGTCTTTGGGTGCTTATGTTATCCATTATTTCTGTCAACTACCGTTAACAAACTTCAGGTTCGTTCTACCCCTTGCGTGTTTTTGGATTATCCGTCTAATCATCCTGGTTACAAATGTTTTGATTTATTATCTAATAAAATCATCATTAGTCGCCATGTTATTTTTTATGAAACTCAATTTTTGTTTGCTAAAGTGAGTAATCCCGTGCCTAGTTCGTATAATTTTTTGAATGGCGACATCTCTCCATATATTATCCACCAGCGGGCCCACTGCCCGGTGGACCTACTGTTCTGCCACATCCCATGGTTTCTGCCCTAGTTTCGATTATTGGGCCAGTTGCCTAGCCCAATACCGAACCTGCTTCAGTTACTGTTCTTGACCCAACTCCAAATTCTGCGTCACCCCGCCGATTTTATCCCAAAATCTACTCAATTCTCCCCCGAATCACAGACCGGTCACTCGTAGTCAACAGAGTATTTTTAAATTAAAAATATATTTTAATCTAAATTCTAATATTTTCAAAAAATCCCCTACTCCATAACCCAGTGTCCGCTTTAAATGACCAGAATTAGAAATTGGCTATGATTGACGAATATGATGCTTTTATTGCAAATAAGACGTAAGAGTTGGTACCTCGTCCTTCTGGTGTTAATATTATTCGGTCTATGTGAATTTTTACTCATAAGAATAATTCTGACGGTTCTTTTTCAAGGCATAAGACTCGTCTTGTAGGTGATGGTAATACTCAGCAGGTTGTCGTGGATTGTGGTGAGACGTTTAGACCGGTGGTCAAACCGGCTACCATTCGCACTATTTTCAGTCTGTGTCTTTTCAACGCATGACCCATTCATCAGTCAGATGTAAAGAATGCTTTCTTACATAATGATATTAAGGAGACCATCTATATGCATCAGCCCTTGGGGTTTCGAGACCCCAAGTATCCTCATCATGTTTGTTTATTGAAGAAGTCTTTGTATGGGCTTAAGCAGGCCCCGCGGGCTTGGTATATGAGACTTGCATACTATGTTTCGTCTATTGGGTTTTCGCACAACATGTATGATAATTCATTGTTCATATATCATCGTGGTTCCTCTCTGACTTATATTTTATTATATGTGGATAATATTATCTTGACTGTCTCTACTGATGCTTTGCGCAAGCCTATCATGACCATTGTCGCACCCGTTTTTTACCGCTGCTTCGCGAAGCGATGACGTCGATTCCCTCTGGATTGATTAAAAAATGCTTGATTTGAGGAGTCGCCACCTAATTATTCTAAGGTGAATTAGGGCACCTGAATCTTAACTAAATGCTGCAAAATAACTCCGATTTTATGGTCTGCGAAACTAATGAGATTCTAGGTAAGGGTTCTTTATTATCCTAAAGGGAAGGGGTTAGGCACCATTTAAGATCCGCTAACTTGCGGATATCCGGTAAAAATCAGGTTAATTATTGTACTAAGAAAATGCATGTTTAAAAATGTAAAGTTAAAATGATGTTCCAAGTATTTAATGAAATGATGCGTTTGTACAAGTATGCATTTGTATGGCATTAAAAATACATGTAAAGTTGAAAAAAATATATGCATTTGTATGAAAATTGATAACAATATATGCAAGGTGATTTTTATGGGCGACGGGCCTAAAAATGGGTAAACTAGCGATTTTCAATTTTAAAACTGACCGAGCCTAAAAATAAATAAACCAGCGATGGGTTTCCAGTTTTAGACTACCCTATTAATTAATTCTAAATCTACCTATTCTAAACATTTCAATAATTACATAAGTATAATAAATAATATCACAATACAGAATGAAATAAAGATGAATTAAAGAAAGTAAAAACAACAACAAAACAAATAATCTCCGAGGGGTATTTGCTTTCTTTGACTTTCATACATATGCCTTGCAGCTGTCAAGAACAAATGGTTAGAAGCAGTTGAAATAAATATCTTCAGACCCGTATCCAAAACAATAAATGTTTTGATTACGGAGGGCTCAGACTTAAATTTTGAAAAGATCACGTTGACACCCAATTTTGTCTCGTCTTTTCCAACTTATTTACAATTTTAAATATTTTTTAATACCTCAAAACAATTTTAATCTATATGCATACATGTATATATTATTATTATTATTATTATTCGCATTTTTTACTATCATTTGCATTTTTATCATAATCATAAGTTTTATCCGGAAATTTTATGTTATTCTATTTTCCGCAAAAATGGCATCACATTTCCATTTTTTATTAAGAATTAAGCATTTCGCAAATATTATATCTTTATTATTATCACATCGTCATGTTTTTATTTAAATAATTTACATTTTTTTCTTCAATGCATTTTTAATATTAAAACCCCTTTTATATTTTTAAATCCATAACCCAATTTTATTTCTCAATCCCAAAACAATTTCTACCCAAAACCCATTTTTCCCAAAAACAAAACAACCCATTTTGGCCCAATCGAACCGGCCCATTCGGCCAAACCCGAAGCCCAATACCCATTTCCCCTTATTTCCCTCTTACACCCAAACCAAACCCAACCCTTATACCAAACACCAAAAAACAACCGAAATCCCCTTACCAAGCCCACCCGGTCGGCCCACACCCCAAACCCAACCGGCCACCCAATTTCCCAAGCCTACCCGAGCCCAAACCCATTCCCTTTTATCCCCTAACCAAAACCAAACCCAAAAAAAAAAAAAACCAAACAAACCCTACACTTATTTTTCTCTTTCTCTCTCACTGGCCGACAACACCTCGCCACACCCACGCCAAGGTTCCCATACCCCCGCCACCACCAACCCCCGCCACACCCATCACCATAACTTCACCCATACCATAACCCCCAAAATCCGCAACACACGCCCCAAAAATCAGATTTTGTTCCCTCTTTATTTTGAAATTTGAATTCGTTTTGTAAGGGGTATGAGGGGGGGTTGAATGTTGGGGTTGATATCTATAAATACCCCCTTTTGTTCTACGTTTGAGGGGAGGATTTTTGGAGGATTTTTGGAGTTCTTTTCGGGTCCAAAGAAGAACAAAAAAAATGGTCAATTTGTTCTTAATTTTCTTATTATAAAATACTCCTTTTGGTTCTTAATTTCAATTCGAAAATCCCTTTGTTCTTCATATTTCGGGTTGGGTCAAAAATCCAAAAAATTACTACTTTTCTTTTCCCTAAATTTCACCCTCAAAATATCTGATTTCTTTTGTTTCAATTTGATTCGGGTCGGGTCGTCAGTCCGGTCCGGGTTGGGTCGAACATCAGAAAACAGAATTCTATTTCAAAGAAAAATCAAAATTCGAAATCTAAAATAAATCAGAATTCTAAACATTTCCAAGCGGATTCGACGATTCAAAACAACGCCTCGGTTAGCTACCCGGAAAAGGTTAGACTCATTCCAATTCTTCTATATTTCTTTAAGCTTATTTGATTGTGTGTTTATGCTTGATTTAGTATGATATTTTGCTAAGTAATGTGGTCTTGATTAATTAATATGATAATGAGATGTTTTGCTTACATAATCATATATATGTCGTTGGGATATTCCTGATTTGGAGCTGATATGTGATAGACGATATTGCCTCGATATTTTGGTTAACTAATTATTGTCATTAGCTCTAGTAAGGTATTTTGAGTTCATTATTAAGTGCAATACGGATAATGTAAGATTAATACGTGTTTGGAAGAAGCTATGGCTTGATTAAATACTCTTAGGACACTTAGCGGATTGTTGATATTCAAATTATTGTATGTTGTGTAGGTTGTTAGCTTTGTTGCTGCCTATTAAATCAAACAATGAGCATACTTTAATTGATTTAAATGGCGATATTTATATGTTATATTCTAGATTAATATGTGCAATTTTAAAAGGAGTCTATTATCCATGTTTATATAATAGTATGTGCGTTTGGTTTAAGTTTATGAATGTCATGTTTCTTTAAGATTAAGATGAGTTCAGCTGAATTTATCATGTATGTTTACATAATTTATACATTGGTCTTCCTTGCCTATTTTATTCTTGTTTAAATTTAGAGCCGGTTGTGTTAACATATGCTCTTTCTTCGGCTACTTTAATGTGCCAAATCTGGAAAAAAAATGATGTCTTAAGGATATGTAAAATATACGGCCATGAGTATTCATTCCTATGTACATTTAATGTTGTATATTTCGTGTATATATATATTAGGAATATTCATGTGTTTATATTTTCGTTCCGTCTACTAATCTTTTTCTTTTCTTTATTTACATGAAATGCATCGGGAGCTACGAAGAGTTTCGTTATGAGACTCATCATGATTATTGTCAAATGAAGACCCGCATCCACATTCCTTGCATTCTTCAGCCTCGGGATTTCCAAACAAATAGGGCAAGATGACATCGTCATCCGCTTTAGTTCCCTTCCATTGTTATTCTTTATTTTCGTTATTTTTATTTGGGTCTGTAATAATTATTTAATGCTTGTGTGATTGTTAGGATATTTAGAATAATTAGGCCATGAATGGATAATTAATAGGGTAGTTCAAAACCGTCGCTAGTTTATTCATTTGTGGGCTCGGTTAACTCAAACTTTGAAACCCATCGCTAGTTATTTACTTTAGGCTCGTTAGTTTCAAAAATTGGAAATCCGCTGCTAGTTTGTTTATTTTAGGCGCGCCATGAATGTTCAAACTTTCAAAAACAGTCAGCTTGTATTTGCATCTTAAACATATGTATAAGGCTTTGTTTTATACAATCTTATGATTTAAAATGACTTGCTAAAAATCATTTCTTTATATTACTAATAAATTGCTTTTTCCCATTTTATTATCAATTGCGTAATAAGTATTTTATTAAACTTTCATACAAAAGTATTCTTATCCAAAAATTAACTTTATATGTGTTTTATAAATCATACTTTACTATGTCATGCATACTCTTTCAGATTTCATACCAGGAATTATTCTCGCAACTATTTTTGCAATAAAAGAAAATCATTACTTTAAAGCATTCTCTTTAAACATTATTCTTAAAATATATGCATTTTAGTATAATAATTAACCTGAGTTTGATCGGATAACCGTAAGTTAGCGGATTTTAAAGGATGCTTAACCCCTTCCCTTTAGGATAATAAAGAACCCTTACCTAGAATTTCATTAGTTTCGCATACCTTAAAATTGGAGTTACATTGCAGTATTTAGTTTAATATTTAGGTGTCCTAATTCACCATAAATAAATTAGGTGGCGACTCCTTAATTCGATACCCAGGAATTACCGGATACGTTGTGCTCTGCTTTGACCGAGCAAGTCAAAAAAAGGGCACGACAGCATGGCGACTCCGCTGGGGATATTTCAGGTTCTTAACCATAACAAACTCAGGTTAATTATTATTGTGCTTTACTTTTGCTCCTTATTTAATTTAATGCTTTGATATGTTTCATTTGTGAAATTTTGCATAACTGCTTTAATTGCTATATTCTCTTACTGCTTTCCTTAAATTGTCATTCCGCTCATATTTCCTCCACTCTGAAAAATTGACACTATCACACATTACACGCGAGGTGTGTTTTGCGCACCCGCAAATTTCTTTCAAATTACCAAATTTTAGGAGAGTTGGCGTATGCGCGGAGTGTCCGGACCATCCGGTGGCCGCGTAGCCTTCTCACTCGAGCAGTCTGCTCGGGAACTTTGAGTCTAGTCAGCCAAATCTTAGAAAATTTAAGATAGAGCTATACCACCCTTTATTTTAAGTCATGCATGCATACACCTTAGGTGGGTCTATCCTTGGTATCGACTCCACAATTAAGAAATCCGCCAAAGATGTCTACGGGTCTCACAACCCAACGACCAATCAGCATATTATGTGTAGCGTGATAAGGATAGACTAATCCAAGACTAATTATGACATGCTGAAATTGGAAAATGTACATTCATTTTGTCTCATTTCCGACAAAGCATTGCAGTTTAGTAGCTTGGATCAAACCTGTCGTAATCCCGCATATCTGGCGTTTAGGCCCACCTCCGGCATAAGGGAGGCCCCATGCATATTAGGATGCACATTTAATTGTCATACAATCATTTTGTTGTTTTCTCCTGCTTTTTCACTCTGTGCATATTATTTGAAGCAATAATTACTCGCCCTATACTAACTTGGTTTTCTTCATTTTTTAGAAGGTTTATTTTGCCTAGATTATTTTTCCCAAAGGTTGATTTGCGTTGACTAAAACTGGCGAAACATCCCTACTTCACGAGGTCAAAGGCACGATCATTCAGCGAAATGACTTATTCAGGTGCATCGAACAGATCGTGCGAGACTTATCACTCTCGGGAGATGAATCAGAATTTCGAAAGGGAAAATACTACCGCCCAGGAAAAATACATCGCCCAATCAAGGTAAGCAGGATGGCAGTCATGCATCGAGATTGAGTGGCTCCAAAATCTCTCAAACTTGTCCATTAGCGCCAATACTCCACTCCTGAACAAGGGAGAATACAAGCGCACATAAACTTTTTCATCTCATGAACAATCATTTTCCGAAAACCTCCCCGAAAATTCGCCACTAAACAAGACCAATCCACAACACACTAACCCGCAAGAAAGTCCACAACAAAGCCGCCACAAAATGATCCGGCATCCTTCACAACTCCACATACCCAAATTACCCCACTCATCCAAAACACCTCTTCCACGCAAAATCACCCGGCAGACCAACACATATTGATGGCACACGTCGCCGATCACAACGAGCAGTATGTGCCACCAGTATATGCAACGGAAGCTCAACCTTTTACTACCACAATACCAAACATGGCTCTTCAGGAAATCGGCCAGTGTGAAGAAATAGACAGGCAGGTAAGGATTAGAACCGATGAAAGTGTGGCGAGAGAGATTCATAGCCTAAAAGAAGCATTCAAGAATATCCAAACCAGCAAGGGGCATGAAGGACTCGAGTACGTTGATCTGTGCATGCATCCCGACATTGAATTGCCTGTCGGATATAAAATACCAAAATTTGACTTGTTTGATGGGAAAGGAAATCCTTACTCTCATTTGAGATCGTACTGCGACAAACTGGTTGGGGTAGGTAAAAATCAGGCCATCATAATGAAGATATTCATAAGGAATTTGACAGGAGAAACACTCGACTGGTACATAAGCCAGGACCCGCGAAAATGGCATGACTGGGGCACAATGGCACAGGATTTCGTGGATAGGTTCAGATTTAACACCGACTCAGTCTTGGATAGATTTTATTTGATGAAGTTGGAAAAGAAGTCCACAGAGACCTTCAGAGAATATACCATGAAGTGGAGGGCAGAAGCAGCAAAAGTTCAACCCCCGATAGCAGAAAGTGAGATGACCTTTGTACAATCTTTGAAAGATGCAACATACTATGAGAGAATGATAAGCGTCATAGGATGAAGTTTCTCTGAAGTTATAAGGATGAGAGATTTCATAGAAGAGGGAATCAGAACTGGAAGAATTACAAACTTTGTAGCATTGCAAGCAACGAGTGAGACAATCCAGTCGGACTCATTTGAGGGAGTGATAAGAGGAAGAGAGACGGAGTGCCCCCGTCCATGACAGGCCGTAAACATAGGCCAAATCAAATGTCAACCTACCAAATGCCATCACCCCAGCCTCCCTACTACAATCAAAACAACCAAAGTCCTCAGCCTTCCTATTATTGCCCATACGTCCAAAGCCCTCAACTTTATTATCCACCTACTCCCTACCATGTCTACCATACCCAACCAATATATAGCCTGCCTCGAGCGCCAGCCTATCCGAATTCCCCACAATATATGCCTGCCTACTTACCTCATCCACGAGTCCATCCACTAAATGAACCCAGACCCCGCGTCAAATACGAAAGAAAGCCAGCCAAAGCCTATACACCTTTAGCCGAATCTCGAGACTAGTTGTATGAACGACTGAGAACCACAGGAATACTCCAGCCTATCCAAGGAAATGTCCCTAATCCTGTTCCAAAATGGCACGATGAGACTAAACATTGTGCATACCACTAGGGAATCCCTGGACACGACACTGAAAATTGCTACGCCCTCAGAAACAAAATCGAGACATTAATCAAAGAAGTAGTTATCCAACTGAAAGTACCTGCCTCTAATGAAAACAATAACTCTTTGCCAGATCATGACGATGCCAATGTGAACATGATTACTGTTGATGAAGAACACAATTTGAAAGAGACTATTGTGCCAGTCCAGAGAAATGAAAAGGTTGAATCATCAGCCTTTGTCACCCCTATGATTCTGATCGATTAAGGGCACCGTTCGGAGTAGAAGTGCTTCCTCCAAAGCCGCAGATCATGGCACCATCTTTTCCTGAAAAAGTCTTATCAACCAATCTCCGAAGGAAGAGAGATGCTCTTTTGCCAAAGCATGTTCCACCTCTGAGTCAGTCATTCGTCAAAGCATGCGCCACTCAGGAATTAAAGGAGGACAATGGAGCCAACCTCGTGAAAGGATTCAAAAGATTTTTCATTGCTGAAAAAGAAGCAAAATGCAATATGATTCTCAGTGATTACGCTAGAGACTCAACCATTTGGGATGCGGAGCAAGAAGATGATTTGGGAAAATTGGACCTGTGCCCCGGCCTTGTTTCTCCCGGAAACTAGTTAACTGCATTAATGTTTAATGAAACAATGCGATTCAGATTGAGGCCTGAACCACATCTATGCATTTAATGTGTTTTCCCTCCACCTTTTGAAAGCTTAAAAAGGCAAATCTACATTGCTTTTGCTATTTTAAAATCTGTTTTGTTTAATAATTTTCTTTTCTTTTTCATCATGCAAACTAATAAATTTGTCGATAATATGTGACATATAATGAAACAAGCAAACAAAGTCCCAAATGACGAACAAGACTCCGAAGAATATGAAGAAGACTCACAACCGAAAGAATTGGGACATTTTTTAGAATAAGCCAAAGCCAGTTTTGGATGAAACATCAAGATAGGTTGATAATTACAAGCATTGGCATGAGCATTTTTCCTTTGTACTCTTGGGCTACCGCACTACAATCAGGACTTCTATTGGGGCAATGCTATATCTTTCGCAGCCAAGTGGATACAGAATCATATACGGAGAGGCTGATGGACACAGTTTGTCCGGGGCAACTTTATCGGAATAGAATGGCCAAAGCTTTTAAACAAGAAAGGAAAGCCAAGGACTTTAAACCGGGGCAATTGGTGTCAAAATGCATATCCCTACACCAAGATGAAGCCAAAGAAAAGTTCGAATTGACAAGGGTCTTACACGGTTCACCAAATGCTGACTGGAAGGACACTAATCCTAGCTGAAATGGACGATGAAGTTTGGCCAAAAGATATCAACGCAGATGCAGTATCTAGGATTTGTTATTCTCTATGTAATATCTTTTCCATGTTGTAAAGTTGCGCTCCCTCGACGGGACACGCATAGAACCCACATAGGGTTTCGTCTATTTAAGACAGAAATTTCCCAAAAAATCACATTTTTTTACTTGTAATATGAACTACGTTATGACCTGATTCCCTCGGCGGGATACGTAGGCGGCCACATCGGCTTCTGTCCCATTTTAGAAAAAACCCTTACAATCTCTTTTGCTTGTAATGAACTACGTTATGACCTGATTCCCTCATGGGGATACGTAGGCGGCCTAAATCGACTTCGGTCCCACCATTAGGAAATCTTTTTTACTTTATCTCACACATGACAAAATGCACCCGTCTGATCACCCTGATAGGACAGGCAAGCAACCCACACAAGACTCGGTTGTCCGTTCGAAAGTTCATCATTCTCACATATCGGAAACTGGGCATTTTTTTAGGGATCACTGCCAGAGGACGCCGATAAACATGGAAAAGCATCGGCAAACTAAGTCTTCAGCCAGAAGAAGGATTTTGGATAAGACGTTTGCTTTGTTTCACCGCATGTCACTGCTCGACAGACATTTACATATATGCATACATTCTTATAAGCGAATTATTTTCAACAAATATTTTCATTAAAGTTCGACAATAAATTTTTACTGATATGCCTACTTTCTTAGAAGCAAATTATTTTCAACAAATATTTTCATTAGAGTTCGACAAGAACTTCTTACTGATATGCCTAATTTCTCATAAACAAATTGTTTTCAACAAATGTTTCCATTAGCGGTTAGCCAAGACTGGGAACTAGATAGGGGCTACAGGTCCGAATCAGCAGGACATGCAACTACCAAGAGCCAAAGCTACAAAGTCAACGCGAATCAACCGCCCCTCCCCCGAACTCACAAATTTTCTTTGAGTACATGTTCTTCAGGTTGTAAGAAGCAGGGAAGCCACATCACTTATGATCAATTTCCCAAAAAAAATCGGCATCACAGCTCACCACAAGGATCACGTTCTTGTTTTGCATCTATACAAAGACATCATCTTGACCTACAGGGTCCCAACCATTATGTCTGCACAAGGATGTTATTTCTAATCACAGAGAGCTTAAACACATCAAACCGACGTGGAACCATCTATTACAACAAACTGACGGCAAGAACGCCATTTACATCAAACGACGACAAGGACGTCGCATCCCATTTTCGTCTGGGCGACATTTCAATTCACAGTCCACAGGAATTTGAATCGGCAGAAGATTCAACACAACGTGGAGTTATCTTTTACAGTATCTCAACGACGTCAACATCATTACAATGACGTCTTCAGCAGGACAACTATTTTTTACAGCATTACAATGACGTCAATAGCATTACAACGACGTCTTCAGCTCAACAACTATCTTTTACATCACAACATCATTACAATGACGTCAACAACACTACAACGACGTCTTCAACGCAACATCTATCTCTTACAACATTACAACAACGTCATCGACGTTACTGCAACACATCAACTATCTTTTACAGCATTACAATGACATCAACAGCGTTACAACGATGTCATCAGCGTTATCATTACAACGACGTCAACAATATTACAACGTCGTCTTCAGCGCAACAACTATCTCTTACAACAAACATCATTACATTCTTACAACAATGTCATCAGCATTACATTCTTGCAACAACGTCATCACAATGACGTCTTCAACACAACACGTCGATACAACGACGATATCAGCGTTACATTCTTACAACAACGACATCAACAATATTACAATTATGTCATCAGCAATACGCCCATACAACGGCGTCATCAACAACACGCTCATACAACGGCGTCATCAACAACGACGTCAATAGCATTACGACGACGTCTTCTGCACAACAATTATCTTTTACAACATTACAACGAGATCAACAACATTACAATGATGTCATCAGCAACACGCTCATATAACAACGTCTTCAACAACGCGCCCATACAACGGCGCCATCAACAACACACCTACGCAATGGCGTCTTCTGCACAACAACTATCTTTTACAGCATTACAACGACATCAACAACATTACAATGATGTCATCAGAAACACGCCCATACAACGGCGTCATCAACAACGCGCCCATACAACGGCGTCATCAACAACACGTCTATGCAACGGCGTCTTCAAAGACAACAGATTATTTTACAAAGACTACAATGACGCGTCTTCAAAGACAACAATTATCTTTACAAAGAAACAAAGATTACAACAACGCCCTCGACGCTCTGCAAAGACAACAATTGTCTTTACATCATTACAACGGCGTCAACAATATTATGGCGTCTTCAACACAACACGTCAATCCAACGGCGTCATTTCGTGCCCCACCTCATAATGTGGGTATTTTAATTCGATCGGCGCCCACCTCATAATGCGGGTATTTTAATTTGATCGGCGCCCACCTTATAATGCGGGTATTTTAATTTGATCGGCGCCCACCTCCTAATGCGGGTATTTCCAAGTTATATTCTCTACAATTTTTTCTCAGCAGTTATACACTAATTATATCTTAAGCTTTAGTTTGCAGGAGTTTTTAATTTGCAGGAACTTCATCACAACGTGAAACTATCTCTTACGGCGAACCGAGGCAAATTGGTCAATGACCTACTTCGAACGTCGATCCGCTCTTTCCCAATAGTTTTATCACATCTGCGACCAGTGTCATCATAACTTGACACTGGGGCAATATTTCTTGAATCCACACCAATTTTTTCAGTATCATCTCCCTTGAAATTCTGTTTCTACCATGCATACCTAATCTTCCTTCAAGTCCCGTTGATAAGGACAAAATTGTCTACTCAGTCAACTTCTTTGGCCGAAAACTCTTTCATCGTCTCCGGCCAAAGAGGGGCATCTGTTGACACCCAATTTTGTCCCGTCTTTTCCAAGTTATTTGCAATTTTAAATATTTTTTAACACCTCAAAACAATTTTAATCTGTATGCATACATGTGTGTGTGTGTGTGTATATATATATATATATATATATATTATTCTATTATTATTATTATTATTCGCATTTTTTACTATCATTTGCATTTTTATCATAATCATAAGTTTTATCCGAAAATTCTATGTTATTCTATTTTCCGCAAAAATGACATCGCATTTCCATTTTTTATTAAGAATTAAGCATTTCGCAAATATTACATCTTTATTATTATCACATCGTCATGTTTTTATTTAAATAATTTTCATTTTTTTTCTTCAATGCATTTTTAATATTAAAACCCCTTTTATATTTTTAAATCCATAACCCAATTTTATTTCTCAATCCCAAAACAATTTCTACCCAAAATCCATTTTCCCCAAAAACAAAACAACCCATTTTGGCCCAATCGAACCGACCCATTCGGCCAAACCCGAAGCCCAATACCCATTTCCCCTTATTTCCCTCTTACACCCAAACCAAACCCAACCCTTATGCCAAACACCAAAACAACCGAAATCCCTTACCAAGCCCAACTGGTTACCCACACCCCAAACCCAACCACACCCCAATTTCCCAAGCCTACCCGAGCCCAAACCCATTCCACTTTTATCCCCTAACCAAAACCAAACCCAAAAAAAAAAACCAAACAAACCCTACACTTATTTTTCTCTTTCTCTCTCACTCGCCGCCGACAACACCCCTGCCACACCTACGCCGTTGCCCCCATACCCTGCCACCACCAACCCCCTGCCACACCCATCACCATCACTTCACCCATACCATAACCCCCAAAATCCGTAACACACGCCCCAAAAATCAGATTTTCTTCCCCCTTTATTTTGAAATTTGAATTCGTTTTGTAAGGGGTATGAGGGGGGGGGGGTTGAACGTTGGGGTTGATATCTATAAATACCCCCTTTTGTTCTACGTTTGAGGGAGGATTTTTTGGAGGATTTTTTGGAGTTCTTTTCGGGTCCAAAGAAGAACAAAAAAAAAGGGTCGATTTGTTCTTAATTTTCTTATTATAAAATACTCCTTTTGGTTCTTAATTTCAATCCGAAAATCCCTTTGTTCTTCACATTTCGGGTTGGGTCAAAAATCCGGAAAAAATACTACTTTTCTTTTCCCTAAATTTCACCCTCAAAATATCTGATTTCTTTTGTTTCAATTCTATTCAGGTCGGGTCGTCAGTCCGGGCCGGGTCGGGTCATTCCGGGTTGGGTCGAACATCAGAAAACAGAATTCTATTTCAGAGAAAAATCAGAATTCCAAATCTAAAATAAATCAGAATTCTAAACATTTTCAAGCGGATTCGACGATTCAAAACAACGCCTCGGTTCGCTACCCGGAAAAGGTTAGACTCATTCCAATTCTTCTATATTTCTTTAAGCTTATTTGATTGTGTGTTTATGCTTGATTTAGTATGATATTTTGCTAAGTAATGTGGTCTTGATTAATTAATATGATAATGAGATGTTTTGCTTACATAATCATATATATGTCGTTGGGATATTCCTGATTTGGACCTGATATGTGATAGACGATATTGCCTCGATATTTTGGTTAACTAATTATTGTCATTAGCTCTAGTAAGGTATCTTGGGTTCATTATTAAGTGCAATACGGATAATGTAAGATTAATACGTGTTTGGAAGAAGTTATGGCTTGATTAAATACTCTTAGGACACTTAGCGGATTGTTGATATTCAAATTATTGTATGTTGTGTAGGTTGTTAGCTTTGTTGCTGCCTATTAAATCAAACAATGAGCATACTTTAATTGATTTAAATGGCGATATTTATATGTTATATTCTAGATTAATATGTGCAATTTTAAAAGGAGTCTATTATCCATGTTTATATAATAGTATGTGCGTTTGATTTAAGTTTATGAATGTCATGTTTCTTTAAGATTAAGATGAGTTCAACTGAATTTATCATGTATGTTTACATAATTTATACATTGGTCTTCCTTGCCTATTTTATTCCTGTTTAAATTTAGAGCCGGTTGTGTTAGCATATGCTCTTTCTTCGGCTACTTTAATGTGCCAAATCTGGAAAAAAATGATGTCTTAAGGATATGTAAAATATACGGCCATGAGTATTCATTCCTATGTACATTTAATGTTGTATATTTCGTGTATATATATATTAGGAATATTCATGTGTTTATATTTTCGTTCCGTCTACTAATCTTTTTCTTTTCTTTATTTACATGAAATGCATCGGGAGCTACGAAGAGTTTCGTTATGAGACTCATCATGATTATTGTCAAATGAAGACCCGCATCCACATTCCTTGCATTCTTCGGCCTCGGGATTTCCAAACAAATAGGGCAAGATGACATCGTCATCCGCTTTAGTTCCCTTCCATTGTTATTCTTTATTTTCGTTATTTTTATTTGGATCTGTAATAATTATTTAATGCTTGTGTGATTGTTAGGATATTTAGAATAATTAGGCCATGAATGGATAATTAATAGGGTAGTTCAAAACCGTCGCTAGTTTATTCATTTGTGGGCTCGGTTAACTCAAACTTTGAAACCCATCGCTAGTTATTTACTTTAGGCTCGTTAGTTTCAAAAATTGGAAATCCGCTGCTAGTTTGTTTATTTTAGGCGCGCCATGAATGTTCAAACTTTCAAAAACAGTCAGCTTGTATTTGCATCTTAAACATATGTATAAGGCTTTGTTTTATACAATCTTATGATTTAAAATGACTTGCTAAAAATCATTTCTTTATATTACTAATAAATTGCTTTTTCCCATTTTATTATCAATTGCGTAATAAGTATTTTATTAAACTTTCATACAAAAGTATTCTTATCCAAAAATTAACTTTATATGTGTTTTATAAATCATACTTTACTATGTCATGCATACTCTTTCAGATTTCATACCAGGAATTATTCTCGCAACTATTTTTGCAATAAAAGAAAATCATTACTTTAAAGCATTCTCTTTAAACATTATTCTTAAAATATATGCATTTTAGTATAATAATTAACCTGAGTTTGATCGGATAACCGTAAGTTAGCGGATTTTAAAGGATGCTTAACCCCTTCCCTTTAGGATAATAAAGAACCCTTACCTAGAATTTCATTAGTTTCGCATACCTTAAAATTGGAGTTACATTGCAGTATTTAGTTTAATATTTAGGTGTCCTAATTCACCATAAATAAATTAGGTGGCGACTCCTTAATTCGATACCCAGGAATCACCGGATACGTTGTGCTCCGCTTTGACCGAGCAGGTCAAAAAAGGGCGCGACAGATCATTCTAATCACGTCGTGGCTGCGAACATATGACTCGTTGGTCATTTTAGTTGCCTTGCCTACCGAACATATTGGTCTCTCGGGTGAAAAAAGATTTAAGTTTCATCCTTGCCCAGAAGTTTTATTTTCCTTCTTTCCAACTGTGGAGGCCTCAAAATCAACGGATACTTCATCGGCTAGTATAGTATCATGTTCAAATCAACAAAATATACCAAAAACAGCAAATTGGAACCGAGAGGCAATTTCCGAAGGGGTGCGACCTAAAATTCAATTTAATTGGCCTAAGTGTAGTATTCGTTCAAATCAGTAAAATTTTAGAAATATTGCAGCTGTCCGAAGCAGTCTTAAAGCAGTTGTTTTAAGCCGAGAAAAACAGCAGCAATTGGGTTAAAAAATACCGCAGCAGTGGGCTAAAAAATCGACAGATATTTTCATCGGCCCAAGTGTAGTATTCAAATCAGCCTATTTTGATCAAGTGTAACAATTTTTTTTTAATAAGCAGTAGCCGATGACTGAAGTGCAACAACTATTAGGCTCAACATCACTATTGATAAAGCAGCAACAAGATGTCCTTAAAAGTGCAGCAACTTCAACCCAAAAACAACATCTCAAAGTTTGCAGCAATTCAGTAAAGCAACAACACTGCTTTAGAAAGGCAATCACTGGGTTCCGAAAAGAAGCAGCCCAAACTCAAGTGCAACACTTGCTTCAGATTGTACAAGATGATATGGATGTTGGGATTCAGAACTCCCCCATGTTATGCAAAGAAAAAGGAAAAGTGAAGAATGAGTATCAAGAGATACAGGGCATGTCACAACTTAAAAGAAGCATGACATAACTTAAAGAGAAACTTCAAGATTGATCCTAAACAACATGTCAAACATTAAGCATGAAAGACAAAATAGTGAAGGGGGCTACCACCATTTATATTCCGATGCGGCAACAAGATCAAAAGTTTAACATTATGCATAAACGTTCAGAGGGCTTTGTATACTTTGAGGTATATCATGATAGATCTAACAACTTCCCCCTAAAGGGAAGTAATAATCAATCTCAAGCCATAAACAAGAGCAGAGGCTTATTTAGGGGAGTTCTTAAAGCAAAACAGTAAGCAATTTAGGCAAATAATGGTGAAAAAAAAGAACTGAATACCAAATAGAGGAGAGTGCACAACAACTTGGTTTAAGCTAAACAAATGAAACATGTTCAGTCTTTAGAGCTTAGGCTAGACCATTTATAGGCATGAAGGGTATTCATACATAGTGTCAACTTGATCCAAACATGTAGGGTCTGGTATCTAACATGATGCAGATGGCTCCATACAAGACATAAGAGGCAGGTAAGTGCTTCCAGTAACCTATGGCTATGACAAGGAATCAGGGATGCTATAATATGTGAGGAAAGGTAAATAACACTTGAGCACATAGGTACAAACACATGACCAGTTACAACAGAACATGAGAACCCATACCATACAAAGATCCTTCTGAAACTCATACCTAGATTAAGATAAGACCACCTAAAGTGTCACTGAATATACAAAAAGCTCATGCATGCTGCCATCAAGGATTTTAATACTTGAAATAAAATAGCATGAGCATGCAATCAGCAAATGACACAAATATGAACGTAAACATGTAATACAAGCACCATGAATCATTCTGGACATGCTTGGATATCGAGACCTCTCAACAAAGGTATATGTTGGTTCTATTGACCCTTAACAGAGTTTAGTATATGCAGAAGTATCAGGAAATGTAGATGGCAAAGAGAGATAGTTATGTATTTCTTATAAGAATGGCTCACTAAATATGCAAGATTATCTTCTCATGATGTACTATACATGCTGACATTTAGATAAATGAGTCCTAAATATGAATGCCCTGGCAGTCATGCCAAGCTATTAAGGGTCAAATAACCAAGTCATTGAATCTTTCAAGCAAACAAACTCAAAGTCCCAAATTATAAGCATATTGATAAGTCAAAAGTTCCCAATTGACTAAAAATACAAGATCACATCAGAACATAATTAATAGTGAGACAGGACAACTGGGCATGCTCATCTTTAACTAGACATGAAGTAGGTATAGACATGTAATTGCTCGGACAGACACCAATGGCCATGTGACCCAAACATAAGTTCAAAACCTCATTTGATTAGGTGATATATCCTCTCATCCATAACCTAACCTAGACATTAGGCATTAAAACAATAAACTCACATTAGTTGCACTTAAGTTACCGATTTTACTTAGAGACAAGCTCACACAAGAAATCAAAGGTAGTCATGATATTTATACAAATTCAAGATTACCAATTCCACATGAACTGAGAACACAAAGAAATGAACGGGAGCAGGCTCCAGTTTTGTCAAAGTATATGCCAACTAATACAAAAATTCAGAGTCCTTTTGTTTCTTCACCTGAGCATGCATTAAAACTAGGTGGATGAACTTGTGAATAGGCAGTAGCAACATGACACACATGAAAACATGCAAGTATTCTTCCCTAAGCATTCATGACAGAGACTTGGCTAATTGAAAACACAAGAAGGGACTTTACCTAATGCTAGACTTGTGCTAGTAAGTGTATTTATGCATAGTATGGATGACATGACTTTAAAGAAAACTGAACTTACAAACTAGACAAGGTAACATTATGACAGGTGGAGAGTTATTCTGCTACATGACATGAACATGATTCTACAACAAACACACACTAGGCATACACTTCAAACAACATGCTACAATATCACATTTTAGCTAAATCTACTACTGGATGACATAACAAGCATGATATGACTTAATTAGATTAATTCATACTTCTAATTCTGCATTCAGATCCTGAATCAGTTCACAATAATATTAATACTATAAAATAGCATGTGATACATTACAATATCACATATTAACATAAACTTACTGAATTTAAGCATAGTAAACGACAAAGGATTTGAATTATAGAAATCTACCACTTGATCAAATAAACAACAGTAATCAACAATAATCAACAATAATCATCCATCAAATATTTCTAAAGCATAACCGAACTAACAAACTTAACATGCTTAAACACTAAGCGTAACAACATAAATAGACTACATTATCGCTAAATCAGTAATAAACAGGCAAACACAAAAAATAAGAAAAATGGGAAGAGTTTGAGTTTACGGACCTTCTCCGGGCAGCGAACCGAGGCGTCGTCTCGAATCGTCGAGTCCTCCCGGAGAAGTGTGTTTATGAGATTGAGAAGAAAACGAGCTTGAGTGTTTCGTGGCGGTGTCGAGCTAGAAACGAGAGTAAAAGAAAAGATTTTTTCAGAATTGAAACTTGTTCAAGAAAGAATTTTTTGGCTCTAAAAAGAAAACTCTTTTGTGAAACCACCAGATAGGTCGATTCTTTGCAACAACTTAAAAAAACAGAGGGCTTTTTGTTCTCTGAAAATCCCCTTCCCCTCAACCACCCACAAAGGGTTCTATTTATAGCCCCAATTGAGACCCTAATGGCTAAGGTTCAAAATTCGAATTCAAAGCAAAGATTGAAAATGTGACGGTTTATTTTCATTTCGAAAACCGAGATGATAATGAAGGGGTACGGGTTTATGCTCTTACCCACCGAGTTCTTGAAGGTGTTCTAGAGGTCCACTACAGCATGCATGCTTTGCAGGTCAATCTGACTCAGACGAGCTATTCAAAGCTCTGTGGTTTGCAGAAAAAAGGGAAAAAAGGGATTGGAGTGATGCAAGGGCTCGATGGTGGAGGGGACATGGTGGCAGTGGTGTGGTGATGGCGTTTGTCCGGCGGGTAAAGGGAGGCGACGGGTGGAAGGCCGCTGGTTTTGGAGAGGGGTCTAGGGTTATTGGTCGATGGGTGTGTTTGGGATGGTTTGTTAATGGGGAATGTGATAAAGAGGTATTGGGTTGGTCGCTTGATTTGGGGATTAGGCGAGTCAGGTTGGTTTTAGGTTTAGATGGGTGTTGGGTTATTTTTTAGGGGTGAAGTGGATATGTGAGAGAATAAGTGGGAGTTGGGGTTTCGGTTGGGCCTGGTCGGTTTTGGCCGATTGGGCCCTATTTTTTTTTGGAATTTGGATTGATTTTTTTTTGGAATTTGGATTGATTTTTTTTTGGGGTTGGAAAATAAATGGGTTATGAGTTTAAAATATAAAAAGAGGTTTTATTATAAAAAGATGTTTTGCAAAAAATGTAAATTATTTAAAATAACATAACGATGTGATAATAATAAAAAACATAATATTTGCGCAATGCTTAATGCTTAATAAAAAATGGAAATGTCATGCAATTTTGCGAAAATAAAATAACATAGAATATTAGGGTAAAAGTATGATTATGATATTAAAATGCAAATGACAGTAAAAAATGCAAATAATAATAATAATGATGATATATATACATATATATGCCTATATTTTAAAATTGTTTGGAGGTTTCAAAAATATTTAAAATTGCAAATAAAATCGGAAAAGATGAGACAAGATTGGGTGTCAACAACCATGCTCAGCTCTTGAGTTACTTTTTGAGTTACGTTTTCCTCCCACACTACTTTTTGGGGATTGCTATTTCTCGTCATGCAAGTGGATTGTTCTTATCCCAACAAAAATATGCAGTTGAGATTATTGAGCGCGCTGGCATGTCCTCGTGCAAATCTACTTCCACTCCCGTCAATACCAAACCCAAACTGGGTGTTGCGGCTGGCTCACCTTACGAGGATCCGTCCCGCTATCGCAGTCTTGCAGGGGCTCTTCAGTATCTTACTTTTACGAGACTAAATATTACGTATGTCGTACAGCAGGCGTGCTTGTTTATGCATGATCCTAGGGTTGAACACATGAATGCGCTCAAACGCATTATTCGATACATCTAGGGAACACTTGACTATGACTTGCATTTAAATCCGTCATCGACATCTACACTTGTCTCGTATACAAATGCTGATTGGGGTGGTTGTCCAGATACTAGACGTTCCACGTCCGGCTATTGTATGTTTCTTGGTAATAACTTGGTCTCATGGTCTGCGAAGCGTCAGTCTATATTATCACGCTCTAGTGCAGAGGCCGAGTATCGAGGGGTGACCAATGTGGTCTCTGAGTCATGTTGGTTACGTAGTCTTCTTTTAGAGCTTCATTGTCCTATTCAGAAAGCTACCTTGATTTATTGTGATAATGTTAGTGTCAATTACCTTTCTGGTAATCATGTTCAACACCAGCGCACTGAACACATCGAGATGAATATTCAATTTGTTCGCGAAAAGGTAGCTCGTGGACTAGTACGCGTCTGCCATGTCCCTTCCAGATATCAAATTGCAGACATCTTTACAAATGGTCTTCCCTTGGTCATTTTTGAAGATTTTAAGGATAATCTCAACGTACGAAGACCGGCCGCTATGACTGCGGGGGTGTGTTAAATATACCCGTGATATACATGGGTTTGTATACCATGTATATCACAGTTTCACAAGGAAACTTTCCATATGTGAAACCGTGGTATACACGGTATACAAGTCCGTGTATATCACGATTTTTGACAAGAATTTATGTAATATAATTATTGTATTTATTGTATTAAATTAGTCTCACTTACCATAGTTATAGGATTCTTGTACAACTAGAATAGGGTTTTGGGATTAGAATATGAATAGATTTTTCCTATTATGAAAATTATAATTTGTATATATACTTTTTCATTAATGAAAATAATCAAGAGATTATTTATTTCACCTCTGTTTACTGAAAAGGAAATTATAGTGCTGCAAGAAATTCAATTATATCTGCACTATTTTTAATAAGCCTAATTAATGCTGAAAATTAAGAAAATTGCCTTCCTATTTGAAGGATCTTCCCATTAATGTCAAACACCAGATTCAGGAGAACTTGCCATTAATTTGCATGGCCAAGCATCAAGTATTTTGTCTAAAATATCACATATTTTTTTTATATCAAGGGACCGAAAAATTCACGTTCTAAATAATAGGTTAAATATGTTTAGACAAACTTATTGATAGACTTACGGATCATCCCATTAATGTCAAACACCAGATTCAGGAGAACTTGCCTATTGACAAAGCTGCAAGAATGAGTGTTTTGTCTAGATCGTGGAGACACGTTTGGGCTTCAATCCCCAAGCTCGTATTTTCTCCTCCGTTTTACTGGAGCTAGCCACCCCGCGCATTAATAAACATCATTAGTACAATTCTGTCGCAGCACAATGGAGCCATTAAGACATTCCTCTTGAATATGTCATCAATAAATTATACTCAGCACTAGTTATTGACCAATGGATGTTTTTGTTGTCGAGAAACGGTCTCATGGATCCAACCATACCGAACTAATTTTATAAAATAACCGTCCGAACCGTATCATTGACATCCTACTTAAAGTCACCTTAGAATTAAACGATGTTGCATTCTTGCGGATGGCAAACCTTGAGAGCCTGCAAGTTAAGACGTGCGTAGGTCTTGACCACTTAAAATATATGCTCCAAAACTCTTGCAATTATCTGTCTTTACCAAGAGCACTAAGACTCTTTAAGTTGGATTATTTCATAGACTGTCGGAAGCTGAAAATAGTTGCAGTTGCAGCAAAAAAACGCAATCAGGATAAAGCGATGAACTTGACCTATCTACTCCACAGCTGGCCAGAAGTTATTCGTCTTATTCTGGACATTTACTACCTAAAGTCTTTTGCTTCTGGTACTGAAGCAGAGAGACTACCCACATGCCTCAACAACTTGAGGGTTTTCTCTCCGTTTGATTTCGATTTCGACGATGAAGATCAAATACTTACCGTTCTAAGAATGCTTAAAAGTTCTCCCAATTTGGAGGACCTTCTATTTATGTCGAGCTTGAAGAAGAAAGGTGGTATGAAATTAGTAGATATAAATCATTTTGAAGAACTAGCCTACAGGACACAAGGTCTCGGACTCACTAAGCTTAAAAAATTTAAAATAGAAAATTTCCATGGTGCAAGAACAACCTTTACTCCAGAAGACAGTCCTTGAGGTAGATGCAGAAAACGTCGATGAAAGCCAATGTTTGAAGATCTCAAAGGAGTTGTTGGGCTTCCCTCAGGCATCTCCTAAATTGAAAATAATATGTGAACCATCAAAACTATGCAAGAAAGTGTTCGCTCTTTAGAAAATTGTGCTCTCAAATAACTTAAATTTTTAGATGAGATATGGCACAAGACACAAAAAACTGAGGCCAACATCCAGTTCTCATGATATCCAAGGGCTTATATTACTATTCTTGTTGTTTTGCTCTGTTTTGAAATGGTTTTTGACATGGTTACTGCAAATGAATAATTTTCTCAATCACCATGAATGTTTACAGAGTTGATTTTTCTAGCTCACAAAAACAACTACGCTGATGGTTTTTCAATTCACTCACCACCAACAACTAACTTGTATCGTATAGAATATTTCCTACAGTTACTCTCACTACTCTTTCATGCAAGTGCAACAAATTGCTTTCAAGCACTAGAGAACACAAATTTCAGAATGCTTTCGAGTACAAGAGTAATTTTCAAATTCTGCAAAATCGTTCTTCATTCATTGACCACTTAATTTCATATTCCTTGAAACATCATGCTTCATTACTATTAGTGAAAGTCGTTCTTAAAATAAGGCGTAACGTTACGCAAGTCAAAATGGTCACTATAAGTCGTTCTTAAAATAAGAGGTAACGTTTTAACATTATTTTGCAAGGAAAAATCAATCCGTCTTCGACTAGGGATTCATTAGAATAATCCTCAACTGTCATTTGAAGAAAGACAGTGTCAACGTATTCTTTACACTTGTGACGTCTGTCCAAGTAAGTTAAGAAGGCTTTTCTTTTCAACAGAACAACTCATATTACCTACAAGATTCTATTTCAAAAGAGAGCAAATTGCTTCCACGCTGCAGACCTCCAACTGAATTTTAAGTTTTCCTCCTTTGTCATCCCGCTATGCCTCGAGGACGCTTTGTCTCTATTTCTGTATTGGTGAAAGTCGACCCCAAAATCCATTTCATCCAAATAAATTTCAGGGTTAGAAGCCCAAATGTTACGCCACAAGTGGGATAAAACACTGGTTCTGGCTGCATCTTTTAGTGGAAGGCGACAGTGAATCTGACGAATAATTTCCATAGGCAAATTGGAAACAACTAGCATTATCTTGTCCTCCTCCAATTTTGGGATCTTTTGGAGTTCTCTTTCTCTGGCCCCTCCTCCTTGGCATATTTTTGGAAGAGGTGAAAACAGTAGTTTCACTATGTAGAGTGACTACTTACTTCAACTTTGGTTTTATTTGTTGGAAAAAAGAAGCACCGGTGGTTGTCATCGGAAAACACCAAAATTGTGTAGCGAACGTCCTTGTGGACGTAAACTTTTATTTCAACTAGTGAATTTATTGGCGCTTAGTGATTGTAAAAAAATTATTAATTGTATTTTAGAAAGATAGAGAAAACATTTATTAATAATTATAGAAGTTATTTGTAAACATTACTATTAGTTATTGTACATAATAATATTATTATTAATTATATTTTGAAACTTTGGAATTTAATAATGGAAAAATCATTATATTATTATAAATAAGGAGTATCATTTTAAATTAGTACGTACATATTTTTGGAATATGTACATTATCTCGGCTTCACATATTGTTTAAATAATGAGCATAAAAAGTATTTAGTTATTCAAATAATAAATTTAAATAACTATATTTGGGCTCTTGCAGTCTTGCGTAGAGATAAAATATGTGAAACCTCTCTCATTCAGTTCATGTCTAAATGTGCTTCATCAATAAAATTAAACATCATCAAAAAGAAACACCATCAACTAATTGGTCAACATAATAGTGATTGCTTTGAAAAGACGTAAATTTTTTTCTCGAAAACTACGTTTACAATGAATTTGATTCATTTTGAAGAGTCTAAGTGGACCTTTTTAGAGAGTATGATTAAGCACTCAAACTTGTACTTAAGAAACATAAATATTTTTGTTACTCATCAGGCTCCCTTCCCGAAAAGTGCATTAATAAACTCAAGACTGAAACAATGAACAAAAAGATAAATATGTTTTGCCAGCAAGCAACTTCAATATCTATAATTAATATATAAAAGGAGATTAGATAAATTTTATCCCATAGGAACCATCACCGCTAAACTATGATCTCCATTCTGGAACACTTCTACTTCTAATATATGGTTATAAAATAGTTTTCACGAGCAAAGAAAATTGATCATTTTCGGAAACATCAAACTTACAGCACATTTTTTAAAGTGAGATCACAACATTCCGGCCATTTCTTGCATCTATGAAAAAATAAAAAATTTAGACTTACTACGAAGTTAGCAGAAAACAAAGGCATATGATTCAAGTATCTGCTGAATGATATGCATATTTATATAGTAATCTTCAAGATTTAATGACAAAAACTCCTCATATTCTACATTAGGTGATTGTCTCCTTTCAATATGTTTCAACTTCTACATTAAGTTCCGGGGAAGAATAACAAATGTAGTGTGGGAGGAAAACGTGTAATTAAGATAATTAAGAGGTGTAATTATGTAGAGCGGAGGACACTGCGTAATTGAGAGTTGTAATTAAAGGAGTGGCTTTTGATTTTTTTAATAAATAACACATTAATTTTAAAATGAGAGAAATTTCAAAACAAAGAGAAAAAAGATAAATGGTCTTCTAGGTCATAAATATGTGTTACATCACTTTGTTTATGCCTAGCTTTAAAACGTAAAATATATGGCGAAAAAATATAAAACACCTTAAAAGGACAGCCTAGTACACACATCTCGCGTTAGCTGGTCTAAGAAAGGACCGCACCCCAACATAAAACACCTTATATATAGATAAAACTTACAAATTTCTAAAGTTCATTAAAGTTTCTGCTTAATATTACATGATAGGAAGAACACAACTTCACTCTTCCTTTTCAATAACCTATTCCTGAAAACCAACGAAAAGTATGTTAGAGCATGCAAATTATAGTACAAGATTCGCTTTCAATCTATAGATAGAGCATAATAAAGAATATTAAGAGGCCTAAGGATTAATTATAAACAATTGTTACATTTCTTAATGCCAATTTCAGAAAACCCAAAAGTCACACGTCCAATGCAACGGGTTTCTTACTTCTTTCTAAAGCTGGCCAGTGGGCCGGGCTCGGGTCTGGCGGGCCGGGTGTGGCGGGGTCGGAGCGGGACGGGTGAAGGGGGCGGGATAGGGGCTGGGCGGGTCAGGCGGGATCGGGTTTGGCGGGATTTTCCGAAGTCCCGTCCCGATCCCGTCGGAATCGGGTCGGGACGAGATCGGGTCGGGGACGGGATCGGTATCGGGTTCCGGCGGGTTTTCCTTTTTTTTTTTTTTTTAATAACATATGTATAAAAAAAACTCAATAAACAAGACAAGATAGTGTAATAAAAACATCACAAGGCTATTTTTGTGCCTCTTATATTATTTAATAGACATATGATTTTTTTGTAATATAAATACAATTGTCTAAATTGCAACTTTGTGGTGTTGTCCAAACGTTGCAAATTACATAATAAAATTGCAATTAAAAAAATTACATTCTCAAAAAAACCTGTTCTAATTGCTTGATAATTTCATGTGGTTCTTCGGTTGGAATTGGTATTTGTTGGTCAAATTGATCCACGTCGCTTCCACCACCTTCGGATAAGATTTCGTTGTAGTTTTCGTCTTCTTCTTCGTTGATCTCCGGTTGACCGCACCTTCTCCGCTCCGCTTGTATCCAATCGCTGAATAATACTGCAATTTCCAAGCTGTCTCCGGCTAATGAGTGTATGTGGTCTCCTATTTGATATCTGTCGGCAGAAAAAGCGCTTTCAGACGCAGTTGATGACGCTTGAATGTTCAAAACATCTCAGACCATCATTGAAAGTGTCGAAAAGGTCTTCTCATTCCCCCTCCAGTATTTCAGCAAGTCTTCATGTCCATCTTCATTGATAACTTCTTGGCATGCGATGTAACCCTCGCAAAAAAAAATATCAAACTCGCTAATTTGGTTAGTAGCGGTACGGTCGCACATTCTATTTCTGAGGCTTTCAATACTAGCCGCAGAAACAACATGTCTTTTGTGAGGTCGTGTTGAAGATGAAGAAGATGGTATGGAAGCCGGTAGGTTACTAGCACTTTCTTGTTGGTAAAACCTATATATTTTTTTGCATTGGTCTTCTACGCTAGACAACACTTCTTCTTTAGTTTGTTCAATATGTGGTGGGTGATTTAGATTTTTTGAACTTGGAGGTGGTAGTACTTCTATGTAATCTTAAATAGTTTCAATAAGTGTTTTAGTACCGTCTATTTTAATAGTCGGATTTAATACAGCACCAATAATATAAATAGTGGGAATAGGAATAAAATATTTTTTTATTTTGATAAACATTTTTTTAATAGCTGCCATATAAGCTGGTTTTTCCATATATTCACTAAGTAATAAAAATATTAGAGTTATATAAAACAACATAGTTGAAATAGTAGGATAATATATACCGGAAAATTCTTTTGTTGCTTGAAAAAATTTCTCTAAAAATACAATAAGTTCGGAAAATTTTGCCCAATCACTATCTACAACCATATAAGCTGGATTTTGATTATGAGAGTTAAAAAATAAAGTTATAGGTTTTCTATAGTCATAAGCAACAAGTAGTTGCTCGTATAAAGAATTCCACCTAGTGGATACTTCTTCTGGAATTTTTCTATAAGGTGGTCCACAATAGTGACAAGTTTTTTTATATTCTTTTCTTCGTTATACTCTATTACTTTTTAAAATAAAGTTTATAGCAAATTGTATTTTACTAAGAATGTCTTCAAAAAGTGATAGACCATCCTTTAAAATTAAGTTATATATATGACACGCGCATTTTATATGAAAATGATCTGAAAAAGATGAAGTTAAACTATTTTTTAAAATTGTAATAGCGTAATTGTTAGAAGAAGCGTTATCTAATGTAATAGTCATAATTTTATCAGTTATTCCATAATAATGGCACACTTGATAAATATTTTCTGCAATAAAAGTACTAGTGTGCCTATCATCTATATATCTATACGCTAAGATACGTTTTTGCATAGACCATTTATAATCTATCCAATGACAAGTTACCGTTAAATAATCATGATCGTTAGTACTACAACCTATATCAGACGTGATAGATACTTTGCCATTAAAATGATATAATGAATAACGTAAATATTGTTGATATTCATGTGCGAATTTAAATACATCTCTCTTAACAGTTGATCTAGGAAAACCGTTAAAAGCAAGATTATATATATCTCTAATGTAATGAATAAAACCGGGAGATGAAGAAAATGAAAAAGGCAAACCCTCCACAACAACTAATTTTGATATTGTTTCCCTATCTCTATGTTTATTGTATTTAGTGCCTACAATCCCCCCCATCATAGGGTTAATTTGATCATGTACTTGGTCCGGGACAATATCAGTATGTGAACCTTGTCACGATGGAGCGGGCGTTTGTGCACCTGGTTTTGAAGCCTGGTATTGGGCATACCTAGCTGGATGAGCCCTTACTACGTGTCTCATTAAACCCCCCCGTCCCACCGTGACCTATTTCAGTTTTAAATTTTAAAACATCTTTACAAATTTTACATCTAGCTACTTGATTCTCTACGTCCCTATCAAAAAATATCCATGCATCTGATTTTAATGGTCGTTTTACTGGACCTCGTCTCATACTAGGGGGAATATGAGGCATTTCAGTTGAAGGTGCACTAGTTGGTGTGTTGTCATCAACATTAGTGGGTGTATCATCTAGATCATCGTCTAAATTAAAGTCTTCTTGAGTTCTAGAAAATAGCTCCTCGTCTAAATCTAATGGTATTGTAGGAAAATGTCCAGTATCAACAAAATCATCATGTTAGGAATATGATGACTAGAAGAAGTATCATTGCCCTTGTTACCCCTACTAGAAGAAGCACCCTTACCCTTACCCTTAAACATACCTCTTAATCCTTCCATTTTAATTATGATAATAAATAATTTAAGATAATAAAACTAAGTACGCTAAACAAAATAAACAGACAATAATAATTTAATGAAGGAACGAATGTACCAAACGCCGACATAACGTCGACGTGTAATCGAGAGGTTGAAAATTGAAACTTTGCTCGATGGAAGATCCTCAAGCTAGTTGCCAACTTCAACAATTCCCAAATGAATAAATAAAATTGAATATTTAGTAAACAATGTAGACTTGTAGAGAGATATATTGAGAGATTAGAGAGATTGTAAGAAGAATTTGTGAGAAAGATGAAGAGAAAATGAGTTATTTATAGTTGGAAAATTAGATTAAAGTGTAAATATAATAACTTATGGGTTAAAAATAAATATTAAGGGGGGGGGGGGGTGGGGGGAGGGGGAGGCCAAAAATGGCCGTTGCACAACGGTCAAAATCTAAAATGGTCGTTGGTGCAACAGTTATTTTTGCAAAGGGGGGGGGGGTTACAGGGGGGATCGGGATCGCGTCGGGATTGGCGGGACTGGGGCGGGACGGGACTGGGGCGGGCCGGGACGGGCCGAGATGAGACATTGTCCCGGTTCGAGTCCCGATATCGATTTTTTTTTACTACGCGGGTTCGGGGCGGGGCGGGGCGGGACGGGGCCGGGACTGGCCGTCCGGCCCACTGGCCAGCCTTAACTTCTTTCACATTTATGTGCTAATTCTTAAACAATTTCAATTTTGAGCATTAAACTTAGTGTCATAAAGAAGGGCTCATCAATTGGAATTTACTATCTTCACTGTAAACAATTTTTTTTAATTGTGAGGCAATAGTTGAGAAAAATAGAAAAATAAAGAAAAAATAGAGAAAAAGTCAGATTTTTAATTGTGATACTATTTTGAGAAATAGGAAAAATAGAGAAAAAGTCAGATTTATATTAATATATATATAGATTTTTATTTCAACCTTTCCCATAGTATGCCAAGAGTATATATTTAAGTCCACAATAATTAAGTCCGTTATTCTTATAAAATAATTAGTTCATAAAGAAGTAAATGAGTGATAATAATCATCAGGAGAGCCGAATGGGTGTAAACCAAATACAATAGTAACGGATTAATGCATCATAGTAATAATGAATGACATAAAGAAGGTGTATTTAATATATATATATATTTGTAGATTTTTTGGACATCAAAGAAGGGGAAAATGCAAAAATATGAGAAAAAAATAAATAGAAATAGTGGTCATAAAGAGGTGTTACATCACCTTATTTATTTTTAATTTCATTATATATATTAGGTAACTGATCAGCGCTTCGCACAGTCAAACATATCACATTGTAAATTTAGTTGTACCAAAATATTTCATGTATCAAGAATAAAAATAAAATAAAAAATGTAAGATATACGTATGAAAAATTTAAAAATAAATTTCAACAAAGCACGCATTTGGACTCCGATTGAGCTCATAGGCAAATCATCACAGGTTTTGTGACGACTAAGACAACTTCTGATTGGTAAATATGCTTGAGTTTCTTAGTTTGCGCTCGTCAAGTACAGTAAATTAATAATAAATGTTTTGATTCAATAATTCTCTTCAGAACTCAGAGGTGAAAACAAATATCTGACAAATGAATAACTATTCTACATGAAATTATTAAGTTTATTGAGTACAAACCTATTATAAGCACTAAAAGAGATAAACAAACCAATCTGGACTCTGGAGTCGTGTTGAGTGCTTTGACTTAATCTTAACCTCTTTCATATTTCTTCTTTAAAAAATAGAAAAGTTATTTATTTTTTAAGAGTGCATTATTGCATGTCTTTCTGCTTTGGTTTATCAGGTTTGAACAACATGATCATGAATAGGTGATAAAGACATTATATTATTAGCAGTTTCTATGTTTTTTATGTGTACAACCTAATTAACTGCAATTTATTTTTTGGAAAATAAACACAAGGCAATTAAAATATAAAAGCAGATAACTACAAACATATTTTTTATATTACCGATCGATTCAATATAGAGTATTAATTAATTAAATTGTTAGAACATTGAGAGAATACTAAAATTCCGAAGGACTTAAATGTGCTTGTACTCTAAGAATGCAGAAAATTGAAAAGTAAAAACAAATTTATCAAGCTAAAACACTAAAATTGAACTGTATTATGTTATACAACTTCATATCCAAATAATCTCAAGAAAATAATAGTAGTGCATCAAACAATACTAATATTATGTACAATTTGATATTACCTATTCTTGAGGGAGTGATCGGGATTAAGCCGCGTGGTGAAAAAGCACTATTTGCTCAAGTGTTAGGTCCGGGGCTACGGATAAGCAAGAATATGTAAGAATAAAACAGTAACAGCTAAAGCAATTAAAACAGTTTCTGGATGTTGCCTTCAATGTTGTGTCAACATCTGAGGCAACATTGTGATAAAACAGTTATAAACCTTTATAGAGTAAATGCAGCGGAAAAGTAAAGAGACACAAAGTTTATATTTTCAAGGGTATATATTAATATATCCTTTGATGGTCAATGACCAAAGAATTGTATAAATTATATACAATTACAAATGAATTTCTTTTTACAAGATTGAACAATAAATGCAAAAAAGAAATTACAAACAAAAGTGAAGTCATGAGATGACTTCAAATTTAAAGTTAAAAGATCTAAAAGACAAATACAACATCTTCATTACTATTGCTTGAAATATAAGCTTGATCTTGAATCTGAGCAGCAGTAGTAATGTGGGACTAGATGTTGTTATACTACTTTAGGCTAAGTGTGTTGATCCAGTTTCTAATGTGAATATCCGAGAGCTCTCTTGGTAATTCTTCTTGTTCAATACTGGATATCGATACTCTGAAGTTCCCTTCTATTTATAGTGTGGAACTTCCCTTGAAATCCTCACTGGTTGGTTGTGGAGGCTGAGTAAAAGAAGGCTTCAGCTTGGACCAGTTCTTGCTCCTTCAAAAGCTCAACGTTCTGGACTTGGTCTTCACGCTGCTTCCTCTCCAAGCTTTGACTGTTTCTTTTACCATATTTTAAGCACAACATCATTGTTAGCTTGCCTAGGTCATTTTTTACTCACAGTAACACAACCTATTTTGGCAGGAAGAATAGGCAAAATCGTTACAGAAATGTTGTCAGGAATGTTGTCACAACATCGCAGGCAACATTCTTATTTTCATAAGATGTTGTCCTGAGCATTTACAGATGTTGTCACAACATCCATCCAACATAAAAAATATCCCCATTTTTGCCTTTCTTCACAAAACTCCATACAAAGCAAAAATGACTAGGATACTGATTCCCGATGTAGTCCTTTCATTCTAAGAATTAGTAGGATCAGTGCTATGCTCTCCCCCTTTACCTGCAGTGTTAAATTCCAAGCAGTGTAGTATCAATGATTTGACTAGAATATAGACTTACTTACAACAATTGTGTAATCTGTCTACATTACTCATTCATACCAATCCACATCAGGCAACCATATATAAAAAGCTTTAGAAAGCAGTTATAATGTCTGCAAAAACAGACCAAATGTCCCAAAGTAAAATATTACAAACACAAATAATATTCCAAATGTCATGATCACAGTAGCTTCCAGTAGCTTTCTGTGATCGATCACTCTGTCGCAACATTGTGCAGCACTATCTTCATCTTCAGTATCTTCATCTTCAGCATCAGAAGTAGTCAGCAACCATCTCAATTCTTCTCCCCCTACATCATTTCCTGCACCCTCCTCCCCGTCTGCCGCTTCCAGAGCATCATCGCCAGCCTCCCTCGCTCGCTTCCGCCAGAAGACGCATCAACAGCCTCTCCTCGCTTGTCCGCAGCAGCAGCAGCATCGATCAACAGCTCCCTTGTCCGCTCTGCGCTTCAAAGAAGCAAAGATCATCTTCCCCTTTTTTTGAAGAAAGTAAGCCCATATAGTAGTTTCTGGCTCGCACTAGTTCTTGAATTTGCATGTCAAGTTCAACAATGTGTTATCGAAGCCAGTCTTTGGACATTAGGACCTTTCCTTGAGCAATGTTGTCAGGAATGTCGGCAACATCCTGTGATGTCGTAGTGTCCCGTTCATCTTTCTTTCAGGGAAGATCAATAACCTTGTCCCTACTGTTAACAACTGCTCGTTGTACTGAGTAAACCTCTAAGGCTGGACTCAGTTTTTCTCCTTTTGGAGTCTTAAAACCTTGGTTGAGCAGGAATTGAAAAATCAATGAGGGGTATGGAAGAGCAGAGTTGCTTTGATTTTCTGCCAAGTTGACAACATGGTTGAATATAAGTGTTCCTAAGTCAACTTTCTGATTCCATCCAATCTTGAAAAGCAGTGATGCTTGATCAAGGGTCACTACTGTCTCGTTGAGGGAGGGTAGCCAGTTGTATATAGCAAGTTCGTGCAAAGTGGAAAACAAGGCAGTGAGTTTCGACACAAGGCTGCGAGGAGCCCAAACAGTGATCAAATTCTCTGTAAGGTACTTGATCATTGAATTGAGTTCCTCCACAGTGGGGTTTGGTTGAGGTTCTCTTTCACTAATAATTATCCCAAGAGTGGAGTTGATGATATTATGTGTAAAATTGTATAACTTGTTGTATAGGTACACTTTTCCAAATTTCTTTAAGGTTGTGTCCTTAACAGCAAGCGTCAAATTAGCATAGAACACCCTAATCACCTTCTCATAATAAGGATTCTTACCAGATACAGAGCTTAAGATGTTTCGACTACTTAAAAAATCCACTAACCATTTTTGGAGAATGAAGTTAGGTCAATCACCTTCTCCCCTCTAACTCTTCTATTCTTAAACCAATTTCAGTTACTGGAGCATGATTTAGTTTGAAACATGGAGGAGTAAGGAATTACCTCAGAATTTGTTTCAGATTCTGTGTTTTCTCGTTCGGATGAGGTGGCTGCAGGTGTTGCCTCGGATGTTGGGGCAACATAGTCTGGGTCCATTTTATCGTCTGTTGCCTTTGATGTTGAGGCAACATTTTTGTCAAAATTCCAGTATGTTCTATGGACCCTTTTAGGAATGAAGTTTCGTAGAGGTGTGTCATCAGACATCTCTTCTTCTTCTTTTTCCTTCTCAAATTCTGCTTGTGGAGTGGAAGTTGATGGAGTTCTGGAAGAATTGTGCACACTAAAATTGGTGGCAGTGCTGCTGCTTGTGGTAGTATCAACAGGGAAAGTCGACGCTTCCCTAGATCTTTTGGCAGACTGGTATTCACCGAATTAGTTTTCGAAAACCCTCTTTGACCTTCGCGTCGAAAATGTCGATTTTGAGGCAAGGTTCGAGAAATCAGATATTGCATCAACATCGATTGGGTTTTCATTATCGCCTGGGTAGCTCACCTGTAATGGCTTATCTGAACCAAGCAGGATCATAGCCTGTGTGCAGTCCTCCTCGACTGGTCTCAAGTCATTGATGGAAGTATAATGCTTGTAAACCTTGTTGTTATTTGCTGGACTAGTCGACATTGGAGAATAATCTTTGGTGTTTGTGGATTTTGGGGACACGGACATGGTAGAGGGTTTTGAAGGATTGGGTGTGTTGGAGAAGCTTTGGGTTTTGAGAAATGACGGTGTTGTTTGGGCAGCCATGGTTTGATGGATTGGTAGTCGGCTGATGTGACAATTCCAAGACAAAAATGGGAGGTTTTATTATGGCAAAGTATACTTACACTCAAACTCATTTTCCTTAAATTTAGATTGTATAGAAGAATAAAAACTCTTTACACACCTAAAATAAGGATTGTCATAGCACATATCATCATTTAAAAAAACGGTCATCTAGAATTTTTGGACTTCCAGTTAAAGACAGAGACGTGTTAAATACCAAAAACAGGAATAAAATAAGATAAACCAGATTGATCAATGTACTGGAACACGATATTGTTGATGATGTTGGCAACATTTCGAAGTTAAACAAGCATTATGAGACTCCAAGAATTTTCTGATTTGGCAGATGATATTTTCGTATATGTTTCCTATGAGACTGATCGCTGGACTAATGTAACATTTTACCATTGTCCTTAATCAACTTACTTAAACACATACATATTAAAAAAAATATTAAGAAATTTTCAACCTTTTTGAAGCACGTGGTACTCCTATAGAATAGGAACGATACCAATCTTAGAGCTTTGCTCTTTTTGTATACATTCAAATCTTTTAGTAGAGGCTTTGCCTTCATATCTTGTCCTTTTAGAGTTATGCTTGAATCTTTCGAAATAGTGCAATATCTCTACAACACTTATCCTGTATCTTGACTCAGCAGTAAATGTTATCCAGAATGTTAGGACAACATTTCGGACAACATCTACTTAGTCTGTCTTATTTTCAAAGAAAACATAGACCAAGAGATTTTTTCAAGTTAGAAAATCTCTCATGATCTAAAGGTTTGGTAAAAATGTCAGCCAGTTGACAAAAAGTATCAACATGTTCGATTTGAACTAGCTGTTTTTCTACTAAGTCTCTTAGAAAATGATGTCTTATATCTATGTGCTTTGTACGTGAATGCTGAACAGGATTTTTGGAAATATTAATAGCACTCAGATTATCACAGTACAAAATCATGGAGTTACTAGATATGCCATAGTCATCTAGCATATGTCGTAACCAAATCAGTTGAGCATAACAACTTCCGGCTGCCACATATTCAGATTCGACAGTCGAGAGTGATACACAACTTTGTTTACGACTGTACCATGAGACTAGATTATTGCCAAGATAGAAACACCCACCACTAGTGCTTTTTCTATCGTCTACATCACCGGCCCAATCCGAGTCACAAAATCCTATTAGATTAGGATTAGTGTCTTTGGAGTACCAAATTCCCAAGTCACTTGTACCGGCAACATATCGAATGACACGTTTCACAACATTAAAATGAGATACCTTGGGACTGGCTTGGAACCTGGCGCAAACACATACGCTAAACATGATATCGGGGCGACTGGCAGTAAGGTATATAAGGCTACATATCATAGATCAGTATAATGTTGGGTCAACATCTTGTCCAACATCGTCTTTACATATCTGTTGCGCAGAACCTATTGGAGTCTTCATGTGTTTAGCATTTTTCAGACCAAATCTCCTAACAAGATTCTTGGCGTATTTGCTTTGAGATATAAAGATCCCATCTTCATTATGTTTAATCTGCAAGCCTAAGAAAAATGTTAGTTCTCCAATCATGCTCATCTCAAATGTTGTCGACATTGCTTCGACAAAAGACTTTACTAGTGATTCTGTAGTCGAACCAAAAACAATATCATCAACATAGATTTGAGCTATTATTACATCTACACCGTGTCTTTTAATGAATAATATTCTGTCAGCTTCCCCACGGGTAAAACCAAACTCAACAAGAAATTTAGTTAGACGACCATACCATGCACGTGGTTCTTATTTTAGTCCATACAAGACTTTCTTGAGCTTGTACACATGATATGGATGGTGAGGATCCTCAAATCCCTTTGGTTGTTCAACATAAACTTCTTTGTCCAAGTATCCATTGAAGAAGGCACCTTTAACGTCCATTTGGTGCAAGGTAATCTTTAGATAGCAAGCAATAGCAAGAAACAATCTTATTGACTCAATTCTAGCCACAGAAGCGAAGGTCTCGTCATAGTCGATACCTTCTACTTGTGTATAGCCTTGAGCAACAAGTCGAGCTTTATTCCTGACAATCTTCTCTAACTCATCTGATTTGTTTTTGAATATCCACTTAGTCCCAATAACATTTGTGTTGTTGGGTTGTGGTACCAAGTCCCAAACCTCATTTCGGTCAAATTGTTCAAGCTCCTCTTGCATGGATTGAATCCAAAAATTATCTTTTAATGCTTCCGCAATATTTTTAGGTTCCAAAGTAGATGTAAGACAAGAGAGACTTACCTGTTGATATATGATGGACATGCACACATACCTTACCATTTCTCGATAATTTACTGGCTCTTTCCATCTTGTACGCCTCTCCTCAAAAACTTCCCCTATCACCTGGTCGGGTGGATGATTCCTTCTAATCCTCAATGGAGGGTCTCTTCTCACTTGATCATTCAGTTCAGTAGAAGATTCCTCCTCGATTTCGTCCCCTGTGTTTTCTCTTGGAGGTTCAGATGTTTCTTCTGATGTTGGGACAACATCTGGGCCTACATCTGTTTCTTCAGTGGATTGCTTCTCTTCAACTGCAACCACAATGTTATTTTCTGAAGATCTACCAGATATATCCAGCAGGTCATCAAAAATAACATTGACTGATTCTTGTATGATCTTTGTCCGAAGATTGTATATTCGATAAGCATGGCTATTCTGAGAGTAGCCAACGAATATTCCCTTGTCACTCTTAGAGTCAAATTTGTCCAGTTTATCCCTATCATTAAGAATATAGCACACACACCCAAAGACATGAAAGTATTGTACTATAGGTTTCTTTCCATTTAACAGTTCATAGGGTGTCATCTTGGTCCCTGGCCTTAAATAAATTCTATTAGTTATGTGACATGCCGTATTCAAGGCTTCTGCCCAAAACCTTTTTGACAATTGCTTAGAACTTAACATAACTCTAGCCATTTCTTGTAGAGTTCTGTTCTTTCTCTCGGCAACCTCATTTTATTGAGGTGTTTTTTGTGCCGAAAATTCATGGAATATGCCTTTCTTTTCGCAGAATTTTGCAAAGGTCTGATTTTCAAACTCCTTTCCATGATCAGATCTAATTCTGAAAATCAAAGAACAAAACAGATTTTTAATCCTAAAGTAAAGTGTTCTAAACATCTCAAATGTTTGTGATTTTTCTTTTAAAAAATAGATCCAAGTGAATCTGGAAAAATCATCTACTATCACATAAGAATATCTCATTCCTCCTAGGCTATCTACCTCAATTGGACCCATAAGATCCATATGCAATAATTGGAAATAATGAGACGTACCTGAATGTTGTCCGTCATGTTGGACAACATTATGAGAGACTCGGGTCTGCTTTCCTTTCAAATAATCTTCACACAGTGTTTTATCTTTTGGATCCAGTCTGGGAATGCCTCTGATAGCTTCAAATGAGATCAGCTTCTCCAAGGTGTCGTAGTTGACATGTCCCAACTTTTGATGCCAAAGTGTCAGGTCACCTACCTTTGCGGAGTTGCAAAACTCTTGTCTACCGACTAGATATCAATTATCTCCCGTTCGGGTTCCTGACATGACACATTTATCTGCAGAATCGGTAACCTTGCATCCAAGCTTGTTGAATTTCACCTCGAGATCATCATCACATAGTTGGCTTATGCTAAGAAGATTAGCAACCAAACCTTCTACATGAAGAACATTTTTCAAGGTTGGTACATTCGGAACATTAAGAGTTCCTTTACCAATTATCTTACTCTTACTTCCTCCTCCAAAGGTCACGTATCCTCCATTGAATGCTCCATACTCCTTCAATAGGCTTTTGGTACATGTCATATGACGTGAGCAGCCACTATCGAAATACCAAGACCCTATAATGTTAGTACGCAAGGCAGTTATGCACACATTACATTTCAGATTCAGTTTGGGTACCCATTCCTTTTTCTTCCTTCTGCTTTCAGGCTAGTTGCTTTGAATGTTGTCAGTGATGTTAGGCAACATTGCTGCCGATATTTTAGGCAATATTCTGAGTGCAGAGTTTTGAAGTTTGTAGCAGTAGGGCATAAGATGTCCTAACTTTTTACAGAAGCTACATACAAACTTCGATCCAATTTCAGTGATCTGAGAGTTACTCGGATTTTCTTTGACAAATTTTATCCTCTCAGTTTGACTATGGATTCTGGAAGTATTTGTTTTTCTAGGAGATTGGTACCCAAGCCCAGCCCTTGTAGGTTTATTGAAGTTTAATATTTCATCTAGTTTAGAGGTTCCCATGTTGAGCCTTTGAAAGGTGGTCTCAGCTACATTCAATCGTGCACGAATCTTACCAAGCTCTAGGTCCTTCTTGGTAAGTACCACCTCTAATTGATTGATTGTGCCTTTCAGATTGCTAATCTCAAGAGTCACTAATTTTGCTTTTGAGTCTAGTTGCTCAGATTCAGTGATTAAGGCTTTACAAAGACTTTGTAATTCCTTTATTACGTCGTCTTTGGAATCAACTAGATCCAAATTTACAGCCTTAGATAAAGAGTTAAATCCACTAAAACAATTTACATAAGAATAGTCAAAGTATACATACCTCTCTGATGTTGAAGACATTCCAGATGTTGAGTCTGATGTTGTTCCTGATATTGTCGCAACATTGTCAACAACATCTTCATCGTCAGACAGTGAGTGTTCAAACACGGATGCCAGCATTGCCTGTGATTCTTCTTCTTGATCTCCTTCCTCTTCTTCGTTCTCATCATCGCTAAGAGTTACCCACATGAACTTACCAATTTTTCTAAGGGTGTTTGCACACTCATTAGTGTAGTGTCCCCAACCCGAGCATGCATGGCATTGCACTCCCTCGAGTTGTTTGGGATTGAAATTGGTACTGTCGGAGTTAGATTTCCTCAGTGGATTGTGATTACTTTGATCAGAAGGTGACCTATTCGGCTGTTTATTAAAGAGTGGATTTTGATGCTGTTTGTATTTGGATTTATTGCGATCAATGTTGATCTTTCTCACCGTCGAATTGAATTGACGAGTAAGTAAGGTAACAGTTGCACCATTTCCCAGTTCTTCCAAGTTTTCTTCCTCGTTTTCCAATTCAGTTTCCGAGGTTTGTCCTTGGAGTGCCAAAGTCTTATCTTTATACAGATTTCTTTGGCTCTTCATGTTCATCTCATATGTTTGAAAGATGCTCATCAAGGCATGTAGATCCATAGTATTGTGGACCTCTTCAATAGCACAAATCTTAGTATTAAACCTTTCAGGAAGAGATCTGAGAGCTTTATCCACAAGTTGTGTGTTGGTTAATGGAGAACCAAGCACTTGACACTGATTAGCAATGTCAATTAAATTTTCAAAATAGGATTTTATGTCTTCAGATTCTTTCATCCTTAAGCGTTCGTATTGGCTCAAAATCATGTGAAGCTTTGTACGTCGTACACTTGAGGTACCTTCACAATGAGTTTGTAAGGTCTCTCAAGCGTCATTGGCCGTAGTACAATTCTGGATTAGTTTGAACATATAGAGATCTACCCATCCAAATATCGCATTTAGGGCCTTTTCATTGAAGCTCGCACTGTTGATCTCTTCCGCGGTCCATTCAGATTCGGGTTTGGTAAGTACATCACCATTCTCATCTGCTGGGTACTTGGGAATCACATAGCCTTCGGAAACTGATCTCCAAGCTCGAACATCATGGATTTGATGTGCGAATGTAGTCGGATTTTCCAATAGGCATAGTTAGTTCCGTCAAGAATTGGAAGTCTACCAACGTTTTGTATAGCTGAGTCCATATCCGTAATATTCAGAATCAAACACTTATTGTATCAAGTGTTGGCTCTGATACCACTTGTTGGGTCCGGGGCTACGGATAAGCAAGAATAAAACAGTAACAACTAAAACAATTAAAACAGTTTATGGATGTTGCCTTCAATGTTGTGTCAACATCTGAGGCAACATTGTGATAAAAGAGTTATAAACCTTTATAGAGTAAATGCAGCGGAAAAGTAAAGAGACACAAGATTTATATTTTCAAGGGTATATATTAATATATCCCTTGATGGTCAATGACCAAAGAATTGTATAAATTATATACAATTACAAATGAATTTCTTTTACAATATTGAACAATAAATGCGAAAAAGAAATTACAAACAAAAGTGAAGTCGCAGATGACTTCAGCCTAAAGTTAAAAGACCTAAAAAGACAAATACAACATCTTCATCACTATTGCTTGAAATATAAGCTTGATCTAGAATTTGAGCAGTAGTAGTAATGTGGGACTATATGTTGTTATACTACTTTAGGCTAAGTGTGTTGATCCAGTTTTTAAGGTGAATATCCGAGAGCTCTCTTGGTAATTCTTCTTGTTCAATACTGGATATCGATACTCTGAAGTTCCCTTCTATTTATAGTGTGGAACTTCTCTTGAAATCCTCACTGGTTGGTTGTGGAGGCTGAGTAAAAGAAGGCTTCAGCTTGGACCGGTTCTTGCTCTTTCAAAAGCTCAACGTTCTGGACTTGGTCTTCACGCTGCTTCCTCTCCAAGCTTTGACTGTTTCTTTTACCACATTTTAAGCACAGCATAATTGTTAGCTTGCCTAGGTAATTTTTTACTCACATAAACACAACCTGTTTTAGCCGAAAGAATAGGAAAAATCGTTACAGAAATGTTGTCACAACATCGCAGGCAACATTCTTATTTTCATAAGATGTTGTCCTGAGCATTTACAGATGTTGTCACAACATCCATCCAACATCAACAACAAGTCACTCTAATTTAAGCTACTTCAAACTATATAAACAAATTCAAGTCTGATTAATAAGTTCTCAAAGAATTCCCAAATATAGAGAATCAAAGAAATTGAGAACTTAAAACATAAAAGTTTGTAGTCTTTTTCAAGAAAATACTTTGTTCAAACACCATTAGCAGTCTCTTTAGAAAAAAATCACTTACCATCGGTGCAATCTTGATGAACTCTCAAGTCATTTCTATGTCGATCTACTACAATTGTGTGATGTCCTATAGAAAATATATATAAGTACATGAACAAGTTTTGTTGGAAATTTACTAACGTGGAATTAAGCTTATCCCTTTATTTATGACTCGAACAATTGAGCCTCGCACGTCGGAAATATGATTTCCACACACGTGTAATCTTAGTGCCAAGTATCGTAAATTTCGTTAATGAAAGAGATATTGGTACGTAAGTGAAATGTTTGAGACATAGAATGATGGATGGTTATTGGATAAATAACAAGTGTTCCACGTTGGTAAACAAAGGAAGGATTGTGCGAGGTGTTAGATGGAACGGTTCGGAAAGGGCCGCGAAGCCGAGAAGGGCCGCGGCGCCTCGCGGACTAGGCCGCAGCGCCGAAGCGCCCCCTTGTAGCGCCGCGACGCTTCCCAGGCAGTGTTTGCTCGACGAAATCCCAAAGGTTTGGCTGTTGAGGGGGTTTCAATGGCATTGAATCCAACCAATAATGGTCATTACTTGGACCATTATGTTGCTGCATTACTTGGGGGTTAAATGTCATCCATTACATGACAATTGATTGTCATTGTGAGGCACTTGAAGATGCCATCTTTCACGCCTATAAATTGAGGCTTTGACTCAATTCTATAGATGAACATATTATATGCACATATGAATAGAAAAACAAGTTCACAACACCAAGGTCAGATTTTCCTAATATCAATCCTTCTCTTCGCAATCTTCATTATTCGTGTTCTTCGCTGAGATCATTTGTGTAGGCTTGCACACTTGATAGTTTGTTATTTCATCTTGGGAAACTATTGTCCACACTTCCGTAAAGCCTATATACGGGGGCAATCCTGTCTTAAAGACAGAGAGCCATCTCTCGACTCAGTCGGTGGTGTAGTGGTTTATCTAATTGGTGGCTATGTGTTTCAGGTGTTAACTTAACAGACGAAGGACTCTAATCGTTCGTATTTTCAGCGGATCTACAAGCCACAAGGGTAACAGCTCATGTTTTTGTATTTCCGAATACATGATCTATATTTGAAGTTACAATTCAAGATCAAGATATTGACAACTTATTGTTGTCCTCTTTGTTGTTTATCCTTTCGATCACTGTAATCGTTATTTACTATTTCCGTTGTTGCTTTACATATTCCAACAAGTTTCTCGAAAGACACAGATAATATATTGTACGAAAAGGGATAGAATAAGAAAACCTAGTATTAAGTCGAAAACAGAAGTGTGCGGACCATGTTATTGATGGTACGTATAATTCTTTCAGCCTTTCCGTTTTGGGAAGAAGTATAGGGACAAGAAAAACGGAAAACCATGCCTTGTTTAGAACAGAAATTGTGAAATGCCGAGTTATTAAATTCACGTCCATTATCACATTGGAATGATTTAATAGGTTTTTCAAATTGTGTCTTAATGAATTTTTGAAACTCGAGGAATTTTGCAAAAACGTCAGATTTGAATTTCAGTGGGTAAATCCAGACAAAATGTGAAAAATCATCCAAGAATACTAGATAGAATTTATGACCCAAAGAGCTAGCAATCGGAGATGTCCATAAATCAGCATGAACAATATCAAAAGGAGAAAAAGTAACACTGTTTGATGACATAAATGTAAGATGAGTATGTTTGCCTAGTGGACAAGAAAAACAGTGTTGGGCAATTTTCCCATTATTACATTGAATACGCTTAGAAGTCCTAAGAAAAGTAAAAACTGGGTCTCCGGGGTGTCCGAGTCGGTTGTGCCAAGTTGAGGGAGAGATCGCCGCAAGGGATAGAGGTGCTTGCGGTCTGACAACGGAAGATTGAGTGAATGGGTAGAGGTCTCCCACACTATTGCAGCGTGTAAGAATTTTCCCCGTATTGAGTTCCTTCACAGAAAAACCAAAAGGGTCAAATTCCACAGACACAGAATTATTGCTAGTGAATTTTCTAACAGAAATTAAGTTTTTAATGATGTTAGGTGTGTATAGGACGTGGTTTAGGGAGAAAGGTGGATGTGGATGTTTGGTGTGTGTGTTACCGTAACCTTCAATTGGAATGCGATTACCATTGCCGACAGTAATAAATTGAGGACACTTTAGCCGACGTAGTTGAGATAGGTTACCTGACGACCGGGTGAGGTAAGATGTGGCTCCGGTGTCCATGTACCAATTGTCGTCGGGCTGGTGAAGGTTCACGGTGGTGTATGCCTGGCCCAAATCGATCGGGCCGGCTGGCCGCTGCAGCCGCTATTCTTCTGGATCGCAATGGGCTGCCGCAGTTCGCCGCCGCCGGATCAGAATGGGCTCGCCGCCGCCGGGTGGGCTCGCCAGTGGTGGCAGGGCCCAACAGGCTCGACCAAGGTCGCTGAATCGGGCCTCGCAGCCGGTACGGGCATGGCGAGGCCCGCTTCGCTTTGGTTGGGCCATCGCCGCTGGTTAGACCATCGCCGCCCAGCTGGCCGGCCGTTGTCGACCCATCGTTGCGTTGGCCCTTTCCGCGGCCTTGCTTTTATTGTTGCGACCTCTGCCGCCACGACCTCCATTTCCATCGCTCGCCGCTGCCGCCGTTAGAATCGCCGTTACCGGGCCGCAGTGTCGCGATCCCGTCAACGGCTAACGCCTTTTGATTATGTTCCTCTTGTTTAACACGTCTAGTTTCTTCCAACAATAGTTGTGAACGTGCCTTGTTGAAACTTGGGAGAGGGTCGGCTTGTTGAATCATTGTTGCGAGTGTGTCATATTCACCTTTCGGTAAACCCGCAACAAGTTGAAGCACCATCTTGGTTTCAAAGCGAAGTCTCGACGCTGGATAGTTGATCGGTTATGAGTTTCAGCTTGCTTACAATATTCGACATGTTGTTAAAATTCTCGGCGGGTATTGTTGAATTGCTCTTCCAATTACAAAACTCGAGTATTTTTATTGTCCTGAAAGATTTCTTCTAGCCGGACCCAAAGTTCACGTGCCGTAGCACCTGTTTTCATGATAGTGCATAACAGATCTTTGGAGATGGTGCCGTAGATCCATTGTTTGACGATGGCGTCAAGACGACGCCATATTGAGTTTGTAACATCGGTGGGACGAGGAACAGATTCGTCAATGTGATCGAGCACGTTGTATGCACATGCATGAATGTAGAATAGTTCCATCCACATGGAATATTGACAGTCTTCTTGGTCAATAATTATAGGGATAAAATTCTTGATGTTGTTAACGGCGAATGCCGGATGAAAAGAAGTTACTGAACGTTGAGAGGGGTTTTCAAGTGTGTCAGTGGTTGAAACGGAATTTGTGGGGGAAGACATGGTTGCCGCCTGTCGAGGGAAGGGAATTTTCTGGTTTGGCCGAAATATGGAGGAAGAACCCAGAATTTTTTTTTTTTTTTTTTTGTGAAAGCAGAAAAAAAATCGGATTTCGGCCGGGAATGAGGATTTAGGTTTTAGGCTCTTGATACCATGAAAGATAGAATAATTTCCCTTGGGAATTTCTTTAATTATTCACAATATATATAGCTGTACAAGGTTGATTCCTAATATGGTACGAATCCTAACTTACCTTACAAAGGTTGATTACTAATACAATTAGAATCCTAAGTTACCTTAAATATACATTTATCATAATTACAAAATATACGACGAATATTCTGAGAATATTCGCTAATAGTTTCGCCTATTAATTTGAAAATCATCAGAATTTATTGCAAAAATTCTAATAATCCGTCAGGATTTGTTTATAAATTTGGCAATTTTGTGACAATAAATTTATTCACCAACTTAAAATCTGGGAATTTATCAGGATTTCTCTCTACTACTGGCCGCGAGCTTATATTTGCAAAGATTTTCTTAATGAGGTCAAAATTTAAAATGGTGTCATTCATACTCTATTATTTTGCATTATTTTGTTAGGTATGGAAAACATAATTTAACTTTTGTCATATGTGTGATTAATACCACTACTTTTTAAAAGATAGAATCATTAGTGAAAACAAATATTATATGTAACATTTCATGGTATTTAAAGACATAGTGCTCAAGCATGAATTAAATTATGATATATAAAATAATCTCTTTAGACGTTTCCCAAATTAAATTCATACAATATATAGGAAAGTTGTGTTGGATATTTAAAGCAATACGTGAAGTAAATAAATATTACAAGTGTTCGAAAGGATAAACAAACAAGCCAATGTTCAGAACTACCGCAAGCTTGTTGAGTCTTGAATCTTGATAACCTGAAATCAAGAAACACTAAATCTGGATTGTTACAACTGTGGGCTGAGTCGAGAGATGACTCTCCGTCTTTAAGACAAGATTGCCCCGTATATATGTTTTTACGTTAACGGGCAATAGTCTCCCAAGATAAAACAACAACTAATCAACACTACAAAGCAAATAGGTTGATTCTGACGAAGAAAATAAAACACGAAACGACTTACTGAAGAACGGAAAAGGAAGGAAGAGTTTTGAGTTTTCTGTTCACTGTTTGTGGACAGAATTTCAGTTGTTCTCTTCTTCTGTTTCTGTGTTGTATATTGTTGTCTCGTTTTCTGTCACCCACAAATGAGCCAAAAGGCTCCAATATATAGCATAAGGGGAGGGACTTCTCAACTGCCAAGTAATGGTTGTTTATGACCATTGAAGGAGGGAGTAACTTAGCCAAGTAATGGAGGGAGTTAATCAGCCAAGTAATGGCTGGTTAATACACAATAACGCCCCCAAAAATCAACCTTCCGTTGTTCCCAAATTCAACATTCCAGGAACCAAACTGTAAATATTAAACAATTTGGGGTCCAAAGAGATAATACCAGAAGAAGACCAAGACCCAAGACCCGAGCCCGGCGGGCGGCGGCGCGCGTGTGGGCTTAGCCTTGAACCCAAGCACATTTAGGTCCTCCCTTCTTTAAACACATGGGTTACCCCTTGGGGTCCCAGACCCTTAGCCAATTTTGAGACTTATAAAGAGAGCAATTCTTCATTTTCCCACCGATGTGGTAGATTTGTCCCACACCATATTTTCATGCCTCAAACACTTTACTTCGTGGACCAACATCTCTTTCATTTCTCAACGAAATTTGACGATTCTTGGCCCTACAATCATCTACTCACTTAGTAGATTATGCACGTGTGAAGAGACAAAGCCTCCAACATGCGGAACCCTAGTGTTTAATTCATTAAATATGGGTGGACGCACCTCCCCACCAAAGGCAAATTTCCAACGAGTTGAAGAACGTTACTATTCTTGTCTTACTTAAATTTTTCATTTCTTTTCTTTTCCGACAAATGCATAGTAGAAAACATCAAAATACTGTATGTTACAACATTAAACTTTTCATGGAACTCTTCCAATATTCTTATAGCTAAATATAATTTAGATAGAAAAATGAAAGACGAAAAAGAAGATTATTTTACCCATATTTTTATGTACTCTGCTTAAATAAAGAATAAAGAGATTCAAGAATATTGGAATATTGTGAAATGTTATTTAATGACTAATAAATTTGGTTTAGATTTTAAATTTACTTTATGCGGATTGAAAGAACTGATTTCTCCTGAAGAAATATTTAAGACATAAATCAGTGCTGAATAATGAGAATATATGTGTGTTATTCTTCCTTATAGTTGCTAGAAAAATTAATGATTTCTTTACTTGTAAAAAAGTGATTTGGACAAACCAAGAAAATTTAAATTTGAACTATGACATTTCCCGCCTACAATATTTAAAGAATACCAATGGAACTTTTAAATGCTACAACATTAATTTTTCAACTGCCTTTTTATCTCATCTATTACAGATTACAGAAGTATCATATGCATTAAATGAAACGTTTTTCTAAGGTTGGGATTTTCAACAACAGTTGTGAAAAGCTAAATTGTGAATACGAAGATTTGTAAAGAGAGAGAAAATATGAGCATTGATCGGATAAGGATGTGGAACCTTTAACCACAGTTCTTGAATAGCTCAAAAGACTTCTCTTTTTCTCCGCAATATTCTTTTATAAACGTTATCATCATCAGATTCTGAAAGAAATAATCCCTTTGATTATTTTTATTAATTGAATAGGTATATATACAAAATACAAAATAGGAAAATCCTATTCCTAAAACATTATTCTACCATAATTCTAACTCTACAATTATGGTAGTGTATATTCCTAATTATAGTAACAAAATACATTACAATATACTACATATATATTTTCCAAATATACAATATTCTTAACTATCAAATCTGCCACAAAACCGAGCCCACTAATGACCATAAATCGTGGCACTTATTATGGCAATATACACTTGTATATTGTGTGTATATTGTCATATTTAATAGATTCTAACTATCTGAGTTAATATTTTATTCATGGATTCCTTGGAACCATAGTACTGCAGATTCTTAGATAATGCCAACGTGTATAACGCCGGGAAGAAAGCAAGCTTTCATGTGTTGGAGTTAATCAGAGGCTTAGCATGTGTCATTTTTACCTTTTATTGACTACTTAATGCCAAAGTAGTGAGCTTCAAATATCAGTAAGCCTCGTTCCATGCATCAACCAATCAAGATAAGTAGTTAACATTAACCTTTAATGCAGTGGGTTGAAGGATTGTATTCCTCCTGCGTCACTGTTCTATTTTAGCAAAGCAAGATCTACGTAAGCATCTATACTACTCCTCAAGAGAAAGTCAGGTGAGTAAATTATTACACCAGGTATTTTAATCTTATATTAATGAGATCCACTTTATTGAGTTCATTGAGTCCATGAGAAAATTAGTTCTGGATTATTTATTCCTCAAATTTGTTCCCGCAGAATAATATTGTTAAGAGGGATTATGAGATTAATTTTATATCCTTTAAAGGCTAAAAATGAGAGTTTGTTTGCAAGAAATATATAATCACTAGAAGTAATAATATTTCTTAAATCTCGTTATGATTAAATTTATTTATGTCTATAATTACCGGTAATGATAATATTTTTATAGGCTTGTAGTGGACTGAAGATATGCTAGAGGAAGATTCTCTAAATTATATGTATGCCTCGATTTGCTCCTGAAATAGCAGTACCTTAAAAGATGTTATGACCTATCACAATTTGATATGCTTAAGACACGTTACAGATTAATGGTAATATTTTCATAACTATGTTTTATTCCTGAAGAATGATTTTTTTTTATAAATGTTACAAATACAAATTCATTCCCTGAAGTGAATGTGATAATATTGTAAAGCCTATAAATACGAACATGTACTTGGTTGTGAAGATATCACTTCTGATCTCCAGAAGAGGTAGACTAATTTAGAGAAATATTTTGAATATTATATGCTTACTCCCGAAGTAGTAAACTCATAAATCTGCTCCAGAAGTAGCAAATTTTGAACTCTACTCCCAAAGTAGTAGAACTTGGAACGTTACTCACGAAGTAGTAAATTTTTTTTCATGACACTAGCAGTGTCTAAGCAATATTTAGCAGTATAAAATTAATGATCAAGGTCTAGAAGAGCCTAATTACTTGTCTACAAGAATCATGACACCAATAATGTCCAAACAATATTTGATTATAAAAAACAAATTGAAAGCTCCAAAACAGTTTATTTACTATTATGTCATTCGTTCTATATTGTAATATAGGATGTCGTTATGATCGAAAAATAAATTGTAATACACCAGAAGTTTACTAAAGTTAATGACTATCATAGTTAGACCTATTCAAAGGTCGGGTCGGGTGGCTTTTTTTTCCTACTTGCCCAATCCTGATCCTATATCTTTTAAAAATTTCCGACCCTGGCCCTGACCCGTCGAATTTTTTTGGCGGGCTAGGGTCGGGTCGGGTCGAGGATTTTTTTTATTTTTTTTTAAAAAAATGAATTTCCAAAACTGAAATTGGCATTCACCCCTACATTACCACGAAATTTTGACGTTGAAATATATTGTATATCGTGAGATCTTGGCTAAAGAAAAAGAAAATTAGAAATCGATTTGGGGAAAAACACAAATTGATTGGGAAAACGGACGTTTTTCTAAAAATTGGCTGCGCCTTGACCGGCCCTGTCTCGAAAAAATAGGCAAAATAAAAAAAAAATCGGGTAAAACGGACATCCGAGCGCAGAGTTATGACCATTTAAAGTTTCACCAATTTACAACAACTTTCTCTCCCTACATTATGCTTCCATGATATTAACAAAGCGACTAATAATATAAATATATAATTAATAATCAGCTACCGTTTTTATCGTATTTTATGTCGAGCTCAATGTAGATTAGAGTAATACATATATATATAAAAACATGCATTATATCACTTATTAATGACAAAAATATATATAAGTACAAAATAAATATTAATGAAGAAAAAATAATATAAATTATATTAAAAATATGCGCGGGTCGGTCGGAATTAGGGTCGAGGCCTGGGTCAGGTCGACGGGTAAAATTTTTCGACTCTGGCCCGACTCCTGGCACCGACGGTCCACGCTGGTCGAGTGGCTCACGGGTCATCTAAAAACTGACCCTGGCCCTGGTTTTTTTGGGCCGGGTCGGGTCGGGCAGGTCCCCGACCCGGTGGACATGTCTAATCATAGTGAAGATATAAATGATAGGAGTATTAAATATCTTGACTGCAAGGAAATGAGCGAAAAGCCACTCACTTCAAATCATAATGGATATGAAATATGTAAAGGTTACCCTCTTTATTCTCCTAATTGTACTACACAAATATAAACATGATGAAATCACTTGTCACGATAAATCAGAAGTTTATTGGTACAAAAAGAATTCATGTAATAGTAAATCAAAAGTTTACTAAAATAAATAGCACATGGCATGGTAAACTTGAAGTTTACCAGTAAATATAATTTTATTAGTCGACATGAGCGGTTTGGTCATCCCAATTCAAATATTATGTGCAGAGTATTTGACATATATTGAAGAACTAGAAGATTCTTCAAGAATTTATGTTTGTTGCTTATTTTCATTGTTGACACTCAATTTTGTCCCGTCTTTTCCAATTTATTTGCAATTTTAAATATTTTTAACACCTCAAAACAATTTTAATCTATATACATACATGCGTGTGTATATGTCTTATTATTCTCTTATTATTATTATTATTCGCATTTTTTACTATCATTTGCATCTTTATCATAATCAAAAGTTTTATCCGAAAATTCTATGTTATTTTATTCTCGCAAAATTGCATCTCATTTCCATTTTTTATTAAGCATTAAACACTTCGCAAATATTATATTTTTATTATTATCACATCGTTAAGTTATTTTAAATAATTCACATCTTTTACAAAACAAAAATAATATTTTAATGTTAAACCCTTTTTTTATTTTTAACCCAAAACAATTTCTAACCCATTTTATTTTCCCAACCCAAAACAATTCCTACCCAAAACAATTCCCTAACTAAGCCCAACCTGACTGCCCAACACCCCTTTTCCCTAACCAAAACCCATTCCCTTATTCCCTTTCCCTTTATTTCCCCAATTCCCACAACCCACAACCAAAAACTCCCAAGCCCATTCCCTTTATTTCACCAAGCCCAACCGCCAGCCCACTTGAAACCCCCTGACCCACCCATCACCCGACCCATTCCCTACCCCTTTTAATTCCCCCAAAACCCAAAACAAAAAAAAACCCCAAAATCAAAAAAACCTAAACCCTACCCCCCCTAAACCGACCCCACACCCCTACCCCCCCTACCTCCTACCCCCCCGCACCCTACACCTGACACCACCACTCGCCAACACCGCCGCCTGACACCACCAACCCATCACCTCTCACCGCAACCCATACCCCTAAAAACCCGTTCCAAAATCATTATTTTTGGGCCCTTTATTTTGAATTTAAGCTCGGTTTTTAGGAGGAAATGGGGGCTATAAAAACCCCTTGTGTTCTTCGAAAAAAAAGGGAGAAAAAGAGAAAAAAAACGGAGAGATTTTTTGGGAGGTCCGATTGGATATAAATATTTTTTATTGTGTTCTTGGTTTCAAACATTTTTTCCTCCCTTGTTGTTCAAGAATTAAGTCCGAAAAGGTTGGTTCTCTACGTTTGATTCTCTGATTTTGACACCGATCTGCTCGGTCACCGATTCTGGGTCGGAAACTGAATCAATTCTGGTCGCCCCGGTTCGGGTATTATTTTTCAGAATTCTAGCATTTCATATTTCTATATGTTGGTTAACTGAATTTGGTGAATATTTGATTTCAGATTTTGGATCACAGACTCGAGTCGGGTCGACCCGATTCGGGTATTATTTCCAGAATTCTTGCATTTCATTTTCTGTATGTTGGTTATCTGAATTTGGTGAATATTTGATTTCGGATTTTGGATCACTGATTCGTCGGTCATCGACCGGTCGATCGTCGATCTTGCCGGGTATTATTTTCGTAATTCTTGCATTTCATGTTTCGTATGTTGGTTATCTGAATTTAGTGAATATTTGATTTCGGATTTTGATCATCGATTCGGTCGGGTCATCAATTCGGCCTGTATTATTTCCAGAATTCTTGCATTTTGTATTTTGTATGTTGGTTAACTGAATTTGGTGTTAAAATCTGATTCGGGTTTGGATCATTTGATTTCGGATTCGATACCTGATTCGGGTCGACCCGATTTGAATATCTTCTCGAATTCTATGCGTTTCACACTCTTGTTCGGGTTATCCAAATTGGTGCTGAAATTTAATTCGGTCGGGTCACTAATTCGGTCGGTCATCGATCCGTCGCGTCGACCCGATCTGGATATTTCCGAATTTCGTAACTTGGGTCTGATACTTTAATCGCTTCACCGCTTCGTTGCTTTTATCGCTTTATTGTTTTATTAATATTGCATTAAAGCCGACGAAATTGAATTCGAGGCCACGCTTTTCTTTCGTTTCATTTCTGTTTTTCAAAGATTGTTTTAAGTATCCCGCAACGGATATTTTATCGCTTTTATCGCTTTTAAACTAAAACACCGCATCATTTTCGAAAACTATTTTCGCCATCGCTTTCCGCTCGCCATCAAGCTTACTGTTTCATTTTAATTTTACTGATTTGAACACGATACTACACTGGCCGATGAAAAATATCCGTCGATTTTGCGGCCTCCACAGTTGTAAAGACGGAAATATAACTTCTGGGCAATGATGAGGCTTAAACCTTATTTCATGCGAGATCAACATGTTTAGTAGGCGAGGTGACTAAAATAACCAACAAGTTATATATTCGCAGCCACGACGTGATTATTGTGATCTTTTCTTTTCATCCAAGAGACCAATACGTTTAGTAAGCGAGACAATCAAAATAACCACTCAGTCATATGTTTGCAGCCACGGCGTGATTGAAATGGTCTTTTCAAAATTTAAGTCTGAGCCCCCCGTGACCAAAACGCTCACTGTTTTGGATACGGATCTGAAGTTATTTGTTTTTTTTTTAACTGTTTCTAACCGTTTGTTCTTGACAGCTTGCAAGGAACAGAGTCAATGAAGGCAGATATTTCTCGGAGTTTATTTATTTTATTTACTTTCTTTAATTCAGCTTTTATCCCGCTCTGTATTGTAATATTATTTACCGCACTTATGTAATTATTGAAATGCTTAGAATAGGCAAAACTTAGGATTAATTCATAGGGTAGTTTAAGATTTGAAACCCGTCGCTAGCTTATTTATTTGTAGGCTCGATTAAATTCAAACTTAGAAATCCTCCGCTAGTTATTTATTTTAGGCTCGTCCACCGTATTCAAGATTTTCAAAATAACTTTTGTCATCTTTTATTTGCTTTATTAATCATTCCGAATAAGTTTATCTTTTGTCAATTTACAATTCAATGATTCCCAAAATTTTACTTCTTTGACATTATAAATAATTGTCACAAATGCATATTTTCCAAAACTTTACGTGTATCTTTCTTTTTATGTCATTCGAATGCATACATGTACAAAATGCATCTCTTTCATTAATTATTTGCAAACATCTTTAACTTCATACTTCAAACATGCAGTTTTTCTAGTAATAATTAACCTGAGTTTGACCGGATAACCGCAAGTTAGCGGATCTTAAAGGATGTCTAACCCCTTCCCTTTAGGATAATAAAGAACCCTTACCTAGAATCTCACTAGTTTCGCAGACCTTAAAATTGGAGTTACATTGCAACATTTAGTTTAATATTTAGGTGTCCTAATTCACAGTAAAAATAATTAGGTGGCGACTCCTCAACCCTTTTACCCAGGAATCACCGAACACGTCTGTGCTCCGCTCTTTGACCCCGAGCGGGTCGAAAATGGGGCGCGACCGCATGGCGACTCCACTGGGGATTTTTCAGATTCTTAACCATAGCAAATTCAGGTTAATTATTTATGCTTTACTTTCACTCTTTGTTTGATGTAATGCTTTGATTTGTTTCCTTTGTGAAATTTTTTGCATAAACTGCTTTAAATTATTATATTCTCTCATCGCTTCCCTAAATTGGCATTTCGCTCATATTTCTTTCACTGGAAAATTGACACTATCACACACTACACGCGAGGTGTGTTTTTATGCACCGCAAATTTCTTTCAATCTACCAAATTTTAGGAGAGTTGGCGATGCGCTGGAGTGACCTGGACTATCCTGGCCGTGATAGCCTTCTCACTCGAGTAGTCCGCTTCGGGAACCTTGTGTCTAGTCAGCCAAATCTTAGAAAATTTAAGATAGAGCTATACCACCATTTATTTTAAGTCATGCATGCATACACCTTAGGTGGGTCGATCCTTGGTATCGACTCCACAATTAAGAAATCCGCCAAAGATGTCTACGGGTCTCAGAACCCAACGACCAATCATCATATTATGTGTAGCGTGATAAGGATAGACTAATCCAAGACTAATCATGACATGTTTGAAATTGGAAAATGTACATTCATTTTGTTTCATTTCCGACAAAGCATTGCGCTTAGCAAATTTTGGATCAAATATGTCGTAATCCCGCATATCTGGCGTTTAGGCCCACCTCCGGCATAAGGGAGGCCCCATGCATATTAGGATGCGCATTTAAATTGCCTTACAATCATTTTGTTGTTTTCTCCTGCTTTTTCACTATGTGCATATTATTTAAAGCAATAATTACTCGCCTTGTACTAACTTGGTTTTCTTTAATTTTTTTAGAAGGTTTATTTTTTCTAGATTATTTTCCCAAAGGTTGATTTGCGTTGACTAAAAATGGCGGATCATCCCTACTTCACGAGGTCAAAGGCACAATCCTTCAGCAAAATGACTGATTTAGATGCATCCGAACAGACTGGCCTGGAACTTATCACTCTTTTCAGAGATGAACCAGAGGCTTCAGAAAATAGAGATACTACCGTCCAAGAAAAATACATCGCCTAATCACATAACAGATGGCACCCATGCAGATCGAGATAGAGCGGCTCCAAAATCTCACCAACTGTCCCATTAGCGCCAATACCCCACTCCTCGAACAAGGGACGAATGCAATCGCACCACAAATTTTCTCATCTCCTGAACCGTCATTTCCCCAAAAGCTCCCCGATAATTCGCCACTATGCAAAACCAATCCACAACACACTAACCCGCAAGTTAATCCACAACAAAGCCCGCTACAAAATGATCCGGCCTCATTCACAACTCCACATACCCAAATTACCACACTCATCCAAAACACCCTTCCACGCAAAATCACCCGGCAGACCAACACATATTGATGGCACACATCGCCGATCACAAAGAAGCGTGATAGCCGCCAATATATGTAATGGAAGCCCAACCTTTACTACCGCAACACCAAACATGACTCTTCAGGAAATTGGCCAGTGTGAAGAAATGGACAGGCGGGTGAGGATCAGAACCGATGAAAGTGTGGCGAGAGAGATTTACAGCCTAAAAGAGGCATTCAAGAATATACAAACCAGCAAGGGACACGAAGGACTCGAGTACGAAGATTTGTGCATGCATCCCGACATTGAATTGCCTGTCGGATATAAAATGCCAAAATTTGACTTGTTTGAGGGGAAAGGAAATCCTCACACTCATTTAAGATCATACTGTGACAAACTGATTGGGGTAGGTAAAGACCAGGCCATCATAATGAAGTTGTTCGTAAGGAGTTTAACAGGAGAAGCACTCGACTGGCACACGAGCCAAAACCCGCGAAAATAGCGTGATTGGGGCACGATGGCACAAGATTTTGTGGACAGATTTAAATTCAACACTGACACAGTCTTGGACAGATTTTATCTGATGAAGTTGGAAAAGAAGTCCACAGAGACCTTCAGAGAATATGCCATGAAGTGGAGGGCGTAAGCGTGAAAGTTCAACCCCGATAGAAGAAAGTGAGATGAACACTCTTTGTACAATCTTTGAAAGATGCAACATACTATGAGAGAATGATAAGCGCCATAGGACGAAGTTTCTCTGAAGTTATAAGGATGGGAGATTTCGTAGAAGAGGGAATCGTAACAGAAGAATTACAAACTTTGTAGCATTGCAAGCAACGAGTGAGACAATCCAATGGACTCATTTGATGGAGCAGATGAAGAGGAAGAGAGACGGAGTGTCCCTGTCATGACGGTTCGTAAACATAGGCCAAATCAAATATCAACCTACCAAATGTCATCACCCCACCTCCCTACTACAATCAAAACAACCAAAGTCCTCACCTCTTCCTATTATTACCCATACACCCAAAGCCCTCAACCTTACTATCAATACCCACCTGGTCCCTACCCCTGCCTACCATACCCAATAATATATAGCCTCGCTCGAGCGCCACCTATCCGAATCCCCACAATATCAGCCCGCATACTTACTCTCACCACGAGTCCATGCACCCAAACCCCAAGCAAAAATACGAAAAAAGCCACCAAAATCTATACACCTTTAGCCTAACCTCGAGCCCAGTTATGTGAAAGATCGAAACCGCAGGAATACTCCACCCATCCCAGAAATGTCCCCAATCCTCGCTCCCAAATGGCATGATGAGACTAAGCATTGTGCGTACCACTCGGGAATTCTGGGCACGACATCAAAAATTGCTATGCCCTCAGAGACAAAATCGAGGCATTGATCAAAGAAGGAGTTATCCAACTGAAATGACCTTCCTCTAATGTAAATGATAGCCCTTTGCCAGAACATGACAATGCCAATGTGAACATGATTACTATTGATGAAGAACACAATTTAGAAGGAACCATTGTGCCAGTCCAGAGAGAGGAAAATGTTGAATCATCGGCCTTTGTCACCCCTATGATTACAGTCCAGTTAAGGGCACCGTTTGGAGTAGAAGTACTTGTTGACACCAAATTTTGTCCCATCTTTTATGATTTTATTCGTAATTTTTAATATTTTGACACTTTTAAAATAATTTTAAAATATAGGCATATATGTGTGTATCCTCTTATTATTATTATTATTCACATTTTTTATATCATTTGCATTTTTATCATAATCATTAGTTTTATTCAAAAATTCTATGTTATTTTATTCTCGCAAAATTGCATCGCATTTCCTTTTTTTTATTATTATTTAAGCATTAAACATTTCACAAATATTATATTTTTATTATTATCACATCGTTATGTTATTTTAAATAATTCACATCTTTTACAAATATATATATATAGATATATATATATATATATATATATATATATATATATATATATATATATATATATATATATATATATAAATATGTTTTAATATTAAACCCCTCTTATATATTTTTAAATCCATAACCTTTTTTTTTATTTTTCCTAACCCAAAACAATTTTTAACCCATTTCATTTTTCCAACCCAATACAAATTCTACCCAAACAAAAATCACAAGCCCAAACTCCCCAAATAAATTCCCTTATACCCAAACCCACAAAACAAAATCCCAAAACCTTTCCAAGCCCAATCGGCCACCCTACCTTCCAAGCCTAACCCCCACAATCCCATTTAAACCAAACCCACAAAATAAACTCCCAAGCCCATTCCCTTATTTCACCAAGCCCAACTGGCCAGCCCACCACCGAAGCCCACCCGCCACCCAAACCGGCTGGCCCAAAACCCTTTAAACCCAATCCCTTTTAATTCCCCCAAAACCAAAAAAAAAAATCATCAACACCCTTCTCTCACAAAACCCTTCAGCCGCCGACCCCACACCCCCATACCGGTGACCCCACGTCGCCGGTCACCTCACCCTGCCATCACCAACCCCTGACACCACCAACCCCCCTCTGTTACGCCGACACCCGAAAATCCGCGACCCATGCCCCTCAAATCCGCGATTTTGGCTCCTTTATTTTGAATTTCAAACTCGTTTTTAAGGGGGAATCCACCTATAAATACCCCATGTTGTTCTTCATTTTGAGGGGGAGATTTTTCGGGAGGATTGGACAGATTTTTGGGAGGATTTTCAAAGGGATTTTTCGGAGGTCCAAATTGGATATAAATATTTTGTTGTGTTCTTGATTGTAAGCATTTGCCCTCCTTGTTATTCAAGAATCAAGTCCGAAAAGGTTTGTTCTTCACTTTCGATTCTCTGATTTTGGATACTTGATTCGGGTCGGAAACATGACCGGTCGGTCGAATCGTTCGGATAACATTTTCAGAATTCTTGCATTTCATATTTATGTATGTTGGTTATCTGAAATTGGTGAATATTTGATTTCGGATTTTGGATACCTGATTCGGGTCGGGTCGATCCGGTTTGGGTAACATTTTCAGAATTCTTGCATTTCATATTCCTGTATGTTGGTTATCTGGAATTGGTGAATATTTGATTTCGGGTTGAATTTCTGATTCGGGTCGTGTCACTGACCCGGGTCGGGTCGACCCAGTTTGGGTAACATTTCAAAACTCTTGCATTCTTATATTCCTGTATGTTGGTTATCCGAATTTGATGGAATTATTCGATTTTGGATTTTTTACCCGATTCGGTCAAACATCGACTGGCCTGTTTAATCTTGCTTGAGTAATATTTTCGTAATTCTTGCATTTCATATTTTTTGTATGTTGATTATCCTGGAATTGATGGAATTATTTGATGCTCGGGTTGAATCTCCAATTCGGTCAAAGATTCTTGACCGGTGGGTCGAATCTTGGTTTGAATTTCTAAATTTCTTGCATTATTCTTTGTTGTTGTTATTGGCTATCCGAATTTGGTGTTGAAATCGATTCGAGTTTGGATCATCGATCCGGGTCAACATCGACCGCCTGTCGACCCGATTTGGATATTTCCAGAATTGTTGCATTTTCATATTCTTGTTGTTGGTTATCCAAACTGCATCAAATCGATTTCCGATTTGAATCATCGATTCGGGTCAGTCGAATTCGATTTGAATATTTCCTGCAATTTGTAACTCAGGTCGGGTATTTTAAATTGCTCACTGCTCGTTTCTTTGGCACTGTTTTACTGTTTTATTAATATCGCATTAAGGCCGATGAAATTGAATTCGAGGCCGCACTTTATTTTCGTTTCTCTGTTTTCAGTTTGCTGTTTTAAACATCCATGCAACAGATATTTATCGCTTTACTTGTTTTAATCGCTTTAAACTAAACATCGCGCTTTTTCGGAAATTGCCTCTGTTCTTTTCTCGCCATACGCCATCGCTTCTCTGCTTTCTCGCTTACTACTGCTGCCATCAAGTTTCCAATTTAATTTTGCTGATTTGAACACGATACTACACTGGCCGATGACGATTTTGAGGCCTCCACAGTTGCAAAGACGGAAATATAACTTCTGGGCAATGATGAAGACTTAAACCTTTATTTCATCCAAGATCAACATGTTTAGTAGGCAAGGTGACTAAAATAACCAACAAGTTATATATTCGCAGCCACGACGTGATTATAGTGATCTTTACTATTTCACCCGAGAGACCAACACGTTTAGTAGACGAGACAATCAAAATAACCACATTAGTCATATGTTTGCAGCCACGACGTGATTGGAATGTTCTTTTCAAAATTTAAGTCTGAGCCCTCCGTGATCAAAACATTCACTGTTTTGAATACGGATATGAAGTTATTTATATTTAACTGTTTCTAACCGTTTGTTTTTGACAGCTATGTGATTAAAGTAAATAACGACTTAATTATTCCTCGGAGTTTATTTATTTTTATTTCTTTCTTTAATTCAGCTTTTATCCCGCTTTGTATTGTAATATTATTTATCGCACTTATGTAACTATTGAAATGCTTAGAATAGGCAAACTTAGGATTAATTCATAAGGTAGTTTAAGATTTGAAACCCGTCGCTAGCTTATTTATTTGTAGGCTCGGTTGAATTCAAACTTAGAAATCCTTCGCTAGTTTATTTATTTTAGGCTCGTCACACGAATTCAAGATTTTCAAAACAACTTTGTCGTCTTTTATTTGCTTTATTAATCATACCGAATAAGTTTTATCTCTTTATCATTTATTTTTGCAACTCGATGATTTCCGGAAATTTTACTTCTTTGGCATTATAAATAAATTGTTTTACTATCAATTGTCAAATACATATTTTTCCAACTCTACATGTATTTCTCTTTAAATATCATACAAATGCATATTTTGAAAAAATCTCTACATTTATCTATCTTTTAAAATGCATCTTTTTTTTATTAATTATTTGCAAACATCTTTTAACTTCATGCTTCAAACATGCATTTTTCTAGTAATAATTAACCTGAGTTTGACCGGATAACCGCAAGTTAGCGGATCTTAAAGGATGCCTAACCCCTTCCCTTTAGGATAATAAAGAACCCTTACCTAGAATCTCGCTAGTTTCGCAGACCTTAAAATTGGAGTTTACATTGCAGCACTTAGTTTAATATTTAGGTGTCCTAATTCACCGTAAAAATAATTAGGTGGCGACTCCTCAACCCTTTTACCCAGGAATCACCGAACACGTCCGCGCTCCGCTTTGACCCGAGCAAGGTCGAAAAACGGGCGCGACAGCATGGCGACTCCACTGGGGAACTTTCAGGTTCTTAACCATAGCAAAATTCAGGTTAATTATAATTGCGCTTTACTTTTGTTCTTTATTTGATTTATTGATTTAATTTGTTTCCTTTGTGAATTTTTGCATGCATAACTGCTTTAATTTTCATATTTTTACTGCTTATCTTAAATTGGCATTTCGCTCATATTTCTTTCACTCTGGAAAATTGACACTATCACACACTACACGCGAGGTGTGTTTTGCGCACCCGCAAATTTCTTTCAATCTACCAAATTTTAGGAGAGTTGGCGTATGCGCGGAGTGACCGGACCATCCGGTGGCCGCGTAGCCTTCTCACTCGAGTAGTCCGCCCGGGAACCTTGTGTCTAATCAGCCAAATCTTAGAAAATTTAAGATAGAGCTATACCACCCTTTATTTTAAGTCATGCATGCATACACCTTAGGTGGGTCGATCCTTGGTATCGACTCCACAATTAAGAAATCCGCCAAAGATGTCTACGGGTCTCAGAACCCAACGACCAATCATCATATTATGTGTAGCGTGATAAGGATAGACTAATCCAAGACTAATCATGACATGCTGAAATTGGAAAATGTACATTCATTTTGTCTCATTTCCGACAAAGCATTGCAGTTTAGCAGCTTGGATCAAATCTGTCGTAATCCCGCATATCTGGCGTTTAGGCCCACCTTCGGCATAAGGGAGGCCCCATGCATATTAGGATGCGCATTTAAATTGCCTTACAATCATTTTGTTGTTTTCTCCTGCTTTTTCACTATGTGCATATTATTTAAAGCAATAATTACTCGCCTTGTACTAACTTGGTTTTCTTTAATTTTTTTAGAAGGTTTATTTTGTCTAGATTATTTTCCCAAAGGTTGATTTGCGTTTACTAAAAATGGCGGATCATCCCTACTTCACGAGGTCAAAGGCACAATCCTTCAGCCAAATGACTGATTTAGATGCATCCGAACAGACTGGCCTGGAACTTATCACTCTTTCCAGAGATGAACCAGAGGCTTCAGAAAATAGAGATACTACCGTCCAAGAAAAATACATCGCCCAACTGTTACAACAGATGGCAGCCATGCAGACTGAGATAGAGCGGCTCCAAAATCTCACCAATCTGTCCATTAGCGCCAATACCCCACTCCCTGAACAAGGGACGAATGCAACTGCACCACAAATTTTCTCATCTCCTGAACCGTCATTTCCCCAAAAGCTCCCCGATAATTCGCCACTATGCAAAACCAATCCACAACACACTAACCCGCAAGTTAATCCACAACAAAGCCCGCTACAAAATGATCCGGCCTCATTCACAACTCCACATACCCAAATTACCACACTCATCCAAAACACCCCTTCCACGCAAAATCACCCGGCAGACCAACACATATTGATGGCACACATCGCTGATCACAGCAAGCAGTATGTGCCGCCAATATATGTAATGGAAGCCCAACCTTTTACTACCGCAACACCAAACATGACTCTTCAGGAAATTGGCCAGTGTGAAGAAATGGACAGGCGGGTGAGGATCAGAACCGATGAAAGTGTGGCGAGAGAGATTTACAGCCTAAAAGAGGCATTCAAGAATATACAAACCAGCAAGGGACACGAAGGACTCGAGTACGAAGATTTGTGCATGCATCCCGACATTGAATTGCCTGTCGGATATAAAATGCCAAAATTTGACTTGTTTGAGGGGAAAGGAAATCCTCACACTCATTTAAGATCATACTGTGACAAACTGATTGGGGTAGGTAAAGACCAGGCCATCATAATGAAGTTGTTCGTAAGGAGTTTAACAGGAGAAGCACTCGACTGGTACACGAGCCAAAACCCGCGAAAATGGCGTAATTGGGGCACGATGGCACAAGATTTCGTGGACAGATTTAAATTCAACACTGACACAGTCTTGGACAGATTTTATCTGATGAAGTTGGAAAAGAAGCCCACAGAGACCTTCAGAGTATACGCCATGAAGTGGAGGGCAGAAGTAGCGAAAGTTCAACCCCCGATAGAAGAAAGTGAGATGACCACTCTCTTTGTACAATCTTTGAAAGATGCAACATACTATGAGAGAATGATAAGCGTCATAGGACGAAGTTTCTCTGAAGTTATAAGGATGGGAGATTTCATAGAAGAGGGAATCAGAACAGGAAGAATTACAAACTTTGTAGCATCGCAAGCAACAAGTGAGACAATCCAGTCGGACTCATTTGAGGGAGCAGTAAAGAGGAAGAGAGATGGAGTGTCCTCTGTGGTGACAGCTCGTAAACATATGCCAAATCAAATGTCAACCTACCAAATGCCATCACCCCAAATTCTCCCTACTACAATCAAAACAACCAAAGTCCTCATCCTTCCTATTATTACCCATACACCCAAAGCCCTCAACCTTACTATCAATACCCACCTGGTCCCTACCTGCCTACCATACCCATCCAATATATAGCCCGCCTCGAGCGCTGTCTATCCGAATCCCCACAATATCAGCCCGCATACTTGCCTCATCCACAAGTCCATACACCAAATGCACCTGCACCCACAAGAAAATACGAAAAGAAAGCCACCAAAACCTATACACCTTTAGCCGAACCTCGAGCCCAATTATATGAAAGATCAAAACCGCAGGAATACTCCACCATCCCAGAAATGTCCCCAATCCTGCTCCAAAATGGCACGATGAGACTAAGCATTGTGCGTACCACTCGGGATTCCTGGGCACGACAATCGAGAATTGCTATGCCCTCGAAACAAAATTGAGACATTGATCAAAGAAGGAGTTATCCAACTGAAAGGACCTTCCTTTAATGTAAATAATAACCCTTTGCCAAATCATGACGATGCCAACGTAAATATGATTACCGTTGATAAAGACCACAATTTGGAAGGGACTATTGTGCTACCAGCAGAAAGGAAAAGGTTGAATCATCGACCTTTATTACCCCTATGATTACAAATCCAAGTGAAGGCACCGTTCGAGTAGAAGCACTTCCCACAAAGTCGCAGGTCATGGCGTCATCTTTTCTTGGAAAAGTCTTATCAACCAATCTCCGAAGGAAGGAAGATGCTTCTTTACCAAAGCATGTTCCGCCTCTGAGTCAGTCATTTGTCAAAGCATGCGCCACTCAGGAATCAAAGGAGGACAATGCAGCCAACCTCGTGAAGGGATTCAAAAGATTTTTCATTGTCAAAAAGAAGCAAAAAGCAATATGATTCTCGTGATTACGCTAGAGACTCAACCACTGGGATGCAGAGCAAGGAGATGTTTTGGGAAAATTGGACATGTGCCCTGACCTTGTTTCTCCCAGAAACTAGTTAACTGCATTAATTTTTAATGAAACAATGCGATTCAGATTGAGGCCTGAATCACATATATGCATTTAATGTGTTTTGCCTCTACCTTTTGAAAGCTTAAAATGACAAATCTGCACTGCTTTTGCTATTATAAAATATGTTTTGTTCAATAATTCTCTTTTCTTTTTTCATCATGCAAACTAATTTGTCGGCAGTATGTGACATATAATGAAACAAGCAAACAAAGTCTCAAACAACAAGCGAGGTTTCGAAGAATATAAGGAAGACTCACAACCGGAAGAATCGGGGCATTTTTTTTTTTGAATAAGTCAAAGCCAGATTTGGATGAAACATCAAGATGGTTGATAGTTACAAGCATTGGCGCGGACGTTTGCCATTTGTACTCTTGGGCTACCATACTACGATCAGGACTTCTACTGGGGCAATACTATATCTTTTGCAGTCAAGTGGATACATAATCATATACTAAGAGACTGATTGATGAAAAGCAGATGGACACAGTTGTCCGGGGCAACCTTATCAGAATAGAATGGCCAAAAACCATCAATGCAGATGCAGGGAAGAGATACCATATCTAAGATTAGTTATTCTCTATGTAATACTTTTTCTATGTTGTAAAAATTGCTCTCCCTCGTCGGGATACGCATAGAACCCACGTAGGGTTCCGTTTCTTAGATCACAAATTTCCCCAAGTTCCTTTTTACTTGTAAACCTGAACTACGTTATGACCTGATTCCCTCGGCAGATAATAGGCGGCCACATCGGCTTCGGTCCCATCTTTAGAAAAACCTTACAACCCTCTTTACTTGTAATGAACTACGTCATGACCTGATTCCCTCATGGGGATACGTAGGCGGCCTAAATCGGCTTCGGTCCCACCATTAGAAATATTTTCTCCTTTATCTCACATAGGACAAAATGCACCCATCTGATCACCCTGATAGGACAGGCAAGCAATCTACACAAGACTCGTTTTTCCGTTCAAAAGATCATCATTCTCACATATCGGAAACTGGGGCATTTTTAAGGGATCACTGCCGGAGGACGCCGATAAACATGGAAAAACATCGGCAAACTAAGTCTTCAGCCTAAGAGGATTTTGGATAAGACGTTTGCTTTGTTTCACGACATGTCACTGCTCGACAGAACTTTTACATATAGGCATACTTTCTTATAAGCAATTTATTTTCAACAAATACTTTCATTAGAGTTTGACAAGATTTTTATTACTAATATGCATATTTTCTTATACACAATTTATTTTCACCAAATATTTTCATTAGAGTTCGACAAGAACTTTTTAATGATAAGCATACTTTCTTATAAATAAATTATTTTCAACAAATGTTTTCATTAACGGTTAGCCAAGACTGGGAACCAGACAGGCTACAGGTGTCCAAATCACAGGACATGCAGCTATTAAGAGCCAAAGCTACCAAGTCAACGCGAATCAACCGCCTCTCCCAAACTCACAAATTTTCTTTGAGTACGTGTTCTTCAGGTTGAAAAAGCAGGGAAGCCACATCACTTATGATCAATTCCCCAAAGAATTTCGACCGCAACTCACTACAAGGATTACGTTCTCGCTTTGCATTTATACGAAGACATCATCTTGACCTGCTGTGGTCCCGACTATTATGTCTGCACAAAGATGTTATTTCAATCACAGGGAATGACAACCACGGCAAACCCGACGGCAAAGACGTCAGATCACATTTTCGCCCGCGCCAGACGACATTTCAATTCACATGAGTTTGGATCGGCAGAAGATTCAAAGACAACGTGGAACCCTATTACAAAGAAAGCTGACGGCAAGGACGCCACTTACATCTCTTACAACAGACAACATTTCAAAAACGTCATCGACGTCATGGCAAAGACGACAATCATTTTACAAAGATCTCAACGACGCCAACAAAGATTACAATGACGTCTTCAGCTGGCAAAGAGCCTATCTTTACGGCAACACAACAACTATCTTTACAAAGATCTCAACGACGCCAACAACATTACAATGACGTCTTCAAAACAAAGACTATCTTTACGGCAACACAAAGACGACAATTATCTTTATCAGATCTCGACGACGCCAACAAAGATTACCATGACGCGTCTTCAAACAAAGACTATCTTTACGGAATGCAAAGAACTATCTTTACCGTGATCTCAACGACGCCAACAAAGATTACAATGACGCTCTTCAACGCAAAGAACTATCTTTACGGCATTACAACAACGTCATTGACGCATCGCAAAGACAACAAATATCTTTATCAGATCTCAACGACGTCAACAACATTACAATGACGTCTTCAAAACAACAGCTATCTTTTACAACAACACAATAACTATCTTTTACCGCATCTCAACGACGTCAACAACATTACAATGACGTCTTCAACGCAACATCTATCTTTTATGGCATTACAACAACGTCATTGACGTTATCGCAAAGACAACAAATATCTTTACAAAGATTACAACGACGCCAACAACATTATAATGACGTCTTCAACGCAAAGCCTATCTTTACAAAGATTACAACAACGCCATTGACGCATCAGAGCACATCAACTATCTTCAACATCATTACAACAACGTCCACGACGTTATGGCAACACGACATCTATTTTTACAAAGATTACAATGACGCCAACAACATTACAATGACGCCTTCACTCAACATCTACCTTCTACAAAGAAACTACATTACAACAAACGCCCACGACGTTACAAAGACGCCAGCCTTTTTTACAACATTACAACGACGCCAACAACATTTCAACGACGTCTTCAGCCAAGAACGCCTATCTCTTACAACAAACAACATTACATTCTTGCAACGTCATCACAATGACGTCTTCAACACAACACGCCGATACAACGACGACCCCAATTACATTCTTACAACAACGACATCAACAACATTACAATGATGTCGCCAAGAACGCCGCCCATACAACGGTGTCATGAACAACACGCCTATGCAACGGCGCTTCGCAAATCAACTATCTTTACAGCATTACAACGACATCAACAACATTACAATGATGTCATCAAGAACGCCGCCATACAACGGCGTTATCAACAACACGCCTACGCAACGGCGTCTTCTGCACAACATTTATTTTTACAGTATTACAATGACGTCAACATCATTACAACGACGATTCAAAGACAACAATTATCTTTACAAAGAAACAAAGATTACAACAACGCCCTCGACGTTACATGCAAAGACAACAACTATCTTTTACATAATTACAACCACGCCAACAATATTACAACGACGTCTTTCAACACAACACGCCAATCCAACGACGCCATGTCAGCGCCACCTTATAATGAGGGTATTTTAATTTCAAGGCGCGCCCACCTTATAATGAGGGTATTTTAATTTCACCAGCACCCACCTCCTAACGCGGTATTTCTAAGTTATTTTCTCTACAATTTTTCTCACCGTTATACACTAATTATATCTTAAGCTTTAGTTTGCAGGAGTTTTTAATTTGCGTGAACTTCATCACAACGTGGAGCTATCTCTACGGCTAACCGAGACAAATTGGTCAACGACCTACTTGAACGTCGATCCGCTTTTTCCCATTAGTTTCTCAGATCTGCGACGGTGTCATCCTAAGTCGACACCGGGGCATTGTTTCTTGAATATGCACTATCTTTTGCAACTTCTATACCCCGGGATTCTATTTCTTACCATGCGCTCCGATGATCGGACAAAATTGGCTACAAATAACTTCTTTCACGAAAACTCTTTCATCGTCTCCGGCCCAAAGAGGGGCATCTGTTGACACCCAATTTTGTCCCATCTTTTATGATTTTATTCGTAATTTTTAATATTTTGACACTTTTAAAATAATTTTAAAATATAGGCATATATGTGTGTATCCTCTTATTATTATTATTATTCGCATTTTTTATATCATTTGCATTTTTATCATAATCATTAGTTTTATTCAAAAATTCTATGTTATTTTATTCTCGCAAAATTGCATCGCATTTCCTTTTTGTTTTATTATTTAAGCATTAACCATTTCACAAATATTATATTTTTATTATTATCACATCGTTATGTTATTTTAAATAATTCACATCTTTTACAAATATATATATATATATATATATATATATATATATATATATATATATATATATATATATATGTTTTAATATTAAACCCCTCTTATATATTTTTAAATCCATAACCTTTTTTTTTATTTTTCCTAACCCAAAACAATTTTTAACCCATTTCATTTTCCCAACCAATACAAATTCTACCCAAACAAAATTCACAAGCCCAAACTCCCAATTAAATTCCCTTATACCCAAACCCACAAAACAAAAATCCCAAAACCTTTCCAAGCCCAATCGGCCACCCTACCTTCCAAGCCCAACCCCCACAATCCCATTTAAACCAAACCCAAAAAAAAAACTCCCAAGCCCATTCCCTTATTTCACCAAGCCCAACCGCCAAATTTCACCACCGAAGCCCACCCGCCACCCAAACCGGCTGGCCCAAAACCCTTTAAACCCAATCCCTTTTAATTCCCCCAAAACCAACCCAAAACCAAAAAAAAAATCATCAACACCCTTCAGCCGCCGACCCCACACCCCCATACCGGCGACCCCATGTCGCCGGTCACCTCACCCTGCCATCACCAACCCCTGACACCACCAACCCCCCTCTGTTACGCCGACACCCGAAAATCCGCGACCCATGCCCCTCAAATCCGCGATTTTGGCTGCTTTATTTTGAATTTCAAACTCGTTTTTAAGGGGGAATCCACCTATAAATACCCCATGCTTTTCTTCATTTTGAGGGGGAGATTTTTCGGGAGGATTGGACAGATTTTTGGGAGGATTTTCAAAGGGATTTTTCGGAGGTCCAAATTGGATATAAATATTTTGTTGTGTTCTTGATTGTAAGCATTTGCCCTCCTTGTTATTCAAGAATCAAGTCCGAAAAGGTTTGTTCTCCACTTTCGATTCTCTGATTTTGGATACTTGATTCGGGTCGGGTCACTGACCCTGGTCGGGTCGACCCGGTTCGGGTAACATTTTCAGAATTCTTGCATTTCATATTTATGTATGTTGGTTATCTGAAATTGGTGAATATTTGATTTCGGATTTTGGATACCTGATTCGGGTCGGGTCGATCCGGTTTGGGTAACATTTTCAGAATTCTTGCATTTCATATTCCTGTATGTTGGTTATCTGGAATTGGTGAATATTTGATTTCGGGTTGAATTTCTGATTCGGGTCGGGTCACTGACCCGGGTCGGGTCGACCCGGTTTGGGTAACATTTCAAAACTCTTGCATTCTTATATTCCTGTATGTTGGTTATCTGGAATTTGATGGAATTATTCGATTTTGGATTTTTTACCTGATTCGGGTCGGGTCACTGACCCGGGTCGGGTCGACCCGGTTTGAGTAATATTTTCAGAATTCTTGCATTTCATATTTTTTGTATGTTGATTATCTGGAATTGATGGAATTATTTGATGTCGGGTTGAATCTCCAATTCGGGTCGACCCGGTTTGAATTTCTAAATTTCTTGCATTATTGCTGTTGTTATCGCTATCTCAATTTGGTGTTGAAATCGATTCGAGTTTGGATCATCGATCCGGTCGTCAATGACTGCCTGTCGACCGATTTGGATATTTCCGTAATTCTTGCATTTTCATATTCTTGTTGTTGGTTATCCGAAACTCGCATCAAATCGATTTCGATTTGAATCATCGATTCGGTCGGGTCGACTCCGATTGGATATTTCCGCACTTCGTAACTCAGGTCGGGTATTTTAAATTGCTCAACGCCGCTTTCTTTGGCAATCGCTTGATCGCTTTTATTAATATCGCATTAAGGCCGATGAAATTGAATTCGAGGTCGCACTTTATTTTCGTTTCTCTGTTTCAGTTCTTTGCTTTAAACATCCATGCAATGATATTTATCGCTTCTTGTCTTCTTATCGCTTTTAAACTAAACATCGCGTCTTTTTCGAAATTGCCTCTCGTTCTTTCTCGCCATCGCCATCGCCTCTACATTCGCTTACTACCGCTGCCATTCTGTTTCCAATTTAATTTTGCTGATTTGAACACGATACTACACTGGCCGATGACGATTTTGAGGCCTCCACAGTTGCAAAGACGGAAATATAACTTCTGGGCAATGATGAAGACTTAAACCTTTATTTCATCCAAGATCAACATGTTTAGTAGGCGAGGTGACTAAAATAACCAACAAGTTATATATTCGCAGCCACGACGTGATTATAGTGATCTTTTCTATTTCACCCGAGAGACCAACACGTTTAGTAGGCGAGGCAATCAAAATAACCACATTAGTCATATGTTTGCAGCCACGACGTGATTGGAATGTTCTTTTCAAAATTTAAGTCTGAGCCCTCCGTGATCAAAACATTCACTATTTTGAATACGGATATGAAGTTATTTATATTTAACTGTTTCTAACCGTTTGTTTTTGACAGCTTGCAGGGATTAAAGTAAATAACGACGAATTATTCCTCGGAGTTTATTTATTTTTATTTCTTTCTTTAATTCAGCTTTTATCCCGCTTTGTATTGTAATATTATTTATCGCACTTATGTAACTATTGAAATGCTTAGAATAGGAAAACTTAGGATTAATTCATAAGGTAGTTTAAGATTTGAAACCCGTCGCTAGCTTATTTATTTGTAGGCTCGGTTGAATTCAAACTTAGAAATCCTTCGCTAGTTTATTTATTTTAGGCTCGTCACACGAATTCAATATTTTCAAAACAACTTTGTCGTCTTTTATTTGCTTTATTAATCATACCGAATAAGTTTTATCTCTTTATTATTTATTTTTGCAACTCGATGATTTCCGGAAATTTTACTTCTTTGGCATTATAAATAAATTGTTTTACTATCAATTGTCAAATACATATTTTTCCAACTCTACATGTATTTCTCTTTAAATATCATACAAATGCATATTTTGAAAAAATCTCTACATTTATCTATCTTTTAAAATGCATCTTTTTTTTATTAATTATTTGCAAACATCTTTTAACTTCATGCTTCAAACATGCATTTTTCTAGTAATAATTAACCTGAGTTTGACCGGATAACCGCAAGTTAGCGGATCTTAAAGGATGCCTAACCCCTTCCCTTTAGGATAATAAAGAACCCTTACCTAGAATCTCGCTAGTTTCGCAGACCTTAAAATTGGAGTTTACATTGCAGCACTTAGTTTAATATTTAGGTGTCCTAATTCACCGTAAAAAATAATTAGGTGGCGACTCCTCAACCCTTTTTACCCAGGAATCACCGAACACGTCCGCGCTCCGCTTTGACCCGAGCAAGGTCGAAAAACGGGCGCGACAGTACTTCCTCCAAAGTCGCGGGACATGGCACCATCTTTTCTTGGAAAAGTCTTATCAACCAACCTCCAAAGGAAGAGAGGGGCTCCTTTACCAAAGCATGTTCCACCTCTGAGTCAGTCATTCGTCAAAGCATACGCCACTCAGGAATTAAAGGAGGACAATGCAGCCAACCTCGTGAAGGGATTCCAAAGATTTTGCATTGCTGAAGAAGAATCAAAATGCAATGTGATTCTCAATGATCACGCTAGAGGCTCAACCATGTGGGATGCAGAGCAAGGAGATGTTTTGGGAAAATTGGACCTGTGCCCTGGCCTTGTTTTTACCAGAAACTAGTTAACTGCATTAATATTTAATGAAACAATGCGATTCAGATTGAGGCCTGAATCACATATATGCATTTAATGTGTTTTGCCTCTACCTTTTGAAAGCTTAAAAAGACAAATCTGCATTGCTTTTGCTATTTTAAAATCTGTTTTGTTTAATAATTTACTTTTTTTCCATCATGCAAACTAATCTGTCGATAATGTGTGACACATTTGAAACAAGCAAGCAAGACTTCGAAGAATATGAGGAAGACTCACAACCGGAAGAACTGGGGCATAAGCCAAAGCCAGGTTTGGATCAAAACATCAAGATGGTTGATGTTACAAGCATTGGCACAGACATTTGCCATTTGTACTCTTGGGCTACCACACTACGATCAGGACTTCTACTGGGGCAATGCTATATCTTTCGCAGTCAAGTGGATACAGAATCAAATACTAAGAGACTGATTGATGAAAAGCAGATGGACGCAGTTGTCCGGGGCAACCTTATCAGAATAGAATGACCAAAAATCATCAATGCAGATGCAGTGAAGAGATACCATATCTAAGATTAGTTATTCTCTATGTAATACTTTTACTATGTTGTAAAAGTTGCGCTCCCTCGGCGGGATGCGCATAGAACCCACGAAGGGTTCAGTTTCTTTAGATCACAAATTTCTCCAAGTTCCTTTTACTTGTAACCATGAACTACGTCATGACCTGATTCCCTCGGCGGGATACGTAGGCGGCCACATCGGCTTCGGTCCCATCTTTAGAAAAACCCTTACAATCTCCTTTGCTTGTAACGAACTACGTCATGACCTGATTCCCTCATGGGGATACGTATGCGGCCTAAATCGGCTTCGGTCCCACCATTAGGAAATATTTTTTACTTTATCTCACATATGACAAAATGCACCCATCTGATCACCCAGATAGGACAGGCAAGTAACCCACACCAGACTCGGCTTGGTCCAGTTGAAAGTTCAGCATCCTCACATATCAAAACTGGGGCATTTTTTTAAGAGATCATCGCAAGAAGACGCCGATAAACATGGAAAAGCATCGACAAACTAAGTCTTCAGCCAGAAGAAGGATTTTGGACAAGACGTTTGTTTTGTTTCACCGCATGTCACTGCTCGACGGACATTTACATATAGACATACTTTCTCATAAGCAAATTAAATCAACAAATATTTTCATTAGAGTTCGACAAATTTTTTTTACTGATATGCATACTTTCTTATAAACAAATTGTTTTCAACAAATATTTTCATTAACAGTTAGCCAAGACTGGGAACCAGACAGGGGCTACAGGTCCGAATCAGCAGGACATGCAGCTATCAAGAGCCAAAGCTACAAAGTCAGCGTGAATCAACCGCCCCTCCCCCAAACTCACAAATTTTCTTTGAGTACAGGTTCTTCAGGTTGAAAAAGCAGGGAAGCCACATCACTTATGATCAATTCCCCAAAGAATTTCGACATTACAACTCACCGCCAGGACCACGCTCCTGTTTTGCATCCATACAAAGACATCGTCTTGACCTACAAGGGCCCAACCATTGTGTCTGCACAATGATGTTATTTCAAATCACAGGGAGCCTAAACACAACAAACTGAAGTGGAACCATCTATTACAGCGAACTGACGGCAAGAACGTCATTTACATCAAACGACGACAAGGATGTCGCATCATGTTTTCGTCTAGGTGACATTTCAATTCACGATCCACAGGAGTTCGAATCAACAGAAGATTCAACACAACGTGGAACCATATTACAGCAAATTGACGGCAAGGACGTCGCGACTATCTTTTACAGCATCCCAACGACGTCAACAACATTACAATGACGTCTTTAACGCAATGACTATCTTTACTACGAACGCAAAGAACTATCTTTTACCTCATCTCAACGACGCCAACAAAGATTACAATGACGTCTTCAGCACAACAGCTATCTTTTACGACAACGCAACAACTATCTTTTACGACAACACGGCAACTATCTTTTACGGCAACGCAGCAACTATCTTTTACCGCATCTCAACGACGTCAACGACAACGACGTCTTCAGCAATTCGACTATCTTTTACCGCATCTCAACGACGTCAACAACAACGACGTCTTCAGTACCATTATCTTCTACAGCAAGACAACATTACAATAACGTCCTCGACGTTATGGCAATACGACAATTATCTTCTACAACAAAACAACATTACTGCAACGTCATCGACGTTATGGCAGCACGACAATTATCTTCTACAGCAACACATCATTACAACAACGTCATCCACGTTACTGCAACACAACAACTATTTTTTACAGCATTACAACGATATCAACAACATTACAACGATGTCATCAGCGTTATCATTACAATGACGTCAACATCATTACAATGATGTCTTCGGCGCAACAACTATCTCTTACAACAAACAGCATTACAACAACGTCATCGACGTTACGGCATCGCAACAATTATCTTTTACAGCATTACAACGACATCAACAGCATTACAACGATGTCAGCAACAAACAACATTACACCAACGTCATCAACATTATGACAGCACAACAGCTACATCTTACAGCAGATCGCATTACAGCAACGTCATCAGCATTATATCTACACGACACGACTATATGACGAAGTCTTCAACACAACACGTCCATACAACGACGTCATCAACAACATTACATTCTTGCAACAACAACATCACAATGATGTCTTCAACACTACACGTCCATACCACGACGTCATGAACATCATTACAACGACGTCAACAGCAATACAACGGCGTCTTCAGCAGAACAACTATCTTTTACAACATTACAACGACATCAACAACATTACAATGATGTCATCAACAACACGCCTATGCAACAACGTCTTCAGCACAACAAATTATTTTTACAATATTACAACGACGTCAACAGCATTACAACGACGTCTTCAAAGACAACGCTTTCTTTTACAAAGATTACAACAACGTCCTCGACGTTACGGCAGCACAACTATCTTTTACATCATTGCAGCGACATCAACAACATTACAACGACGTCTTCAACACAACACCCGCCTCATAATACGGGTATTTTAATTTCATGTCAGGCGCCCACCTTATAATGTGAGTATTTTAATTTCAGTCAGGCGCCCACCTCCTAATGCGGGTATTTCCAAGTTATATTCTCTACAATTTTTTTCAGCAGTTATACACTAATTTTGTCTTAAGCTTTAGTTTGCAGGAACTTCATCACAACGTCGAACTGTCTCTTACGGCGAACCGAGGCAAATTGGTCAACGACCTACTTCGAATATCGTTCCGCTCTTCCCCATTAAGTTTTCACATCTGCAACCAATGTCATCATTAACTCGACACTGGGGCATTATTTCTGGATTCTGCACCATCTTTTACAACTTCTCTCTCCCTTGAAATTCGCTTTCTACCATGCATACCTAATCTTCCTTCGTGAGCCCGAGGGTCGTGACCAAAATTGGCTACTCGGTCAACTTCTTTGTCCGAAAACTCTTTCATCGTCTCCGGCCAAAGAGGGGCATCTGTTGACACCCAATTTTGTCCCGTCTTTTCCAATTTATTTGCAATTTTAAATATTTTTAACACCTCAAAACAATTTTAATCTATATACATACATGCGTGTGTATATGTCTTATTATTATTATTATTCGCATTTTTTACTATCATTTGCATCTTTATCATAATCATAAGTTTTATCCGAAAATTCTATGTTATTTTATTCTCGCAAAATTGCATCGCATTTCCATTTTTTATTAAGCATTAAACACTTCACAAATATTATATTTTTATTATTATCACATCGTTAAGTTATTTTAAATAATTCACATCTTTTACAAAACAAAAATAATATTTTAATGTTAAACCCCTTTTTTATTTTTAACCCAAAATAATTTCTAACCCATTTTATTTTCCCAACCCAAAACAATTCCTACCCAAAACAATTCCCTAACCAAGCCCAACCTGACTGCCCAACACCCTTTTCCCTAACCAAAACCCATTCCCCTTATTCCCTTTCCTTTTATTTCCCCAATTCCCACAACCAAAAACTCCCAAGCCCATTCCCTTTATTTCACTAAGCCCAACTGCCACCTCCCACTGAAACCCCGACCACCCATCACCCGACCCCTTTTAATTCCCCAAAAACCCAAAACAAAAAGAAAACCCCCCCAAATCAAAAAACCTAAAACCCTACCCTAAACCGACGCTGCACCCTACACCCCTACACCCCTACCCCCGACGGCGCCGCACCCTACACCTGACACCACCACTCGCCAACACCGCCGCCTGACACCACCAACCCATCACCTCTCACCGCAACCCATGCCCCTAAAAACCCGTTCCAAAATCATTGTTTTTGGGCCATTTATTTTGAATTTAAGCTCGGTTTTTAGGAGAAAATGGGGGCTATAAAAACCCCTTGTGTTCTTCGAAAAAAAAGGGAGAAAAAGAGAAAAAAAACGGAGAGATTTTTTGGGAGGTCCGATTGGATATAAATATTTTTGGTTGTGTTCTTGGTTTCAAACATTTTTTCCTCCCTTGTTGTTCAAGAATTAAGTCTGAAAAGGTTGGTTCTCTACGTTTGATTCTCTGATTTTGACACCTGATTCGGGTCGGTCAACATCGACTGGTCAGATCGAATCTTGCCGGGTATTATTTCCAGATTTCTTGCATTTCATATTTCTGTATGTTGGTTATCTGAATTTGGTGAATATTTGATTTTGGATTTTGGATCACTGACCCGGGTCGGGTCGACCCGGTTCGGGTATTATTTCCAGAATTCTTGCATTTCATATTCTGTATGTTGGTTATCTGAATTTGGTGAATATTTGATTTCGGATTTTGGATCACTGATTCGGGTCGGGTCACTGACCCGGGTCGGGTCGACCCGGTTTGGGCATTATTTCCAGAATTCTTGCATTTCATGTTTCTGTATGTTGGTTATCTGAATTTGGTGAATATTTGATTTCGGATTTTGGATCACTGATTCGGGTCGGGTCACTGACCGGCCCGTATTATTTCGAGAATTCTTGCATTTTGTATTTTGTATGTTGGTTATCCGAATTTGGTGTTAAAATCGATTCGGGTTTGGATCATTTGATTTCTGATTCGATACCGATTCGGTCAAGCATCGACCCGGTCGGGTCGACCCGATTTGAATATCTTCTGGAATTCTTGCATTTCACACTCTTGTTCTTGGTTATCTGAAATTGGTGCTGAAATTTAATTCGGGTCGGGTCACTGATCCGGGTCGCGTCGACCCGATCTGGATATTTCCAGAATTTCAGAACTTGGGTCGGATACTTTAACTGCTCACTGCTCGTTGCTTTTACTGTTTTATTATTTTATTAATATTGCATTAAGGCCGACGAAATTAAATTCGAGGCCGCGCTTTTCTTTCGTTTCATTTCTCTGTTTTTCAGCTCTGTTTTAAGTATCAAGCAATGATATTTTATCGCTTTTCTTGTTTTAAACTAAAACAGCGCGACATTTACAGAAACTATTTTACGCTTCTTGTTTTCTGCTTTACGCCATCTTGTTTCTTGTTTCATTTTAATTTTACTGATTTGAACACGATACTACATCGCCGATGAAAAATATCCGTCGATTTTGAGGCCTCCACGCTTGTAAAGACTAAATATAACCACGGGCAATGATGAGGCTTAAACCTTATTTCACCCGAGATCAACATGTTTAGTAGGCGAGGTTACTAAAATAACCAACAAGTTATATATTCGCAGCCACGACGTGATTATTGTGATCTTTTCTTTTCATCCAAGAGACCAATACGTTTAGTAGGCGAGGCAATCAAAATAACCACTCAGTCATATGTTTGCAGCCACGACGTGATTGGAATGGTCTTTTCAAAATTTAAGTCTGAGCCCCCCGTGACCAAAACGCTCACTGTTTTGGATACGGATCTGAAGTTATTTGTTTTTTTAACTGTTTCTAACCGTTTGTTCTTGACAGCTTGCAAGGAATAGAGTTAATGAAGGCAGATATTTCTCGGAGTTTATTTATTTTATTTACTTTCTTTAATTCAGCTTTTATCCCGCTCTGTATTGTAATATTATTTACCGCACTTATGTAATTATTGAAATGCTTAGAATAGGCAAAACTTAGGATTAATTCATAGGGTAGTTTAAGATTTGAAACCCGTCGCTAGCTTATTTATTTGTAGGCTCGATTAAATTCAAACTTAGAAATCCTCCGCTAGTTATTTATTTTAGGCTCGTCACGCGTATTCAAGATTTTCAAAATAACTTTTGTCATCTTTTATTTGCTTTATTAATCATTCCGAATAAGTTTATCTTTTGTCAATTTACAATTCAATGATTCCCAAAATTTTACTTCTTTGGCATTATAAATAATTGTCACAAATGCATATTTTCCAAAACTTTACGTGTATCTTTCTTTTTATGTCATTCGAATGCATACATGTACAAAATGCATTTCTTTCATTAATTATTTGCAAACATCTTTAACTTCATACTTCAAACATGCATTTTTTCTAGTAATAATTAACCTGAGTTTGACCGGATAACCGCAAGTTAGCGGATCTTAAAGGATGCCTAACCCCTTCCCTTTAGGATAATAAAGAACCCTTACCTAGAATCTCACTAGTTTCGCAGACCTTAAAATTGGAGTTACATTGCAGCATTTAGTTTAATATTTAGGTGTCCTAATTCACCGTAAAAATAATTAGGTGGCGACTCCTCAACCCTTTTACCCAGGAATCACCGAACACGTCTGTGCTCCGCTCTTTGACCCCGAGCGGGTCGAAAATGGGGCGCGACATTCATGATAAGTTGATTATACTTGCTAATGTTGGGATTGAATTCCCTTAATTCTGGAAAATATAAAAGGTGAATATGGGCTCGTTCACCTGTTATGTAATGTCTTAAATAGATGCATCGATAAGACGGTAATATGCGTTTATTATTGTCAACCTGCAGTTTGACATATGCAAAGGTACTTGCTCAAAATAATTGAGTTGAGAGCATAATTTTCAGATTATGTAATCAAGATAATTCATCTTGTTAATACTGATTAATATCCAAGCTGATTTAGCGTTGAATGCCTCCAATAAATAGCTAAATCATTGCTAATGAAAACAAAAATTCATGTGTTGATTTGAAATATGATATATTACATAGAACAACACTTGTATGCTTCAGACCAATAAATTATGATGAATTCCACATTACAACTGGTTCAGGGTCAGGAACCAGATATTTCCATCTAACAGTTTTTAGGTGTGGTATATGATTAATTAATTTACCATGATGCACAAAAATGAATTCCTTCAAAGAAGATGAGATATGTATTTTTTTCTAACATTAGGGGGATAAAATAAGCAGCTAGAAAATATGTTGTGAATTATCACTAGTATGATCCTTATTTAAAAGGTAATTCAAGTTAAATGCTAGAAGCGTTTGCTGAAATTCAATTTAAATGCTAGAAGCATTTACTGACCCAAAACTAATATCATATTTCAGCTGCAAAATGCTCCTATTAATATTAATATCCCTGAAGGACAAAGTCTACGACATGCATGAAGCATGGTAAACCAATCAATTTCAAAGGCAATAATCTTTGAAAAGGAAAAGGAGCAAATGGTCAAAAAGGAGGCAATGTGCTCTTGAAGAGCCTACGACATAACACTTCATGAAAATTCATGAGAGGTTTAGGTACCTAAAATAATGAAAGTGATGAGATCTCAATAAGTTATGTTGCATTGTCAACCGATACATATGATATATTGTCGCCGATATCTTTGGTACAATATAGCGCAATATTGTAAAAGATAGTGAGGAACTGAATTCTACGTTTCTAAAGCTTGCTGACGTAGATATTATTACCAAGTGAAATGACGCATTTGGTAAACTTCAAGCTTAATGGATATGCAGTTCAGACAACAGAAAATGCCACACATTTAAGTATTAATGGATATTGTCACTTGACAAAATTTATATGAAAATTCTTGAAGAATTATAAATGCTTGGAGTATATACATGTTCTAAAAAATACGCTCATAATTTTTATATGGATTAAATCAAGCAAAGTGAATGCAATTTTATCATAATGAGCATTCATTTGACTAAGTGTACACATAACTCTATTATCTTTACATCTTTGTGAGTGTAAATTGATTGCTTGAATATTATTCGAACTCTTGAAGAGTTTTCAAAGACAATAGATTATGGTGAAAGAAGTTGAAAAGAGAAACTTGTAGAATTCTTTGGTCATGAAGTGCCATATATTTATGCAATTGATGCATTTATATATTTTTCTATGCCTATGAGGAATTACAATCATATGATGTTGTTCTACATGATAGTCAAAAGGAGGATTCATAAAAGGGGATAGAACATAACATATTTCACCAAAGTTATTCTTCAAACACGAGCCCCACAAGAATGGTGCTATCAACGTGCAACAAATTCATTCGAGTGATAATATGACTGATTTGTTCATCAATGTCTCTACCAATTTCAACGTTTGAGAAGATGGTGCCCAAGATTGAGATGCGAAGACTCAAGTATTTGAATTAAAGTTCACATCAGCGGGAGTTAATACGCGTTGTACTTCATTTTTCTTACAAGGTTTTGTCCCACAGGGTTTCCTTGCAATGTTTTTAATGAGGCAGCCAAATGCGTATTATTAGAAATGTGTGTACTCTTTTTCCTTGACTAGAATTTTTCCATTGAGTTTTTTCTAGTAAGATTTAATGAGACACATTATCTATTAAATAGACATTCAAGGGGGAGTGTTATAAATATTATTTATTATTGTGAATGTCTATGTCTATAAGGAAAGTTATGGTTAATAACTTTGGGACAAAGTCATTTTTCTATTATAAATAGACATGTTCCCTTCATTGTATTTACATCACTCAAGAGAAATAAAGAACCATTCTCTCTTTCTCCACAATATTCTTATCCTAGTTTTATTATTTTATAACAATTAAAAAAATTCTTATTTTTAGCTCAAAAACATTATCTTCAAAGGGATAACTGAATTGAAATGTATAATTTACATACCCCACAAAGGCAGGTCATTTGAAAAGAACTCAACAAACCGGAAACAGAAGAATGTAGTAATAATTTATATTGGGGTTGAATATATATAAAATTTATACCATTCATAATAAGTTTAATAACGTAAATATACCATGAATATATATGTGTAAGAATTAAAATACAAGGGAAATAACACTTATACAGAACATATACTACAGATATAAAATAAATCTATATAACATATACATTAGAATTATGACAAATTTATATTAAAAAATATAACATGAATCTTTAATTTATTCTAGAAATATATCATGAATTTGCAAGAGTTATATTCAAATGTAACAGAATGCAAACTGTTTAAATAGAAAACATGTGGTTATACATCATATATTGGACAATATTCACTGAATAAAATTAAGTTACATTTAATGCATATAGTATGCTTACAGATCTAAACGTCCAAACAATTAAGAAAAATTTAAAACCAAAAGAATTGAAAAGAAAAATTCTTTTGTAAATGGGGTAAAGTATTCTGAAAAGTAAAATTTGAAAAGATTGTGTCGATTCAAAAATGGTCAAAGAGAATAGGAAAACTCAATCCTTTATAATCGCCTTTGTTTTAGCAACTTATCCTAAGGTCTCCTCGCCAAGAGCTCCCCGACGACGACAGAGGAAGCAACCCGTCTGCCTCACCAACTAGCTAATCAGACGCGAGCCCCTCCTCGGACGGATTCCACCTTTCCTCCCGGTTTCCTTTCTATTCTCACTCTCATCCAACTGATGAATGCAATTAGAGTAGAATCGGTTTCCCAGAATCCGTAATTCTTCAATGTGCAGGATCGAGCCCTGGCCTTGGAAGCCATTCATTCAAGCTTTCCCAGTCATTTAGACTAGGCTATAAGGAACGGAGTCTTAAACTATGGACCGAGACTACCCTAAGGCTATTTATGAGCGGAAGGGAAGTAGAGGTAGAGGGTCCGAAGGAGAGAGGAGATCTCTGCTCTTATCGTTAATTAGGTATGCCTCCAGATCTGAATGTATACCCTAGGCCAAGGGGTGCGATCCCCCAAGCATCTCTTCATACTATGGGGTTATATAATCTTCTTGACCTTTCGATTGAGGGTATTCAGCAGTGGGCCTACCTTAAGGTAGGAGGTGATTAAAAAAAGGGAAGCTGGTCCGCTTACATAGACATAATAGTCCATTTTTTCGAAGTAGTTGAGAAGGAACTTGGAGTTGGCGCCCATATAACGGATTGCTTGCTTAAGCCCCTACCCCCGCACAGGTTGAAGTCTCTATCTACGATCAGATCCTTTCTGAACTCCCCTATGACCGAACAACTCTCTTGACTATAAGGAAAGAGAGGAGTGGAAAACCACTTGCTTTACTCTAAGTAAGCTTTCAAAGTCTTGCATTCATTTCTGTCTCATTTTCAAGTAGAGTGTACCTGACCCCTATATGAACCCCCTGATCTGATGGGGGGAATTCCTATGAAAGAGGCCGAGACGTTCTTCCTCAAGATCAATCTGAAGTACTGATGGAAGTTCATTGAAGATTTACCCCGACTTCAAAGCTCTCATAGAGATCGGGTAGAGAATTGAGGATGGAATCCAATCAGGCGTATAGACTCCCATTGAGGCGCTACTTAGCCCGTAGGTTGTGCCACTGGTGACTAACCATACAAATAAATTCTATCATTTGTTTAATAATAAATAACGGCGCAGTCTTTTGGAAGTTCCTATAATAAGAGGAAGGCGCTATTTTAATATTCTTTGACTTCAAAGGAACATAATCAATCATCTAAAAATAGAATAAATGGTTGTGCTTGGCTCTACTCGTCGGTTGTGCTGCGTGAGCCTCCTACTACTACAAGACATTTTCAAGAGCTTTCAAAAGCTTTTCGTATGAAGTTTACCTGGTCAATAAGAGGAGGGTACTTTCAATGAGAAGAATATCAGAGAGATTTACTACAATATGTAGCGAAGAAAAGAAAAGGAGGAGTTCTCTATCATCGCATAGATAAAAAATGACAAAAATTAGATCGGCTATTCCACGAGGAGGTTCTACCACGTTAAAACGCTCTTTAATTGAACTTGAGCCTTAGCTGGTCGTGACCAAGAAAGTTAAAAGTGCGTTCGATTGATTTAATATCCATGAATCTAGAAAATAGGGTTGAGGGTTGGAACAAACCACTTGGATTTGGAACCTACATGCTGAGGCTCAGGATTTCGATAGCCATACCAAAAAGTGTTTGTGATTGTTCCAGAAGAAATGAAACAAAAGATATGGTAGAGCTAGGACATTTATTGTATGAGGTCTACCAATCAGCTAAGCATCATTGACTTGATCAGCCTTTACCTGATCAACTACCTAATACTATGCATGCTCAAAAACTTTGTAAAGACTAACTTTAGCATAAAAAAGGGAAGCGTGCATTGACAAACTATTCGACATAAGACGGACCTAACTGATTGATGTCATAAGCAATCTTCCTAGTCTAATTTATTTGTGAGTCGGTTTACATTTTAAACAACAACATAATCTTTCAAATATATGCTAAAATGGTAAAAAGAAATCTTTTATTTTGGAATAAATATAAAGTACTCTTTCATGCGAAAACTTCTTCAAAAGTGTCTTAATAATTGATATATAGGGTAAAAATCTCATGTAATATCTTCCCTTATTACCTGCCTTATGCATGTGAACTAATGCATTAAGAAACATTCCTTCGAGCCCTATATAAGAGTTCTATATGTGTAGCATAAACAATTAATAGTTTTAAATTATACAAAAAGTGAAGAGTTAAAAAAATATGAAGAGTTACATTGTGTTTTCTTTCCTCTCCTTGGCAATATTTCTCACCTTGTTCAACCCTTGGCTAGGTATGAGTGTTTCTGTTTTTTTTTCCCCTAATGCATACGTGAATATTTTATTTCTTCAAATTTATCTCTAATGACCTTTTTTTCCATTTGTTGTTTTTAATTTTTTCCGTCCTATTTAACGTGTATACTAAAGGAATATGTTCTCTATCTTTTCATTCATTATTGTGTACAATATATAGTAGATTATGGTTATTGACAAATCTACAAGTTAGGCTACAAACTAGGTAACTAATCTGACTAATTATAATGAGAATATTAACTAACCATACAATTATATGGTAATATTCTATCACACCCCGCAGTTGAAGCGGGAGGTTCTCGTACGCTGAGACTGACTTGGAAATCATCAAAAGAGTATACACGGAAGTCCTTTAGTAAATATGTCAGCAATTTGATACCGAGAAGGGACATGAAGGACACGAACTTGTCCACGTGCAACTTCCTCACGTACAAAATAAATGTCCATTTCAATGTGTTTAGTGCGCTAACGTTGAACGGGATTTCCGAAAAGATATATCACACTTACATTGTCACAGTAAACCAATGTAGCCTTGCGGATTGGGCAGTGAAGTTCCAACAGAAGGTTGCGTATCCAACAAGACTCAGAAACAACATTCACTACTCCTCTGTATTCGGCTTCGGCACTGGACCGAGACAAACTAGGTTGTCGTTTAGAAGACGAAGAAAACAAGTTATCTCCGAGGAAAACACAGTAACTCGAAGTGGATTGTCTAGTGTCGGGACATCCACCCCAGTCAACATCAGTGTAGGAGGTGAGACTAGAGACTGAGGACTTGTACAGGTGAAAGCTAAGTGGAGAGTACCTTGAACATATTGCAAAAAATTCGTTTGAGAGCATTCACATGTTCATCCTTCGGACTGTGCATATGTAAGCATATTTTTGCACTGCATATAATATATCTGGTCTTGTGAAACTTAGCTATTGTAATGCTCCTGCTAAACTGCAATCGTGAGTGGGGTCTTCATATGGAGAACCCAAAGAGGCACTAAGTCTGGAATTAGTGTCCACCGGTGTGGGGGCATGTTTACAAGAAATTATGTCTGCACGTTCAAGAATCTCTTCGGCGTACTTTCTTTGACAAAGAAATAAGCCACCTGCATGTCTCGTAATAACAATGCCCAAAAAATAGCTTAGGGGGTCCAAATCCTTCATAGCACATTCAGAAGCAAGGACTGCCATAATAGATCGGCGAAGTGCATCAGAAGAGGTAGTTAGTATGGTATCATCAACATATAACAGAATATATGCCATGTCATTACTCTTGCTATAGATGAAAAGTGAATGATCAGATTTGCTATGTGAAAAACCAACAGAGGATACAAACTCAGCAAACCGTTGATGCCAGGCACGATGAGTCTATTTCAGTCCATAGAGTGATTTTTCAAATGACACACATTATCTCGATGAACCGGATTCATAAATCACATAGGCTGATGCATATAAATGCTTTCATGAAGGTCCCCATGCAAGAAGACATTTTTGACATCAAGCTGAACAATCCGAATAGTTGCTAGTTTCACCACCAGCCTGAAAGTTTCATCACAATCCACACTAATCTGTTGAGACCTGCCATCACCTACAAGATGGGCCTTATGACTCGCAAAAGAACCATCAGATTTCTTTTTATGTCAAAAAATGCACATAGAACGAATAATATTAGCATCAGGAGGATGTGGCACTAGATCCCACATCTTATTTTTAATAAGAGTATTATATTTGTCTATCATGGACGCTTTCCAATTTGGATCAGATAAGACATTTTTTGAGTTGTGATGAAGAGGTGAAGGGGCAACCGCAGTCGACAAATTGAATTGTCGTTTAAGTTTGGAAATGACGTACATAGCACGAGTTTCAATGGTCCGTAGAGGTGCCGTGGGTGGATGGACTGGCTATGGGCTTTGAGATAAGCCAGGCGAGTCGGGATCGGGAAGGTGGGGCGGTGTCGTAGGCCGAGAAGAGGCAAGGGCAGGGCCGGGAAAGTTCGTAGCTCGAGCGGGATCTGGGACAGTGACAGATGGGAAATGTTGTGGTTCCCGTGGCTTGGTTTGGTGGCCCACCCAACCCGGGATGATGGGAATTGGGTCAGGCTCCGGTAACGGTGGAGACTGATTTTGCAATTGATAAATTATAAGGGGATTGAGGCAATCATTTAAGAAGTCATAGGAATTCAGAGGCGGAGAATGCAACTTGGAAAAGGGAATTGGGACTCAGTAAATATGACATGCCTAAAAACGATGATTTTTCGGCTTGACAAATCGTAACAGTTATAACTTCGATGATTAGACGGGTAATCAAGGAATACACACGGATTGGAATGAGGTTGAAGTTTATTGATTTTGGTGGATGGATAAAGGGGGTAGCATACCCAAAAGTTTGTAAATGCTTATAGGAACGATCTCAAAGATAGAGAACTTGAGTCGGAGACTTGTGTTTGAGATACTTGTTTGAGAGAATGTTCAAGAGATATGTTTCCATTGATAGAGCGTGATTCCAAAAAGAGGGGGGATGGAGGCGTGGACAAAGAAGGTACGAATTAAGTTATTTATGGTTCTTATTTTTATTCAGCTTTGCACCAGAATATTACCATCTCATATACTTCTCCTGTTTTAATGTCAGGTGACATTCAGTTTTGTCCAGGATATTTCAAGGTTGATGGGATATGTGATAAAATTAATTATGGCAATCTAGCTTTATTCCAATGGCCAGCAAGTAAGATGCCTCATAGTTGCAAATGTGATGCTGCTGGAGTTAATAAGAGCCATTGTGAATGTTTGATAGTTCGCTAAGAAAAATATAGCAAAATAATGGCAAGCAATAAGCTATCCATATTGTATGATTGATGTGGATCGTATCAAATATATATATATATATATATACTAATTATGAATAAACAATTAATAAAAAATCTCTTTTTTAAAGATACTTTTTTTATTTAAACTGGGGGCTTTCCTATATTTTATGCTTTCCTCGAATTGAACGTGGTATATAGACTTAATTTCTTTATGAACTCCTAATTTTATCAAGTCCAATAAATTAATCAAATTTTTCATATAGGAATCCAAAAAGATGGTAGGTACATTTTTTTCATTCACAAAAGCGAATAATTTAAACCTCAAATTCTAAGAAGATTCTGTTGATTCATTTCTAGATCTAATCAATACCTTATTGATTTAGTATCGTCTACTCTCGAAATTGATTAAGAGAAGAAAAGTGAAGAGAAGGTTGGAAAGTAGTATGCTCGGTTCACCAGGTTCTACCACTGCAGGGCCCAATCATACACAAAAGAAGAGTTTCCTACGTGAGAAGTGGACAAGCCATTTGACACGCTTTGGACAACTGAATTGGCGCGGACTCTGTGACTTCGAAATAGCATATGTAATCGAGATGTCAATTCTATCCTGAAATCCCGCTCTTTCGGAAGGTGCCAACCCAAAGGAAGAAGAGGAAAGCAAGCAATGTAGGCCCGAATGACCCTTCTCATAATGAGAGTGTAAATAACCCTATTAGGCACAGTGCGGTATGGAATGAACTTATAATCATGGAATCGACTCAATAATCAAATTATAAGTTCATAACCCTCGCCCATTCCCACGAGTGGAATACTACTTAGCCAAGTAGAAAGGCCAACCTGAGAGCGAGGCAAGCCGGGAAGGGGCTGAGACTTACAATTCGGAGACCAAGTCACAGACTACTAGGCGTCTCATGAGCGACTCTCATTCCCACCTCGCCTTTGATCTTTCCCTTACCGTGTAGGTAAAGCTAGAAGAGCATCATTGGCCCGACAGCTGACAAACAAATCTTCCATTCTTGTGTTTACATCACTTCTCTCTTTCTCGCATTGAACCAAATAAAATAGATATAAAAAAGTATACATGGGAGAATAAATAAAGAATAAGTGGAAAGCAAAACTACAATAGGTCCGAGTCAAATAGCAATGATTCGAAACACTTCTTTTTACACTATTTCGAATGACTCAATTGTATGGATATATAAAATACAGGATTTTCAATCCTAGCTAGAAATGGAGGGAAACAAATACTCAATTTAAAGTGAGTAAACAGAATTCCATACTCGATCTCATAGATACATATAGAATTCTGCGGAAAGTCGTATTCGATGAAAGTCGTATGTACGGCTTGAAGGGAGATCTTTCATATCTTTCGAGATCCACCCTACAATATGAGGTAAAAAAGTTATGAATGTAAAATTTAGAAGCTCAATTGAACATAAAGAGTGCTGCTCCCAAAGACACACGCAAGTATATGCGGCCGTACAAGTAATATAGTGATTTTAAAAATCGGATGTCGAATCCGCATGAACTTGTGATTAACCGTCAACTAAACCAAACTAATTCTAATTATCTAAACAAGAGATAAAAATCTGGGGGTTTAATTATAAACTATCTAAAAATAAAAATAAGTAATGAACTCCAACTAAGAAAGAACAGATTTTTATATTATCAATGATATGAATGTTCCAAGGTTGCGGTTGGTTCACCAATCCTATTGAGCTATCAAATTACTTTTCCTTAATCTGAATTATCGACGATTGCTAATTATTAATCGCGTAGTATTCTCCCGAACTACTATCCGCCGATTCGGAATAGTTCGCCGCCTATATTCCTATGGAATTGACCTGTTAAGTGCAATTCGTCCACGATATTTAATTGAACGTGGTGTCTAGATATATTCTTATTCTAGCCACAAATCTTAGCCTTACTTTAGGGATAATCAGGTCTCTCTCTTTAAAAAGTACGATATTAAATAGTGGATAGAACCTAACGGTTGGCCAAGAAATCAAGCAATTATGCACAGAATTAAAAAAACAATCAAAATTAATAACTCGTATTAAGATAAAAAATAATTATCGCACATCTATATTCATGATTTACCACAACTCTAGAACGCGAAATTTAGCTCCACGTAGACATGAAGGAAAAACAATAATTCATACAAAGAATCATAAAAACTAGTAGTAAGGAGAAGAAAAAGTAGAACCCAATAACTCCGGCCTCAACGACAGCTTTAGCCTCTCTCTAGTTCAACGGTTCTGAACTCAGGGTCTCATGTCGTCCAAAGTTCTCTAAAAATCCTGTCTTATGAAATATTTGTAAGTGTAGGAAAAATCCAAACTAAATAATAAAAAATAAATCGGGAGAATTTTTAATTCCGGGTACCATAGCATCGCTGAGCGAGAAACATAGCCAGGCAGTGCCTCGCTATGGGCTTCGCCCAGCGAGGAAATGTGACAGCTGCTGCAACTTTGCTTTTGTCAATTCTAATTTTTCCATCTTTAATTAATGTCACGTAGTTGCCAAATTCATCTTTCCAGAAACTCCAGGGATCAAACTGTAAATAATAAACAATTTGGGGTCCAAAGAGATAATATCAGAAGAAGACCACATCCCACATCCCACAGCCCACGACCCGTGATCGGACAGGCGGGCGGTGGCGGCGCGCGTGTGGGCTTAGCCTTGAACACAAGCACATCTAGGTCCTCCCTCCTTTAAACACATGGGATACCCCTTGGGGTCCCAAACCCTTAGCCAATTTAGAAACTTATAAAGAGAGAAATTCTTCTTTTTCCCACCGATGTGGTAGATTTGTCCCACACCATATTTCCATGCCTCAAACACCTTACTTCGTTGACTAATATCTCTTTCATTTCTCAACGAAATTTGACGATTCTTGGCCCTACGGCCATCTACTCACTTAGTAGATTATGCACGTGAGAAGAGACAAAGACTTCAACATGCGAAACTCTAGTGTTTAATTCATTAAATATGGGTGGACGCACCTCCCCACCAAACGCAAATTTCCAACACAAATCACTATAATTAATACTCAAAAGACGATTAAAAATACTAAAATGTGAGACAATATTACAAATATATGTATTTTTGGTCAAACATCAAAATAGTTGGCAAAGTTTGATCTCTAATTGTGATGAATAATATACTATCATCTAATCTTCAGCAAAATCTAGAGAAAGAACACTAAAATTAGGGTGTTCTTCCCATTAGAACTATCATATCATTGGTACCCTTAATATGTCCTTACCCTAATTATCCATTTTTCGACATACAGACTTCTTCATGTGTGTAGTGTTATGCACAATAATTATTGAGTTTAAAATCATATATAAATGTTGAAAGTATATTTATGTCCTATATACAATCTGTATTAGGACAAATGTACTTTATACACATTCGTATTATTATTAATGAAGATTAATATTTTGGCATTTGCAAATTATTGAATTATTAATTGATTGTTTGTAATATTCTATAATATGCATCCCTGGAGGTTACGCTATTATTAATAGTGTGAGATATTAATATTATAACGTAATTCTTAAAATAGCCTCGACTAATGATCATCGAGAATAGGATATCGATGATATGTGATAAGTCGACATGTGGTCTGCATCACATCCTTAGAGGATGTAATATGTCTCACCTGCTACGAGTAATGGCTACTCGTGATGGACACATGGATACTTTGGAAGTATTGGTATACCCTACTGATATATTGTTTGTTATACTTGTCTAAAGTATGATCAGTGTGTGGGAGATAGAAGTCCTTAGACTTGAGGTCAATACGCGCCTTGTCTACAAAGTAATGTACTTTGATCCCGTCTTAAGCTCAAATGCCTTATAGGTTGAGATGCGACCTGTATTGGGTACATTACGATGTGAATTAAAGATGGTAGTTGAGCCAAGATTAGGATTCATTCCTCGAATGTATATTCGATTGAACACTCGGATTCTCAATGATATTAGGTTGACAAAGTCGTTGGCCAACGCAATAGACATATTTAGAATATGGTCTAGTTGTCAAATAATATAGATGAGATACAATGATTAAGTCATTTGGATAGACACTTGACAAATCCTAAGCTTGATCGTGTGTGTCGTGAATGAAAAGATTTTATCTTACCACATAAATGTTAAGTTTACTGGATTCGCGTAAACATACTTCACATATTGAGTTCGTCTTGCGGCGCCGTCTAGGAGTTCCGCGTAGACCTTAATTTGATTAATGTCGATATGAGAAGGCCTGTAGGGTCACACTATGTCGATTGTCCGTTCGATCTAAGGATGTATTGAGAGAGTAATTAAATGTTCGATTTAGAATTGAGATATTTAAATGAATAATGATTATTTTAATCAAGTCAAAATTGGTTTTTGAATTTAATTAAGAATGCGTAGAAAATAAATCGAGACAGTGCAGGAGCACGTCGAGCGCTGCGGCGCCCATACCCTAGGGCCGCATCGCCTCTGCCTCGAATTTTGGGTCAGGCCCAAGGTCAAACCCTAACCCGATTTTGACCTGTTTTTCAACTATAAATAGAGGCATTCTTTTCATTATTCATTTACACTAATTTTCAGATTATCATTCTAAGCCTTAGAGACTTAGAATTAAGACTCTCTCGAACCTCTGCCAAATTTCCTAGCTTTCCGAAAGAGAAATACATTGAAGCTTGGAGCTTGCAATCGGAAGGACAACCGCGTGTCCACCTTATAGTAGATAAAGACTCCAGATATTCTAACATGTAAGTTTATGTTTTATGTTACAGGTTTGATTGTTGTATAACCATGTCAGAAAACTTGTTGAGGTAAATAAGAAATAAAAATTTTAAACTTTCGTTGTGCTTTACCAATGTGTTTTGAACCCAACCAAACCCTACAAATGTAACATACTAGGGGTCACAATATTACAATGAAGAGAAGAACTTAACACCGAACACCGGTGATTGAGCAAACAATAGTGTAATATTTGTCTTAACGATGAGTGTAAGATTAATACACAGTTTCCTCATCAATTGTCGCAATAATAAAAAGCTTTTTGTTTGATATAACGCTTTAGGGAAAATTCAACTCATGGTCTTTATGACATAAAGATTCCTTTTTTCTTTTTGCCATATAAAAGTCACCTAACTAAAAATTAATTAACTAAAATATAAACTTAATAAAAAGTTACATATTTCGCTCCAAAATACTCCCTCCATATCAATTTATGGGAAGGTGTTACTATTTGAAAAGTCAAATAATTTTTTCCTTTTAATTATAATTTTCTCAAACTTCTAAAAATTGTTTTTCCATTAGCTATCTAGACTTGTAATACTTTTATGTAGTTTTCAAATAAGTAATTTTATTTTGAAAATTTGAAAAATTAAATTTTTAAAAATGATCAAAATTAAGTATTTTGACTCTCGTACTCCGAACACCTTCACATAAATTGAAACATGAGTTGTAACAAAATTTTCACAAAAGTATGTTTACACATCTAAAAGGAAAAACACTTTTCAAAATAAGCAAATTTTAAAAGTCCGGATAAAAAGGTGATAAATATTGAGTAACAATCTAAAACTCAAATACATAGAAACTAGGGGAAAATGTCAAATATACCCCTCTACTTTCTTTCATTAGGTAACTTTATCCTCCGTTAGCGATAGTGAATAAAAATACCCCGCCATTATCAAAGTTTACACCTATATTTTAATCATATAGAAGGTAGTCTTTCACATAATAAGTGTGTCCATTCTCATTATTCCCCTTTCCTGTTTTTCTATTTTTGTCCTCCAAAAATACTCTTTTCTTGATTATTTTTTTGATAATATGGAGTTTGGAAAGAGTAAGTTACAAGTGACATTTAAACTTAATTAACGCTATTAAGATCTGTTAGTCCGGTGTAGACTCGGGTTAGAAGCTGCCACGTTTAACACTTTACACTCTCTCTATGTTCAATTCTCACTTCTTCCATAGCCATTAAGCAGATCATGCATGTAACTGAAATACAAAACTAATTAAGCAGATCATGTAACAGAAATACAAAACTAATAAGTGTGTCAATTTTTGAACAATTTGAGAAAAAGAAGTAGGAAAATTAAAGAAAATGAGGGGTTTCTCATATTTGAAAAGAGCTCTTCATATCCGCTCTTCTTGTTCCAGGATTTTGGTTGTCTCTTGCATCAGGTTTGTTCTGTAGTGTTGGATCAGTTGATGTTTATGATTCTTACAATTTCTCATTTTTCTCTTGTAGTTCTGTTGAATGTTTGATCATCTCATCTAAAATCTTAAATTATTAAAAAGATCCACTATTTTATTCAGTTATTATGTTTCAACACGTCCCCTCATATACGAGCCCGAATTATATCAATTCTCTTTTACCCTCTTCTTCATTTGTTATGAAAATGTCACCTTTGGGCTAATGGTTGGGCCCTTTTGTTAGAATTATTCAGTCAATAACTAGAATTTCTTTTTGGCTCTCTGTAAAATACTAGTTTGACTATGGGCTTCCAAACTTACCAACTCGTGATGAGTAGAGAGGATATAGTAATGCTATGAATGACCCAATATTGAATACGAATACTAATAATATCATCAAACGAAGTTCTCTCTTGCTTCCCGACATGTTGGGTTCCATATTTTTGTACAAACAAAGATGATCAATTCCGTAAAATATGAGATCATTCAATGTCAATTCACTAAAATTGTATCTTTATGAGATGTAGTATGCATGTAATATTTTTAGAGATTGAGCTTTAATATTCTCTATATGATCGTACGGTGGATTTTGCTTATTTATATTTTTTCTTGCTGGTTGTTACAGTAGCGGGGGTCTCATGGTATATGCAGAAAATGTAGACAATAATGAAAAAATTGTTGAAAGGTATCGATCAGATTCAAAAAAGAAGAAAATAGTGGTACTTGGAACAGGATGGGCTGGTACTAGCTTCCTAAAGGATATGGATATTTCTTCCTATGATGTTGAAGTGGTTTCTCCGCGAAATTACTTTGCATTTACTCCACTGTTACCTAGTGTCACTTGTGGAACAGTCGAGGCACGAAGCGTTGTAGAACCAGTCAGGAACATCATAAAGAAGGTACGATGAGTTCCTGTAACAACTTGTTTCGAGTGTTCATAAAAGTACACAAAGGTAACTGGATGAAAAAACTTACTCACATACCATGTTTGTGCTAAAACAAATAAATACATGACATGTATCTTTAACATATAGTTTTATCAGTTAATCATGGTTAATAATATGTATTCTCTTATCTGTTAGGATATAATCCCTAATTATCTCCATCATATCCCATCATATCAATTAAGTTGTAATTAAAATCATATAATTAGGATGATTAGATCAATTGTATTAATTAGCATATTCTTAGAGATAGCCTAAATTTATTAGGTAAAATTGTATATATTTGTATACTTTGGATGATGGTATCAGAGTCAGACCCATTCCAATTCTTTATTCACCGATATTGGGCTCCCAAATTATATTATCCACGCTCCAGTTAGCAAGGTCTGGGCGTGCGGGGGAGTGTTAAGAGTTCCACATCAGATATGGAATGGGAATATAGACTCATTATATGGACTTGGACAATCCTCAACAAAACCTAAAAGAGGGAATGTCTTAGGGTAGCCAACGCCATTAGGGTTAATACACCAATCATACAATATATTTTTTCTCTTTCTCTTCTTCTTGTTTTGTTTTTCGTGGGAAACTATGGCCGATAAACAAAAATTTCATCCTGCTCTTGCCGTGAACAACGTCAAGAACTTTATTTCAATCACCCTTGAGATGGAAAAAGGGCAATACTCTTCTTGGGTGGAGTTATTCAAAATCCATTTCCGTGTCTATGAAGTAATAGACCATATCATCCCTTTCGAATCTTCATCGAATACCATTGGGGTTGACCAAAAGTTATGGTCTGTTTAGATGTTATTGTCCTTCAATGGATTTATGGTACTATCTCTAACGACCTTTTGCATACCATATTGGAACCGGACTCTACAACTCAACAAGCGTGGAAACGTTTGCAAAATATTTTTCAAGATAATAAACTTTCTAGGGCGGTATATCTTGAAAACCAATTCACCAATGTTAAATTGGATGACTTCTCAAACGTTTTCACTTATTGTCAAGAATTAAAGATGCTTGCCGACCAACTATCCAACGTTGGTGCACCGGTGACAAATCAAAGGTTTGTTCTTCAATTGATTGCAGGGTTGGATGAAAATTATGCTGGAGTTGCTACATTCATTCAACAAAGTAATCCATTGCCTCCATTTTATGAGGCTCGTTCGAGATTGATTCTCGAAGACACACGCAAGGCAAAGTAGATAGCCTCCTGGGCAGTCACCGTCGGAACATCCTTCGTCTCCACCTCTGCAGATTTCGCGACACCAAATTCCAGTTCGGGAGGAACCGGAAATCGCAACAATAATAGTAAAAAGCGGGGGTCAAATCGTAACAACAACAAAGGAAAAAATAATGGCGGAAAGGGACGTGGAAGGGGTGGCGGCCAGCCCGCCGGCGGCATCAGTAATCACCACCAGCAGGGGCAGTGGCAGTCATAATCCCAGTCTAGCGGGGGCCATTACCCGTCGTGGTCTTGGGTACTACAATAGGCTGGCCCTACCCCACTCATCGTGGGCCAGGCCATCATCTTCGAACCGACATCCCGAACTTCTAGGATCTCATCCACAACAAGCATTTGCAGCCCATGCACCCATCTTCCGCAAGTTATGCTCCAACCGATATCGAACATGCCATGAACAACATGAATCTGAATGTTCCAGATGATTCGTGGTACATGGACACATGGGCTTCGTCACACATGATAGCATCTCAAGGTAATCTCTCATCTTATTTTAATATGAGCAGTAATAAAAATATTATTGTCGACAGTGGACAGGAAATTCCAATTCGTGGTATTGGTCAGGTAAAACTTCCCCCTCCTCACCCACCGTTATACTTAAAAAATGTCTTACATGCACCAAAACTAATTAAAAACTTGGTATCTGTACGACATTTTACAACTGACAACAATGTTTCTGTGAATTTTGATCCGTTTGAGTTTTCTGTGAAGGATTTTCAGACGGGGATGCTACTAATCAAATGTAATAGCATGGGGGACTTGTATCCCATCACTATCATTTCCAACAACCACGTGACACAACCATCAATATTTGCAGCTCTTTCCCCTATCGTATGACACAATCGGTTGGGACACCCGGGAGCACCGGTGTTCAATACTCTTAGGAAGAATAATTTTGTTGCTTGTAACAAACTTTTGGACTCTTCTGTTTGCTAAACTCGTGTGTTTGGGAAGCATGTTAAACTTTCTTTTTCATCATCTACTTCACATACGCTTATGCTATTTGATCTTATGCATTTTGATTTGTGGACATCACCAGTTTTGAGTTCTGCATGTCATAAATATTATATGCTTATTTTAGATGATTATTCGAATTTTCTGTGGACATTTCCCTTAGGGCAGAAATCACAAGCCTTAACTGCTTTTAAATAATTTAGTGTTTTTACCAAAACCCAATTTGATAAATCCATTAAATGTTTTAAACGTGACAATGTGAGGGAATTTCTAAATGCTCAATTTGATAATTTTTGTCACCAAAATGGGATGTCTTTGCGTCTTTCATGTCCACATACATCTCCTCAAAATGGGAAAGCCGAAAGAAAAATTTGAACGATTAACAATATGATTCGCACACTTCTTGTGCATTCATCCACACCACTAATATTTTGGCATCATGCACTTCAAATGGCCACATATCTTTTAAATATTCTTCCTAGCAAACTACTTTCCAACGTGTCACCTACACAAAGGTTGTACTATCGTCTCTCATCTTTTACACATTTAAGGGTTTTTGGATGTTTGTGTTATCCCTTGTTTTCGTCCACAACCATTAACAAACTTCAGGCTCGTTCCACCCCTTGTGTGTTTTTGGGATACCCACAAAATCATAGGGGATATAAATGTTATGATATGACGAACGGAAAAATCATTATCTCAAGTCACGTAGTTTTTGATGAATCTATTTTCCCGTTTGCTAATTCTCATGTGGCATCCCCACCTTCATTTGATTTTCTGGACGACGGAATATATCAAATTTTACAATACCATCTCAATACCCAAAATCATATGGGACCAGCCCAAAATACTCCCCACACCGTACTGGCCCAACCATAAAATGGGACTGGGCCAGTCCGCGGTGAGGAGGTCAATGCCTCTTTACCATCGGTCTCGGTCCAATCCACATATCGTGGCTGGCAGGCCCAAATGAGGAAGCCCACTGCTCCCTCACCCGTGTCCACAAATTGGCACCCACGCCATTCACTTCAGGCCCAAAACCTTGACCCGAGTCGGCCCAATCACCAAGCATTAATTGGACCGTCATTTTTGGCTCAACATCGAACCTCCCCTCGACCCAATAACCTACCTGACAGCCCAACTCCCCTACCACGGACTATTGAAACTCGTTCCATACAAGAGATTTTTCAGCCCAAACGTCATTTTAACCTAACGTCCTCAGTCCAACCATCACCTCTTCCAAAAAATCCCAAAGAAACCCTATCAGACCCTAATTGGAAAGCTACCATGTTAGACGAAATTGATGCTCTTATTAAAAATAAGACGTGGGAGTTAGTGCTCTATCCATCTAATGTGAACATCATCAGGTCTATGTGGGTTTTCTGTCATAAAAAGAATTCTGATTTCTCCTTTGCGAGATACAAAACTCATCTTGTTGGTGATGGCAGGTTGGCATGGATTGTGGTGAAACATTCAGTCCGGTGGTTAAGCCAGCAACTATCAGGACTGTTCTTAGCCATGCACTGTCAAAGTCCTGGTCCATTTATCAGTTGGATGTCAAAAATGCATTCTTACATGGCCATTTACATGAGATAATTTACATGCACCAGCCTTTGGGTTTCTGAGACTCTACACATCCGGAATATGTTTGCCTATTGAAAAAATATTTACATGGTTTGAAACAGGCTCCCCGGACATGGTATAACAGGTTTGCAGGGTTTGTATCCACATTGGATTTCTTACACAACAAGTCCGATCAGTCCTTGTTCATTTATAAGAAGAAAAGAGATATGACATATATCCTTCTATATGTAGATGACATCATTATCACGGCCTCATCTACATCACTTCGCCGGTCTATTATGTCCCTCTTTGCAGCAGAATTTGCAATGAAGGATTTGGGTCCTCTAAATTTTTTTTTGGGTATTGCTGTAACCCAATATGCAGGTGGTCTATTTCTCAGTCAAAAGAAATACGCCGAGGAGATCATTGACAAAGCCGGTATGTTCTCCTGCAAACCATCACACACATCGGTTGATACTAAGGCCAAATTGAATAACTCTGCAGGTACTCCATACAGTGACCCAACACATTACAGCAGCCTAGCAGGGACCTTGCAGTATCTTACTTTCACGAGACTTGATATCTCCTATGCGGTTCAGCAAGTGTGTTTACATATGCATGATCCGAAAGAAGAACATATGGGGGCTCTCGAGCGGATTCTGCGGTATGTTAAGGGTACTCTTCATTTTGGATTGCATATGTATAAGTCCTCCATTTTGAGTCTCTCATCTTATATCGATGTTAATTGGGGTGGCTTCCCAGACATACGTCGTTCAACGACGATGTCTTGGTCAAGTGCTGAAGCAGAATACCGAGGGGTAGCTAATGTGGTCGTTGAATCATGCTGGCTCCGTAATCTACTATTAGAACTCTATTTTCCGATTGCAAAAGCAACCGTGGTTTATTGTGATAATGTGAGTGCGATTTACTTATCAGGTAACCTTGTCCAGCATTAACGCACCAAACATATTGAAATTGATATCTTATTTGTTCGGGAAAAGGTTGCACGTGGACAAGTCTGTGTTCTCCATGTACCGTCCCGTTATCATATTGCCGACATCTTCACCAAAGGTCTTCCGCGCGTACTGTTTGATGATTTCAGGGATAATCTCAGCATACAAAAACCTCCTGCTAAGACTGCGGGGGACTGTTAGGATAATTAGGGACATAATTCCTAATTATCTCCATCATATCCCATCATATCAATTAAGTTGTAATTAGAATCATATAATTAGGATGAGTAGATCAATTGTATTGATTAGCATATCCTTAGAGATAGCCTAAATTGATTGTATATATTTGTATACTTGGGATAAAATAAATCATGGAATTGATTTCCTTCGGTATCAATTTATCACTTAGTTATGGTAAATCAATGTAGTTTGGTGTAAATATGAGTATATAACTGGACAGTTGATTGATACCTATGTATTTTTGTGAGTTTTTGTTTAATCTTACAGAGAAATGGAGAAATTCAATTTTGGGAAGCAGAATGTCTCAAGATTGATCCTGAAAACCATAAAGTCATTTGTCGTTCTCTTGTGGAAAATTTGGTTGGAGAGAATGATTTTTCGCTAGAATATGACTATTTGGTTTTAGCAGTAGGAGCTCAAGTGAATACTTTTAACACTCCAGGTGTCGTGGAACATTGTCACTTTCTAAAGGTAGACTTCTCTGCCTTTATACCCTTTCCTAATTAATTCAGATGGCGGATTCATAAACACATTTTCTATACACAATATGCAACTACATGTATTTTGAAACCTCATTAATTAGATTGTTTTGGATTCATTAGTCATATGGATGGTTTTCTTATTTATTAAAGTGAGATGGGTGATTTTGGCAATGGTAAAATGTTGCCACGTCAGCTAAGTGGCCGGAAATATTACCGAGTGTAGTGAGTGACTGTATGTGAAATGACAAAAACAGAATGACCTTTTGCACAATTTTTATTAGTTGAGTGAGCTTCTGAGTAATCAACTCTACTAAATTTTTGATTTCTCAAAAGAGTGAATCATTTGTCATACAGGAAGTTGAAGATGCTCAGAAGATCAGGAGAACTGTAATAGATTGTTTTGAAAAAGCTGTCCTCCCGGGCTTAAGTGAAGAAGAGCAAAGGACCAATCTCCATTTTGTTATAGTTGGAGGGGGTCCAACCGGAGTGGAATTTGCAGCGGAGCTACATGACTTTGTTCATGAAGATTTGGTAAAATTATACCCTTCAGTTAAGGATTTAGTGAAGATAACTGTCATCCAGTCTGGAGATCATATACTGAACACGTAAGATTTCACAAACTTAAGAGTCAATTAAAAGAGAGAAAAAAAGAATGAGATTTCAATAGTGAACAACTTATTAGAGATCATAATGTCTTGACTGCATGCAGGTTCGATGAGAGAATTAGTTGTTTTGCAGAGCAGAAGTTTCAAAGAGATGGAATTGAGGTTTTGACATGTTGCCGTGTTGTTAGTGTTTCTGAACATTCAGTTAACATGAAAGTAAAATCTACAGGAGAATATGTCGTCGTCCCTCATGGGATGGTTGTATGGTCAACTGGAGTTGGTACTCGTCCATTTGTGAGGGATTTCATGGAAGAAATCTGCCAGGTATGTTTGCACCATGATCCCTCTTGTTTATCTACTGCGTTGTAAAGCACAAATAAAACCCGTGCTGAGTTGTGTGGTAGCCTCAGGTTGGTTATGTGTGTTCAACTGAACTCATTGCTTTCGAATTGAACTATATATACACATGCACAACAAATTAAAATGTTAACACTCGTTTTGAATCACTTATTTTTAATCTTGGATTCGCCTATGGAGGTAGTCCTTTCCTTTGTGCTCTGAGATTTTCTCGACCGCAAAAGTGCAAGTTCGATTAATCGTGACCATGTGATTTTTACCCTTTTCTCTGGCAGGGAAAGAGATGGGTTCTAGCAACTGATGAATGGTTGCGAGTAAAGGGTTGTCCTGATGTATATGCTATTGGTGATTGTACCACTGTCGATCAACGTAAAATTATGGTATGCAAGCCTAAACCAAGTAGCTATGACTAAAATATTTTCGGGATTCTTAATCTACATGATATCTATTCCCCAACTCTTCTTTTTTTTCTTTCTTCGACTTTCATGAATAAGTAAAACACAGTCCCAAATTCCAATATAGTTTAGTCCCAACAAGTCTTAATTACTAGTAAAGTACAACTCCATCATGCACCATCACAAAGAATTGTTCCTTAGCTACCGATGGTTATGCCTTGTATAAATCAGATAAACCCAATACTCAATGAAATTGATTTTGCAATACTAGAAGTTGCCTGCAGGCCTAGTTTATTTCTTCTCAGGTTAGAATATTTGATATCTTACCTACATTAGCAACATATATAGATGGGAAATAAAGAACAAAAAACCAGAGGTTAAAACATAAGTATAGTTTATGAGGAATAATTGTATCCTTTACTTTCTTCTGCTAGCGCAACAGTTAATGTTTGCTAGATTCTTAATACTGACATGCCTTAATATTTTTCACCTTCAATATGCATTTTTTGTGCGTCACTATGTGGTTCAGGAAGATATTTCAACTATTTTTGAAGCTGCGGATACGGATCATTCCGGAACCTTAACTATTGAAGAATTCCAAGATGTTGTGGAAGACATAATCATCCGATATCCTCAAGTAGAGTTGTATCTGAAGAGCAACCATTTGTTTGAAGTAACAGAGTTATTCAAGGATTCAGAAGGAAATGAAAGAGAGGAAGTAGATATTGAAGGATTTAAGTTAGCCCTTTCTCATGTAGATTCACAAATGAAGAGTCTACCTGCTACTGCTCAGGTATATGTTCCATAGTCAAAGGGAACACACACGAGGAGTCGAGGACTATTCCTTCTTACTTTTACTTCATTTTTTGCTATCAGTTTCATTTTCTTATTTTTAAAAGAAAATTTTGGATGGTAGGTTGCTGCTCAACAAGGTTCATATCTTGCTGGTTGTTTTAACCGTTGGGAAAAATGCAACACTAACCCTGAAGGCCCTCGCGTCTTTGGATGTGACGGACGTCATGCATTTCGACCCTTCACGTATGACTTCCTCTTCTTGAGTAAATTATTTTCTTATACTGTTGCATGTATGAGAATTTTCTTTATTGATCAATTTGATTCTGTTATTTATTTCTACATTTCCTCTGTCACACATGAATGTGATGTATGTATGATCAGACTTTTCATTCACTTGCATTTAGTCTCACATGTCACAAAAATGTTTGTTGAATTTAAGCTCCCAGGAGATGCTAAATGTATGGATGGAGCTAGGGCGCGCTAGGGGGTTCACTTGAATCCTCTTCGCTGGAAATTACACTATATATAGACGGTCATTTTTTAATTATATGTAGTAGATGTTGAATCCCTTCGACTTTTTCGTGTATTTATTTCTTTAGTAAACATCCTGACTCTGCCACCAGGTCTCACCTTATTCATCTCCACTCGACATGTAATGCTGGTTCTTCCCTTAGCTAGTTTCTTTTAATCCTTTTTCAAATGTTCTGAAAAACCTCATTATGTGGCGTTGAAGTTGTATATAATAGCATGGATAGGCACAAGTTGGATTAGAGTTTCTCTTAGCTAGTTTGATTAACTTCCTCACCTTAGCATGATTCACCTTAATTGTAGGGTGGATCTAATCAAACCGTGTCACATAAATTTGAAACCGCGAGTACTAAGTTCACACATTATCACAATGATATTGCGCCTACAATTGTTCTCTGCACTTGCTTAAAATCTTAGATCTGTCTTGCTTAATTGGTCTCACGAAGGTCCTAATTTCCTCTCTCTCTCGAATGTTCTTAACGTGTGGATATAATGTATTTCAGGTATCGGCATTTAGGGCAATTTGCACCTTTAGGTGGGAGCAAAGCAGCAGCAGAACTTCCTGGAGACTGGGTTTCAATGGGTCGTAGCACACAGTGGCTCTGGTATTCTGTGTATGCAAGGTGATTAGTGTATTTCACATCTAACCACTTTGGTTCACGTAATTAATTGTGTTATTCACAAGAGTTATATTCTGTGTATGCAAGGTGATTGTATTTCACATCTAGTCACTTTGGTTCACGTAATTAATTGTGCTATTCACAAGAGTTATATTCTGTGTATGCAAGGTGATTGTATTTCACATCTAGTCACTTTGGTTCACGTAAATAATTATGTTTTTTTACAAGAGACTAATTATATAATATTTGCATTTCAGCAAGCAAGTTAGCTGGCGTACAAGGATTCTAGTGGTATGGGACTGGACAAGAAGATGCATTTTCGGAAGAGATTCAAGTCGAATATGATGGTTTTGAGACCCCATTTTAGACTGTCTTTGCAACTTTTTTGGTTAGCACATTAATATGATGCAATAAGTTTCTATTTGTATAAACTTTTACTGTACATCGAATTGTAATCAATAATTTGTTCATACTCACATATATTACATAAGAATATATTTCCTCGTTTGACTTATATAGCGAGTGTACTTAAATTAGAAGAGAAATAGTCGGCCTATTGGTTTTGTTTTACCCTGCCAAAAAAGATTTCATCATTTATACTCCATTGTTTAATAGTACATTTTTGGCTGATTTGTTGTGTATTGTTATTCAATGTTATGGCAAAAGATGATAGAAATCCCAAAACTGTTCAAAATAATAAACTAAAATTTGCGTAGTTGAATCTCGAATTTCTCACCTCATCTGTTCGTTGCTTGCAAGAATTGAATTATCACACTAGCAAGAAGCAAGGGAGAACTAGTATGGACTATATATTGGCAAGCAAATTAAATTGGGAAGGATAAAAACATAAATTGTCTTATGGTTTCTCGTCTTTCCGGGGAATGATGTGCTTTGACCATAAGTAAATCTAGAATATATGTGAAGGGCATGCGGGGGCAATCACATTGAGTACTTTGGACTGAAATCATAAGTTAAAATTTAGACTATATAATTGGCTTATACTACGGTCAAACCTCTCTATAATGACATCATTTGTTCGAATATTACATGACTGCTATAGTGAGGTGTTGTTATATATTATACTGACATTTGATATTTATATTTCATTTTGATATTATAAGTAAGCAAATCATTACTAGAATTAAAGAGTTTTCCCACCGATATTCAGTGGAAAATTTGTGCTATAAAACATGATTTTCCCACCTCATTCCAATCGAACTAGCTCACTGAGAAATCACTAGGAAAACGCAAGGTAGGAAACAAGTTCCCATTGAAACACTGGGAAACTTTCTAATTTTTTCGTGTGTTCACACTACTATTTAAGTTTTTTCCACTGACATTCAGTGGAAATAGTCACTGAACATTTTTCAGTGGGAAAATAGTGATTTTCTAGTAGTGTTTTATGTTATAAACGAAATAATATAAGTGTTAACTTTAAAATTTCAATTGATTTTCATATCTCATTAATTAAAAATTGAAAAGACTAGTAAATTACTAATAAATTCATAACTAGTTATATCATACCGGTAAAGAATTAAAATCTAAGGAACATATGCATTTAAAACTAATTGACAATTTAAATATTTCAAGTTTGACTTAAGAATTCTACAATTGTAGGTTGTTTCGTAAATTCCAGCATTTTAGTGATAATATAACGCTTGAGTTCCAGTTTCATAGCATCCATTGCTTGATTGGTGTTATGAGATGAGATTTAGGCTGTAAATGCATGACATTTATTATGTGCATGACATTAATGATGACTATCATAAATATTTTAATATTTTATTTATATATATAATATATTTCTTATAAAATATTATTATATAATATTTAAGTATGGTTGCTATAGAGAGGTAATTTTACAAATAGTGTACCGCTATAATGAATGACACTATTGTTATAGGTAGAATGTTGTTATAGAGAAGTAAAATATAACATGAAAATCGGTTCCGAAAAAAAATCATGTCGTTATAGTGAAATGATGTTATAATGAATGTAATATGAGAGAGATTTGAATGTACATCCAAATTAAAAAAGCTAAATTTTGGATCACCTCACTCAAAGATTAAAATAACTTGCTAGTTGGTACCTTGTTAAGATCTTGATGCATGATGGCTATATTTGACCACTTGTCATTTTGCTTTGAGATACTTGAGCAGAAATAGAGGGTGGGTTCGGTATAGAGGAAAATATTTTCCTTAAAATTGTGTTCTTGAAAATAAGTGAGTTTATTATTTATTTTTTCATGTTCGGTTAATTAGTGAAAAATAATTTTTAAAAATTCCACTCTCCGACAACACCCCACCACCCACTCATGCCTCCACCTACCCTAACACAACCCCCAAATCCCCCACCCCACCCTCTATCAAGGCGGGATGGGGGGGTAAGAAGTTTTTTATTTTTTATAGACTTAAAATAAAATATATAAAAATAGAAAATTCTGATGGAGGTTGGGGACTGAGTTGTTGGATGGGGATAGGTTGGGTAGGGATAAGAAAAGATTTCTCATTTTTAACCAAGAAAAAAAAAAAAATATGAAATAGGATGGGGGGGGGGGGGGGGGGGGGGGGGGGGTGGGGGGGGAGGGGGGGTCATGTGATGGTGAGAGGTGGGTGGTGTGGTGTGGGTGTTGGGGGGTAGGGGTGAATATGAGATGTGTTCGAGAGTGATGGTTGGGTGGGGTAGTTGGGAGGCCTGGGTGGTTGAGTGGGGTTAAACAATGAGAGGTGGGGTTGAGTTCGAGGATTAGGAGGAGTCAATAGATATGGAATGCCACTTGTGGACTTGTTTTCCTAAAAATATTTTAATTTTTTTTACCCAATCTAAACATGAAAAATTTGTTCATACTCTAACACACCCTGAAATTCAAAGCAGTAGGAACGGTCCAAAGAGTAATTCTTCTCCTCTTGTTTATTACTATAATGAATACATTCTAATAACAAGGAAGAGGAAAAAAGTGGAAAAAGTGCATGGTTGTAGCAATGTTTTAAAATGCGTTTTCGGAACGAGCCCCGGAGCAAAAGCAGGCGTAAGTATCATCGGGCGTAAGCCTCAACCTTGTGGTCGTTCGCCTAGTCGTAAGCCTCAACATTCTTGGCGTTCATTTGGTAAGCCCCGAGAACTTTTCCAAATTTAGCCAAAATTTCTTAATAAATCTTTTTTTACAAGTTAAATTTCCAAAAGTTAACTCATAGTAAATTCTCAAAAAGTTAAAAAGAAATCTAATTATTTATCCTAATTTCATAATCTTTTCTCTTTGTTGTTTACGGAGTAACAGATACACTTTAGATCATTGTATGTAAAGTGCAAACTACAAAGTAAAAAGTTTTGTCCTCTAATTCTTACTATGCTTCCATTCTTGCATTTTCCTTCTTTATGCTTTATTTTCTTCAAGAGTTTTTTAGCGTTCTTCACTTTATCTTTTATAAGATAGTTTTTAGTTTTAGAATTTTTTTTGGTATCGCTATTGTTTTGATAATGTTTTGAAGATTTTATTTTGACTATTTATATTATAATGAGTATTAATGTGTTATCTAGTTTTAGGTTTTAAAATAATAGCTTTATATTATTGTCATTTTTATCTTTGAATTACTAGGATGAAATATTATTTTTACAACTTTAATTATGTTTCATCATCACTTTAATTATGTTATTGGTGTAATGCACCTTTATGTCATTCACTTTTTAAAGTTTTTAATGGTTCTTGCACATGTTAGCATGTTAATATATATATATATATATACACTTTCCTACCTAATTTTATTATTTTTTAAATAATTTTAATGTGTTTTTATTTATATATTAATTTTATTACTTTATAAAATACTAAAATTGAATACTCATGAGGCATATCCGCGTCTCGAGCTTATGCTCATGAAACATATATAAAATGCTCCACTTTACGCTCACACCTTTTAAAATACTGGGTAGTATATAGTCACTCAGCTGAATTAATGCGACTGTGTGAAACATTTAACAATGCCAAACTTGTGCAAACACAAAGGTCAAGGAATTGAAACTAGCTAGTACTACTATAATAAGCCTCATGTTGGTAAAGGAAATACAATCCACGAATGTAACGATATCGATCACTTTTGTAGCACTAGTCAATCACTATTCGGAGTACCAATTGTAGACATGGTGTTTCAATTCTTTTATAAGGACGTATTTTTTCGTCAAAATGTCGCCATTTAATACTAAAATTCTTTTGGTCGTCTTATTCTCGTCAACAAAGGTAAAGTCTATTGCCAAGTACGATTCTACTTGCCTAGTCACCGTCAACGACTTGTAACTCTTTGGATCTGAATGGAACGACGTGACAACAACAATAACATATTCGGTGAAATAAATCACAACGACATACCTAATAAAATCTCGCAATGTGAAATTTGAGACGATAGAGATGACATACTGCACCTTACATCTATCTCGATAGGTAAAGCGCATTTGATTGACCAAAAACCAAAATCTGGTGTAAGTCCTAATAACATGGAGATCGAGATAGGTCTGCCCCATAATGACACGTTCCCTAACTTTTAGGTTTTGACAAGTCAACATGCGCTAAAATTGCCTATTACGTGCTCCACAAGGCCCTTAAAAAAACAAAACAAACAAACAATAAAAGTGGCTGAGCTGTAACTACGTTCATTTATGGAAAGATTGGCCTTTTTTGACAAATTCCCCATCTTTATATAAAGTGAGAGAAGAGAAAGAGTGAATTTATTAGGGTTTGTATTGCTGCAACATAATGCGTGGGTATAGTTTCTTTCAGAGAGCCTCCAGGGCTTTCAATGACTACCCTCATCTCCCTAAAGTTCTTGTTCTTTTCACTGTCAGGTCAGCCAACTTTTGCATTCACCAATCTTCACATTTCTCTTTTTTACACTATTGTTTTGCTATTCTTTAGTATTATTTTGGAACTTGGGTGATGTTACTCTATGCTAAATTCTGTTCATTAACATGTGCACCAATATTGTGAGCTTTGTTTTAGTGTGACCATCTATTATTTGTTTCTCATTTTAGCATTTGCTTGTTTATCATTATTATTTGACTTGTTTGTCCATTAACGAAGCAAGAAATTTATATAAGGGGATTCAAAAACAAAATATAATACTCCATTACAGTATATGGGATTCGAAACGTGAATCTAAAGCAACCCATTTGACACTTCGCTAGACCTTTTTCTTATAATATCAAGGGAATTCAAGAACTTAATATAAAATTAAACAAATAAGTTTTCGGCATATATGCATACTATAATTTTTCAACATAACTAATTGAATCTCTCCGCCACTGGGTATGAGATCGTGATTGTACCGCAACCTAGTTAAATTATTGAGTTCGATATTTAATATAGGGTGGCTTGCCTCTTGGCAGACTACTAAATGAGATTATCTCCTAAGAACACACAGAGTCGGAGGTGGAACAATCAGCGTGTCGGACAACTTGCCCGATCGGCATGTGATATGATATCAACCTGCCTGGTGCAAAGGGTAGAGATGTAATCCATAATCAAGAGTGCCCTTAATGTATCGAATGATGCATTTAAGTGTTGTAAAGTGAGGCTCCCTGGGGGTATACATAAATAAACACACTTGCTAAACAACATAAGCAATATCATGTCTGGTGAAAGTAAGATACAAAAGTGCACCTGCGAGGCTCCTATAAAGGGTGAGATCGGACAGTGGATCACCATCAACAACACTGAGTTTCGATTTCGAGTCGACCGGAGTAGGCATGATTTTGCAATTAGCCATTTTATCCCTGTACACAATTTCTTCTACATACTTACGTTGACACAGGAATATATTATCTGCAGATCTTGTCACTGAGATCCCCAAGAAGTGACTCAACTTCCCCAAGTCAGTCATAGCAAATTCGGATTTGAAGCGAGGCGATGATCTCATTCTTCAACACATCCCGGAAGAAGCGGTTAGAACAATATCATCCACATATAATAACAAGTATGCAATGTTCACGACCTCGATGAAAGATAAATAGAGAATGATCACACTTGTCGATACAAACCCAATTTGCATAATGTGAAGTAGCAAAGCGCTTTATACCATACCCTGAGCCTATTTCAAATCATACGTTGACTTACAAAGATAGCCAGGACATAATGAGGCCTCTGGATGGACAAAACCTGGCGGTTGGTGCATGTAAACAATTTCTTTCAAATCCCCATGTAAGAACACATTATTTACATCAAGCTGGTGAATCAGTCAGTGCTTACCCATAGCGATGCTCAGAACCGTGCGAATGGTGAATGGTTTAACCAACAGACTAAATGTCTCACCACAATCAATACCCTTCTACTGACTGGTACCATTAGCCACAAGTCTCGCCTTATGGCAGTCAAGATCACCACTGTTTCTAAATTTGTGACGAAATAGCCATATACATCTAATCATATTAGCCCCATTCAGCCTCGGAACCAAAATCCCAAGTGTGGTGTTTCGTTAAAATATTAGATTTCTCACGATATGGCGCATTCCAATTCGGGTCAAGTTTGGCTAATGATGGGTTTTTGGAAATCGGGGATATGGTTTGGGTGGATAGGTTAAAGTGCACTTTGGGTTTGAAAATCACGTCTTGAGCATGGGTTTCCATTTTTGGGCGTGGGGATAGGGGATGGTTGGGCGGTGGTCGATGGCGTGGCAGTAGATGGCAGGCGGTCGGCCAGATAGGTGATGGGGTACAGAATAACTCAGCGGGATTTAGAGAAGTTAGGTTTGGTTCCAGGTGCATCGATGTCGATTGGGTAGGTTATGTCGGGTTGGTTTATGCGGTTATGTAATGGGTTAATGGCGGGCTTAGGTGTTCGGCGGCGGGGTGGGTAAATGGTGATGGTGAATGATAGATTATTGGTCGACTGAGACGATTCCATTTCGGGGCTGTTGGGTGAACGTTGACCGATTGAAATGATGACGGTGGAGAGCCTCGACGGGATAGTATCGGTGAGTAAGCGGCAGGGTGGTGACAATGGCAGAGAGTGTAAATGGCGGTGTCGATGAATCACCGGAATAATGGTGGTATGACGGAGGGCGTGGTGGAAAATAGGGGATGTGTCGGACTCATCTAGAAAGATGTAATCCATGTTTCAGAATTTTTGAATGTTCACAAATGGGAAGGTTGTTTCGTCAAACGTGACGTGACGTGAGACGATGATTTTACGTGTAGATAAGTCATAGCACAAATAACCCCAATTATTGGACGGGAAACCTACGAAGACGCAGGGAGTGGTGCGAGGTGCTAATTTATGAGGTGCAGTGGAGGCAAGATTTGGATGGCAAAGACAACCGAAAATCTGAAGGTGATCATAGGAGGGGATCCGACGGCATAAACTTTCGGTGTGGGTCTTATTATGAAGAGTTTTTGTAGGTAAAATATTAAGAATATATTCTACCATTTTGACTGCATAGACCCAAAAAGAGGGGGGAAGAGATGCATGAAAAAAGATTGTACGTACCATGTTATTTATAGTGCGGATGATTCGTTCGGCTTTTCCGTTTTTGGGTGGAGGTGTGGGGACACGAAAAGAGAAAAACTATGCCATTATTTTTGCAAATATTGTGAAACGAGGAGTTATTAAATTCACAACCATTATCACATTGGAAAGATTTGATAGCTTTTTCGAACTGTGTTTTTATATAAATACGAAATTCAATAAACTTGACAAACACTTCAGACTCGAATTTAAGGGGTAGACCCAAATAAAGTGAGAAAATCATCTAATAGAACGAGATAAAATTTATGACCCATGGAGCTAATAATCAGAGATGTCCATAAGTTTACATGAACAAAGTCAAAGGAGAAAAGCGTAACACTTAAATATGACTAAAAAGGAAAGCGAACATGTTTGCCTAAAGGGCAAGAAAAAACAATGTTGGACAAGTTTTTCATTATTACATCGAATAAAATTATTACTTCTAAGAAAATTAAAAAACATGAGCTCCTGGGTGTCCAAGTCTATTGTGCCAGGATTGACGGAGAGATACTTGGTGAGAGGTATGTTAGCGGGATGCGGCGGCGGAAGTGGATGAGAAAGGATAGAGGTCCCCATACTATTTCATCTCGTAAGAGGTGTCCCGTAAGTAGATCTTTCACGCAGAAAAACCAAAGAGGTCAAACTCAATAGAAAGCAGTAATTGTTATGAGTAAATTTCCTAATAGATATTAAGTTTTAATGATGGTGGGAGCATAAATAGCGTTACTAAGGGAGAAAGGTGGGTGAGGTGGTTGAGTTTAGGTGGTACCATAACTTTGAATTGGAATCGATGACCATTACCAGTGTAATAAATTAAGGATACTTTAAACGGAAAGCAGTTTGGAGAGATTACTTGAGGAGGCGGGTGAGATGTGAAGTGGCTCCCGTATCCATGTACCAATTTTCGTCTGGCCATTGGAGATTTAATGTGCTGAAGGCCTGGCCCAAATTAATGGGGGCCAGGCTGTAGGGAGACTGTTGCGGCTGGGCTGTGGCCATATGTGCCTGCTTGGCCGAAGTTAGTGCTTGGGGAATGGCCCAAGATCCAGTCGCCAGGAGTTTGGGCACCGGGCCGTTGCTTGAAGTGAGAAGGGAGTTGGGGCCTGTGCACTGGTTGGAGTCACTGCCTTGGGTCGCCCCAAGTTGAATAATTGTTGGGCTGCTGATGTTGGGCTGCACAACCTCTACGTCCGCGGCCTCTGCCACCCTTTCCGTTGTCGCGGTCTGCCACCACGCGCCGCCAGTGGTTTGTTGGGTTGTCCGGCGGTGGTGGTTGGGCGATGGGAGCGGCGTTCTTTGCCTTATTTTCAACCGCTAACGCGTTTTGAGTGTGTTAGATCTGTTTGACCACGTCGGGTTTCTTCCAATAATAATTGTGAATGTGCCTTGTTGGGTGGGTAGTGGATCGACTTGTTGTATCATGGTTGCTAGAGTATCGTATTCACCCTTAGGTAAGCCAACAACGAGTTGGAGAACCATTTTCGTTTGAAAATTGGTGTCCCTACATTGATAGTTGGTCCGCAACTTGTCTCAATTGTTTACAATACTCGGACATGTTAGCGAAATTTCCAAGACGTGTATTATTGAATTGCTCCTCTAAGTACCACGACACATGTGTGCTTGTTGTCCTGAAAAATCTCCTCCAACCAGTATCCATAACTCACGAGTCGAGGCTCGATTTTCATGATCGTATGGAGCAAGTCCTTAGAGATGGTGCCATAAATTCATCGTTTGGCGATGGCGTCAAGGCGACGCCATGCCATTTCATCAACCTCGGTAGAGGCGAGGGAAGGAGTCATCAATAAGATCAAGCACGTTATAGGCACATGCATGAATTTGAAAGAGTGCAACCCATAGAAGAATACGACCATCTTCTTGATTAAGAACTAAAGGAATAAAGTTCTTGATGTTGGTGACGGCAAATGCCGGATGGAGCGAAGGATTGGGTGGGGTGTGGGTGGCGATTGGGAGGAAGATGAAGGCGTGGGAGTAGCCATGGAAGCCATTAGAGGGCTGAATTTTGGTTAGGAAGAGAAAGAAAAAAATTTAGGGTTTAGAGGAGGATAGCCGCCCGGCTAATTGTAGGGGGCAATTATTTGAAGAGTAGAGTTTTTAGGTGTTTTAGGGTTTGACTCTTGATACCATATAAGATTGTATTAATCTCCCCTCTGAGTCTTCTCTCATTAATACAAATATATATAGTGAGCACAATGTTGAATCCTAATTGAATAAAGATCCTATATTTACCATAATTATACACTACTATTAATTACAAAATATATGGTGAATATATGATAATATTCGCTAATATGGTGGATTCTTGAGTCGAGCTATTGGGTTCAGATAATCCATAACTTACCCGCAATCCCCGGTTTAGTATCGTCGGTAAACCTTTGGACTGGAAGTAGGAATTGTTCTGGACTAATGCCAATGGATACAGAATTTTCCAGATTTGTTACGGTCGCTGTTAAAGTTTTTGCTAGTCAGAAAGCATATATATATTTATCCTTATAGAGGAAAAACTATAGAACTTGAACTGATACTACAATGTATATGGTTATTTTAGCCTGACTGTTTATAATTTCAAGACTAAAACTAGAGAAAACCAGTAGGAGCATTTGTCAAGATGGCTTGAAATTGAACATGCACCTTTCTACTCGTCACCAATGTGTAGTGCCAGCACATGGCATAAGCCAAAGATCCCGGGATGACTCTAAAAGTGAGAAGCGCTGTTCCGTTTTTAGCATTTAAATTTAATCTGGACGCGTAACACAGATTACATTTTGGGACGTGCAACAAACTTCTAAATCACAATTATGTTATTCTATTACTAATAAACTTACATTGATAATGGACCCAAACAACGTTAATTTATACCTATGCGCAATTCCTAACACAATTGTCAGATTTTAGCAATTTCAAACAAGTTATTTGAAGGTATTATAACCATTTCTTTTCTGGTCTTTTCTTGAGCCAGCTAGATAATTATATAAATTTGCCTGGAATTTTCGCTAATGAAGACACGAAAAGAGTGAAATATATAGAGCGATTCGATGTTTTATATAGGGTTGATTGATTTGGTTTGGACTTGCAGTGGTGGAGGACTAGCAAGCAGTATGTCACACTGCATTTGCTGATGCAGGTCAAGATGATATTAAGAGAAAGAAGAAAGTGGTTGTGCTTGGAACAGGCTGGGCAGGAACAAGTTTTCTTAAGGGTTTGAAAGATCCCTGTTATTCTGTCAGGTCGTGGTCTACCTCGCCTATTTTTCCTTCACTCCTCTGTTACCTAGTGTCACCTGTGGCACAGTCGAGGCAAGGAGTATTGTTGAACCAATTCAGTAATATTGTCAAAAAAGGTATACATATCATCGATCTCAAGTTTGTTGTTTTTCTCTTTAAAATCAAGCTTTAATCTTTCACCCTTGGTGATGTCCTTGTTGCATATTTGAGATTTTGGTGTCAAGCATATATCATCCTTGTTCTTTATATCAACATCTGAGGCCAAGGTTCC